>CM038671.1:134454389-135034389 GCA_021605145.1 Aegilops bicornis
AGTCTCCCACTTGCACTAGAGTGAATACTCTAGTTCACATCACCATGTGATTTAACACTAATGTTCACATCTACATGTGATTAACACCCATAGTTCACATCTCATGTGACCAACACCCAAAAGGTTTACTAGAGTCAATATCTAGTTCACATTGCTATGTGATTAACACCCAAAGAGTACTAAGGTGTGATCATGTTTTGCTCGTGAGAGAACCTTAGTCAACGGGTCTGTCACATTCATAGCCGTATGTATTTTGCAAGTATTCTATATCTACAATGCTCTGCATGGAGCTACTCTAGCTAATTGCTCCCACTTTCAATACATATCCAGATTGAGACTTAGAGTCATCTGGATCGGTGTGAAAACTTGCACCGATGTAATTCTTTACGACGGGCTCTTTTATCACCTCCATAATCGAGAAATATTTCCTTAGTCCTCACTAAGGATATTCTTGACCAATGTCCAGTGATCTACTCCTATATCACTATTGTACTCGCTTGCCAAATTCAGAACAAGGTATACAATAGGTCTGGTACATAGCATAGCATACTTTACAGAACCTATGACTGAGGCATAGGAAATGACTTTCATTCTCTTTTCTATTTTCTGTCGTGGTCGGGATTTGAGTCTTACTCAATTTCACACCTTTGCAACAAAGGCAAGAACTCTTTCTTTGACTGTTCCGTTTTGAACTATTTCAAAACTTGACAAGGTATGTACTTATTGAAAAACTTATCAAGAGTCTTGATCTATCTCAATAGATCTTGATGCTCAATATGTAAGTAGCTTTACTGAGGTCTTTCTTTTAAAGAAATCCTTTCAAATACTCCTTTATGCTTACTGTAAAATTCTACATCATTTCGATCAACAATATGTTACTCACATATATTTATCGTAAAAGGCGTAGTGCTCCAACTCACTTTATTGTAAATGCAAAGCTTCACCGCAAGTCTCAGATAAAACTATATGCTTTGATCAACTTACCAAAGCGTATATTCCAACTCTGAGATGCTTGCACCAGTCCATAGATGGATCGCTAGAGCTTGCACATTTTGTTAGCACCTTTAGGATTGACAAAACCTTCTAGTTGCATCATATACAACTCTTCTTTAAGAAAACCATTACGGAATGCAGTTTTGACATCCATTTGCCAGATTTCATAAAATATTGCAATTGATAACATGATTCGGACAGACTTAAGCATCGCTACAGTTGAGAAAATCTCATTGTAGTCAACACCTTGAACTTGTCGAAAATCTTTTTGCGACAAGTCGAGATTTGTAGATAGTAACACTACTATCAGCGTCTGTCTTCCTCTTGAAGATCCATTTATAGAATATGGCTGGCCGATCATCGGGTAACTCCACCAAAGTCCAAACTTTGTTCTCATATATGGATCCCATCTAAGATTTCATGGCCTCAAGCCATTTCGCGGAATCTGGGCTCATCATCGCTTCCTCATAGTTCGTAGGTTCATCATGGTCTAGTAACATGACTTCCAGAACAGGATTACCATACCACTCTGGTGCGGCCTGTACTTTGGAAGACCTATGAGGTTTTGTATTAACTTAATCTGAAGTTTCATGATCATCATCATTAGCTTCCTCACTAATTGGTGTAGGAATCATCGAACTGATTTCTGTGATGAACTACTTTCCAATTCGGGAGAAGGTACAAATTACCTTATCAAGCTCTACTTTCCTCCCACTCACTTCTTTCGAGAGAAACTCCTTCTCTAGAAAGGATCCATTCTTAACAACAAAAATCTTGCCCTCAGATCTGTGATAGAAGGTGTACCCAATAGTCTCATTTGGGTATCCTATGAAGACACCTTTCTCCGATTTGGGTTCGAGCTTATCTGGTTGAAACCTTTTTCACATAAGCATCGCAACTCCAAACTTTAAGAAATGACAGCTTAGGTTTACTGCTAAACCATAGTTCATACGGTGTCATCTCAACTGATTTAGATGGTGCCCTATTGAAAGTGAATGCAGCTATCTCTAATGCACAACCCCAAAACAATAGTGGTAAATCGGTAAGATACATCATAGATCGCACCATATCCAATAAAGTGCGGTTACGACGTTCGGACACACCATTACACTATGGTGTTCTGTGTATGGAGTAGTGAAACTATTTCACATTGTTTTAATCAAGGCCAAACTCAGAATCTCAAATATTCTCCTCACGATCAGATTGTAGAAACTTTATTTTCTTGTTACGATGATTCTCCACTTCACTCTGAAATTCTTTTGAACTTTTCAAATGTTTCAGACTTGTGTTTCATTAAGTAGATATACTCATATCTGCTCAAATCATTTGTGAAGGTCGAAAATAACGGTTTCGCCACGAGCATCAATACTCATTGGACCGCATACATCAAGATGTATTATTTCCAACAAGTCGGTAGCTCGCCTTTGTTCCGGAGAACGGAGTTTTAGTCATCTTGCCAAAAGGCACGGTTCGCTAGCATCAAATGATTCATAACCAAGTGATTCAAAATCCATCTTTATGGAGTTTCTTCATGCGCTTTACAATCGATATGACTCAAACGGCAAAGGCACAAATAAGTTGCACTATCATTATTAACTTTGTATCTTTTGGCATTAATATTATGAATATGTGTATTACTACGATCGAGATCCAACAAACTATTTTCATTGGGTGTATGACCATTAAAGGTCTTATTCATGTAAACAGAATAACAATTATTCTCTCGATTTTAAATGAATAAATCAGACGCAATAAACATGATCAAATCATATTCATGCTCAACCCAAATGCCAAATAACATTTATTTAGGTTTAACACTAATCCCGAAAGTATAGGGAGTGTGCGATGATGATCATATCAATCTTGGAACTACTTCCAACACTCGTCCTCACTTCCCCTTCAACTAGTCTCTATTTATTCTGTAACT
Source organism: Aegilops bicornis (assembly GCA_021605145.1). Lineage (NCBI taxonomy): Eukaryota > Viridiplantae > Streptophyta > Magnoliopsida > Poales > Poaceae > Aegilops > Aegilops bicornis. The sequence goes on from CM038671.1 coordinate 134,457,310, forward strand.
CTTGTTTGCTAATCTTAGCAACCGAACAAGTATCAAATAGGCAGGGGCTACTATAAACACTAGTAAGGTAGCACATAAAGTGTTCCTCCGGTAAACGGGAGTTGCATAATCTCATAGTTGTAGGAACATGTATAAGTCATGAAGAAAGCAATAGCAACATACAAAACGATCAAGTGCTAAGCTAACGGAATGGGTCATGTCAATAACATCATTCTACTAATGATGTGATCACGTTAATCAAATGACAACTCATGTCTATGGTTAGGAAACATAACCATCTTTGATTAATGAGCTAGTCTAGTAGAGGCATACTAGTGACAATATGTTTGTCTATGTATTCACACATGTATCATGTTTCCGATTAATACAATTCTAGCATGAATAATAAACATTTATCATGATATAAGGAAATAAATAATAACTTTATTATTGCCTCTAGGGCATATTTCCTTCAGCTATATATGTGTCTTGAATCATCAGTATGCTTAACCAATATGTGTCTCCCGTTCGAAAGTGTCATAGTTATAAATATGCATGCATTTGCATATTTATAACCTTGATTCTTTTGGATTGTCCAACGCTATCCATGGACAGCCCGAGTATGTGTATATTGGGTTCATTTTCCCATATTGAGGATTCGACGCATAAACATTATTGCCTCCCCTGTTGTTCTCAGGTACACGCCCTCTCTGCTTATTGCGTAGACGTGTATCAGAGAACAATGGGAGGTGCCAAATTTTATGCTTGATCCGAGCATAGCATGGGAAAATGAACCAAATCTACACATACTCGGGTGGGATTAGGACCTATCATTACCTATTAGAGTATAGGTTGCATGGACGTAATAAAATTGACAAAGTAGATCAACTGATTAATATATACATGGTGAATTACATATATAATTGTTGGGTGTCCAAAGAGCTCAAACTCAAGATGAGTGATCGTATGCGTGGATGTATACCGGCCACATCAAGGCGTAACAAATGGAGCGCTGCATGGTTCACAAAAACCAAGGGGTTTGTGCAAGCCGATTTGCAAATGGCCAGAGGAAAACCTGGTGCCCCTGTTTCCGGTGCGGCAATTGCGAAAAGAGGACAGAGGCTGAAATGGGCAAACACCTGCAGAAGATTGGTTTTACGCCATGTGGATATTTCATGGTGAGTCTGCCCAACGTGACCGAGCTGAGGTGGATCATCGTTGCACCGACGAGCATGGTACCTGGATGGAAAACATGGTGCAAGACTATGATGATGCTCGGGATTCGGACGAGGAGATGGAGGAATCTGCAAAGGCCTTCAATGAAATGTTGGAGTCTTCAAAACGTCTGGCCCATGAGCACACCGAAGCTTTGTCAGTTGGATGCCATCTCACAAGTAATGGCTCCGAAGGCTCAGTTCAACTTGGGCAGAGAATGCTATGACGCAATTATGACAGTATTTGGACGCTTTCTACCCAAAGGCCATGTAATGCCTGCAAACCTATAATAGTCGGAAAAAATCCTCCGTGCGCTAAAGATTCCCTATGAGAAGATACATGCCTGTGAGAAAGGATGTGCCTTATTTAGGCTTGACTATGCGGACTTGAACTATTGTCCCATTTGCAAGTCTTCCAGGTATATTGTGGTACACAATGGTATGGGTGAGAAGACACAGACCAAAATCCCAGTTAGTGTTCTTCGGTATATGTCAATCGTACCAGGACTTCAATGTCTTTTCATGGTCGAAGAGACGGCCAGACAGATGACATGGCACAAAACAGGCAAAAGAGCCGAACTAGATGCAGATGAGAATCGGATGATGGTACACACATCGGATGGTGTTGCGTGGAAAAAGTTTGATGAATTACATGCTGACAAAGAGGCAGATCCGAGGCATCCTCGAGTCGGCATCAGCACGGATGGGTTCAGTGTGTTTGGTATGACGGCAACCCAATACGCTTGTTGGCCCGTGATTTGTCTTTTCCACTCAATCTCCCCGGACAGATTATGCAAAGAAAGAACATTTTCCGACGTTGATAATTCCAGGGCCCAACTATCCGGGAAAAATATGAATGTGTACATGCAGCCGCTTAAGGAAGAATTGCAAGAAGCCCGGATAATGGGTTCAAGACATACGATGCCTATAGCAAACGGAACTTCATAATGCATGTCTGTACATGTACTCGACGATGACTTGCCGGGCAGATGCGCTTATTCGTTGGCTGATGTGTGCATGGAAGGTTCCGTGCCTCTACATGCAAGGGAGCTCTTGAGTTTCTTTGGCTTTAGGCCGGTCGCAAGTTTTCTTGCTTCGACATGCATAGACAGTTCCTCGGATCCTCGCCATAAGTTCGTGAAAGACAAGAAGAACTTCATCGAGGTAGAGTTGTCAAAACTCTACACCACCGCATTGACAAAGCCAATGCACTCGGATCGCTTAAACACTCTCGAGCCGCATCCACAGCGGCCTGTGGTACTTCAAGGGGTATAATTCTAAGCACGCATGGACTCACAAAACATGCTTATGGGATCTGCCTTACTTCAAAGACCTCCTTGCCCACACAACATTGACGTGATGCACACCGAGAAGAATATCGCCGAGGCACTTTTTGGTACATTGTTCGCAGCATAGATGCTAAGTCAAAGGATAATACTAAGGCTAGAGTCGATCCGGAGGCGCTATGTGATAGGCCGTTACAAAGCATGAAAGAACCGAAAGGAAAGCAGAACTGGACAAAGCCAAAGGCATGGTTCAATCTTGGAAGGCCAGCTATGAGGGAAATTATCTTGTGGGTGCAACAACAGCTTGATGTTCTCGATGGGTATGCAAATGAATCTAAAGAGGGGAGCGAATCTTGATAAATTGAAAATATTTGGTCTCAAGAGTCATGATTGGCACATATGGATTGAGCGGGTAATGCCGGTGATGTTGCATGGCTTCATCCCTGAGGATGAATTGCTAGTACTGTCAAAACTCAGCTATTTCTTCTGTGTTCTTTGTGTGAAAGAACTATCGCCTGGCGTGCTAGAAGAAATGGAAGAGTTGGTGCCGGAGTTGATCTGCAAGTTAGAGAAGATCTTTCCACCGGGCTTCTTTAATCCAATGCAGCATTTGATTTTGCATCTCCGACCGAGGCAAGATTGGGGCGTGCAAAATCGCTGGTGCTACCTAACTAAGAGGATGCGTAAGACGCTCGAGAAAAATCTAAAAATAAACGAGAATTGAACCATCGATGGTCGAGGAATTCATCACCGAGGAGGCGGCAAACTTCATAACAAAGACACCACGAAGCCAAAATCATCATTTGCATAATCCGAGGCCTCAAAGATAATGTCGATTGACCCTAAAAAGGGTGGATCCAACCTCGGCCTATTCAAAGGGAATCTCGCACCAGCTAGTGTTTCACATCCAAAGATATTTGGATAACGAAGAATGGCGGACCATTTCGTTGTATATCTTCAACAACTTGATAGAAGTGCGACCGTACATCGAGTAAGTTCTCGGTACATTGTTTCACAACTTCTATTTCCTTTGAACTGCTCTTATTCCTGGATATTTCATACAGTCGATACGTCGCCATATTCTCGTATGGAGCGGTGATCCAAATGGATTCCGTCAAGAGTATGAGCTTCGCAAAGCAAGGAGGCGGCTATCCCGGTTTCATCTCTTGGTTCAAACAAACGGTAATTTCTATTAGACAATTTCATTTCATTCGCAAATTTGTGCCTTATGCAACAATCCTTTCATATTAAACTTGTAGGCTAATTCAGAGTCTATGGACGCCGAATTGAGACAAGTCGCTAATAGTTTTGACTATAAGGTCCGTTCATTGGACAAGTACGACATCAACGGGTATCGCTTTCGTACCTATGGCAAAGAGCTATCTATGGCCAACCGAAAGTCTACAAATTGTTGTGTATCTATTATCGGCGAAGGAGGTACCGAGTATTATGGGAGAGTTGAAGCAATTTATGAACTTATATTCTATGGTGAAAACCCACCGAATGTCGTAGTCTTCAAATGTTATTGGTTTCACCAAGGAGACTAGAAGGACTCATGAACATATAGGGCTAGTTGAAATCAACCAAAGAACCCATTTAGATGTTCCCGATGTCTATATTACGGTTCAACAAAGCGCACTCCAAGTATTCTATCTACCGTGGGCCTGCCAAACTAATCCAAATCTGAAAGGTTGGGATGTCGCTTATGAAGTGCCGCCACGTGCTAGACTTTCTCGCCCCAAAGGAAGAGGATTATGAACCTTACATTAACCCGCATACATATGAAGGAGAATTCTTCCAAGAGACACGTCTTTCCAAAAAGCGTTTCAAGAACCGCTATACTTCACCCCAAAACATTGAAGTAGACAGCGATAGTGAATCCCACATCACCCCATAGGAGGAACAAGAAGAGCCGGAACAAGAAGAGGTTATCGCCGCGGATGACCTGTCATGCTTGACCTATTACGTCAAGGTGGCCTTCCACATGTTGATGCCACTGAACCCTATGAGCCCGTCATTGATTATAGTGATGATGATGATTATGCATTTATTGATGATACTGATCGAGATTATTAGTAGTGTCAGGTATTCAATTTTTTTATGTTGTACTTGATGATGATGCACTTAAGTGATATACATATTATTCTTCACGTCGGTATTATTTTATGTTGTACTAATTTCGTTTACTCTTTGTCATGGCAGGTGTTGAAAGATGGAAGGGGAGCCGACTGAGGCCAAGGAAAAACGTGCCCAAATTGAAGGTGTGCCACACCATCAAGGTAGCTCCAGCTTATATCGGTTCGCAAGTGAACTGGGTATGTGGTTGACTTCATGATTAATGCAATTCATTCATCATGCTAGCTTGAGCCCTTTAATTACTAATTTACTTTGTTTTTGTCTTTCAGGCATGCTACAATAAGACGGATAAGGTGCCAGAGGGGTACGACCTGTATGCCATGGCCCACACTGCCTCTTACAAGCAAGTCAAGGGGAAGGCATGGAAAGGGGAGGACTTTAACCCGAGCCAGATTCCCATTGATCCAGAGCAGGTGATGATATCTGGTGGCGGGAGGTCCTGTGGCTCTATAGCCATTGATCCAGAGATTGCTCCTGAGACCACGGTGAGTTTAATTTGAATGGACGTTACTTGCTAGTCTTAACATTTGAGTGTCATCATGCTAACGTAAACATTGAAATGATCTTTGGTGCAACGTAGCTCCGCACAAGCATCACACGATCCTTCTCCGCCATCGGCACGAGCAAGCCCGGCTCCTACACCTCCATGATCACGGTAAGTTTCTCTAGTTTTTTCTTAGCAAATGCATAAAGACCTAGACTTAGCTTTATTTCCTCCAATATGCTTACCTTAATGACCTAGAGTTAGCTTCTTTTCCTCCAAAATGACTTAATAAGCTTACTAACCTTCAAAACAAGCCATACTTAGCTTTGTTTCCTCCAAAATGACCTAAGTTAGTTATAATATGCTTAGTTAACTAGGTTTGCTCCAAAATGATCCATTTTACCTAAGTTAGCGCTAAAATGACCCATTTTCCCTTAGTTAGCTCATAAATGATCCATTTTACCCAAGTTAGCTTTAAAATGACCCATTTTACCTAGATTATCTCCAAAATGATCCATTTTACCTAGATTATCTCCAAAATGATCCATTTTACCTACGCTAGCTCTAGAATGACCCATTTTACCTACGTTAGCTCCAAAATGACCAATTTTACCTACGTTAGCTCCAAAATGACCCATTTTACAAAAATGACCCATCTTACCTTAGCTCTAAAATGATGCATTTTACCTAAGTTAGCTCATAAACGATCCATTTCACCTAAGTTACCTGACAAACAATGGCGTGCTTCTTCTTCTAGTACTCTTCTTCTAGTCACCTTTTCCTAACTTTCTTATTTGCCATTTTGCAAATTTCATTCACTTCTCGGAAGCTAGCTTGCTATGATGGAGTGCTTGTTTTTTATTTCATTCTCTTCTAGTATTCTCATAGCTTGCTACGATGGAACTTGCTATCTTGATGAAACTTTGCATTGTAATATGTATGTGCAACTTCCTAATGGTTGCAACTTATGTGTATGTGCAAGTTGATATGTATGAATGGATGGAACTATATATGTATGTACGATGAAATTTATGTGCTGGATATGTCATATGTTTGCTGTTAAATAGCCCTGTGAAATATATCTACATATGTCATTTATATTTGCTGTGAAAATTGTTGGATTTACAAAAACAGAAAAAAGAGCCAATATGCAGGCTCTTTGCCATCTGCCACCGACGGCAACGGGCTCTTTGCCAATAGCCGCGGACGGCAAAGAAGACATGTGGCAGCCAACTGTGCTTCCTGGGAGCTGACCTATTTGGTCAGTTTGCCGTCAGCGGCGGATGGCAAAGGCCTGCCGTGTAGTGACGTCCAGCTGACATCATTCGGCGGACGGTAAAGGAAGGTCAAAATTTGCCGTTAGCAGTGGACGGCAAAGGCCTGCCGTTAGCCACCTAACGGAATAACAATGCATTTATTGCCGTCTGCTTTCTTTGTCGTCCGCTGCTGATGGCAAAGGCCCCTTTGTCGTCAGCCGCCCGAAGCGGACGGCAAAGTAGCTCTTTGCCGGACCTTACTTTGTCGTGGCCTTTTGCCGTCCGCCATTCATGCTTTTGCCGTCTACCGTGGCAGATGGCAAAGTAGCTGATTCCTGTAGTGCCACACATAACCCAGACTCACGCAGATTATACCCCTACCCAGTTGGACAGAGAACCAGCTGTTGGAAATATGCCATAGAGGCAATAAGAAAATGGTTATTATTATATTTCCTTGTTCATGATAATTGTCTATTGTTCATGCTATAATTGTGTTATCCGAAAATCGTAATACATGTGTGAATACATAGACCACAACATGTCCCTAGTGAGCCTCTGTTTGACTATCTCGTTGATCGATAGATGGGCATGGTTTCCTGACTATGGACATTGGATGTCATTGATAACGGGATCACATCATTAGGAGAATGATGTGATGGACAAGACCGAATCCTAAGCATAGCACAATATCGTGTAGTTCGTTTGCTAGAGCTTTTCTAATGTCAAGTATCATTTCCTTAGACCATGTGATTGTGCAACTCCCGGATACCGTAAGAGTGATTTGAGTGTACGAAACGCCACAACGTAACTAGGTGGCTATAAAGGTGCACTACAGGTATCTACGAAAGTGTCTGTTGGGTTGGCACGAATCGAGACTGGGATTTGTCACTCCGTATGACGCAGAGGTATCTCTGGGCCCACTTGGTAATGCATCATCATAATGAGCTCAATATGACTAAGTAGTTGGTCACGGGATCATGCATTACGGAACGAGTAAAGTGACTTGCCGGTAACGAGCTTGAACGAGGTATTGGGATACCGATGATCGAATCGCGGGCAAGTAACATACTGATTGACAAAGGGAATTGTATACGGGATTGTTTGAATCCTTGACATCGTGGTTCATCCGATGAGATCATCGTGGAACATGTGGGAGCCAACATGGGTATCCAGATCCCGCTGTTGGTTATTGGCGGAGAGATGTCTCTACCATGTCTCCGTGATGATTCCCGAACCCGTAGGGTCTACACACTTAAGGCTCGATGATGCTAGGGTTATAAGGAAGATTTGTATGTGATTACCGAATGTTGTTCGGAGTCCCGGATGAGATCCTGGACGTCACGACAAGTTCCGGAATGGTCCGGAGGTGAAGATTTATATATGGGAAGTCATCATACGGTCGTCGGAAATATTTTGGGGGTATACCGGTATTGTACCGGGACCACCGGAGGGGTTCCGGGGGTCCACCGGGAGGGTCCACCTGGCCCGGAGGGCCTTATGGGCTGTAGGTTGAAGGTAACCAACCCCAAGTGGGCTGGGGTGCCAACCCCCCTAAGTCCCATGCGCCTAGGGTTTGGGGGGAACCCTAAAGGGGGCGCCCCCTTAGCTTGGGGGCAAGCCCCCTCCCCCTTGGCCGCTGCCCCCCTCTATATCCCATCTAGAGGGGTCGACCCCCTTCCCCCTTCTCCCTATAAATAGAGGGGCGAGGGGAGGGCTGCAACACCACATCCAAGGCGCAGCTCCTCCCATCCCCAACACCTCTCCTCCTCCGCAAGAGCTTGGCGAAGCCCTGCCGGAGAACTGCCACTCTATCACCACCATGTCATCCTGCTGCTGTTGGAGCCCTCTTCCTCAACCACTCCATCCTCCGTGCTAGATCAAGGCGCGGGAGACATCACCGGCCTGCACGTGTGTTGAACGCAGAGGCACCGTTGTTCGGTGCTAAGATCGGATTCGGCCGCGATCTGAATCTCTACGTGTACGACTACTCCAACCGCATTCTTGCAACGCTTCCATCTCGCGATCTTCAAGGGTATGTGAAGGGCGAATAAGCCACGACGAACGAGCCGAGCATGGCGAGTGCGGGTATGGGCGCACACTGGGCTTGCAGTGCGCGTCGGGTCCGAGGACTAGGGCGTGCGTGTGTGCGTGCGTTGGGTGCACGGGTGTGTCAGTGCACCAGGGTGTGTGTGTGTGCGTCTGTTAGCGAGCCGTAGGTGGCCTAGTCAGGAGCGAGCCATTGGAGCTGGCCGTGTGACGCGGGCGTCGGGCGCAGCATGGACGCGGTCAGTGCGCGGAGAGCACGGGTAGGATCAGGGGAGAGTGGAGGCGTGGGTGCGTGCCCGATGCGCTGGCTCGGGGTGTAAAGCCACCTGATCGCGTTGTAACAGTGTGACACAGTCGAGTTCGTGCTCGAGGAAGAAAAGGGGGCGTTCGTGCACCGGGAAAACCTCTGTGTCCACCGTTTCTCTGAACTTCTCTAAACTTCTTCTTCTTCTCTCCAGTGAGCTAGCCACGGCATCAGTGAGCGAGCTGAGTGAGAGAGAGAGAGGCGAGCTAGGGCGAGAGAGTAGAGGTTCCAACAATTGGTATCAGAGCCACGTGGAGGAGGGAGCTCGCCGGTGATATCCATCATGCCGTACGCCGGCGGATCGGTCAGCATGGTGGCGCGTGCAGCGCCGGTGCTCACGGGGGACAACTACATCACCTGGGCCATCAAGGTGGAGGCCGACCTGGACGCCGCCGGGCTGTGGGAGGCGGTGGTGCCGCCGGAGGATGCTGCATTGGCGGTGATCGCCAAGAAAGATAAGCCGGGGCGCGCTTACCTGCTGCGGGCGCTCGCCGACGATTTGCTGCTGCAGGTGGCCGCAAAGAAGATCGTAGTGGAGATATGGAGCAGCTTGAAGGCCCGGTTCGTCGGGGCTGATCGCGTGCGGGCGACGCGTCTGGGCACGTTGCGCGGGGAGTGGGAGCTCCTGCGCATGGCGAGCGACGAGTCGCTAGACGCGTTCGCGGGGAAGATCAGTGGCATGGCGGCGCGCTACGTCGGGCTGGGAGCGACCGTCGACGACGCGGCGATGATGAAGAAGCTCCTGGACTGCGTCCCGGATCGCCTGTACGCGGCGGTCGCCGGGATGGAGCAGTTCTGCAACTTGTCGGAGCTGCTCTTCGAGGACGCGGTTTCGGGCGCTGAAGGCGTTCGGCGAGCGGCTGCATCGGCGAGGACAGGCAGGCGGCGAGGGCGCGGACGGGCAGCTGCTGTACACCGTGGCACAGTGGTGTGCGCGCGAGCGGCGTCGGGGCGGTGCACGCGCAGAGGACGATGACAACGGCGCGGCGAGCACAGCATCAGGCGGCATGGACAATCGCCGCGGGAAATGCTACAACTGCGGTGTCAGAGGGCACTTCAAGAGGGAGTGTCCCCTGATGCGGAAGGAGCCGGCCGCCGGGCGTGCGCTGCTGGTGGACGACATCGTCAAAGATGCCGGACTTCTCTAAGTCGCGGCTTAGGGCGTGAATGAAGGGAGAATAAGCCACGTCGAACGAGCCGGGCATGTCGAGTGCGGGTATGGGCGCGCACTGGGCTTGCTGGGCACGTCGGGTCCGAGGACTAGGGCGTGCGTGTGTGTGTGCGTTGGGTGCACGGGCATGTCCATGCACCAGGGTGTGTGTGTGTGCGTCTGTTGGTGAGCCATAGGTGGCCTGGTCAGGCGCGAGCCGTTGAAGCTGGCCATGTGACGCGGCCATCGGGCGCAGCATGGGCGAGGTCAGTGCGCAGAGAGCGCGGGTAGGATCAGGGGCGAGTGGAGGCGTGGGTGCGTGCCCGATGCGCTGGCTCGGGGTATAAAGCCACTTGATGGCGTTGTAATAGTGTGACACAGTTGAGTTCGTGCTCGAGGAAGAAAAGGGGGCGTTCGTGCGCCGGGAAAACCTCTGTGTCCAACGTTTCTCTGAACTTCTTCTTCTTCTCTCTAGTGAGCTAGCCACGGCATCAGTGAGCGAGCAGAGTGAGAGAGAGAGAGGTGAGCTAGTTCGAGAGTGGAGGTTCCAACAATATGAAGATGCACTCCCCTCTCCCTCTCTCGTTGCTAGTTACTCCATAGATTGATCTTGGTGATGCGTAGAAATTTTTTAATTTCTGCAACGATCCCCAACAGTGGCATCATCAGCTAGGTCTATGCGTAGTTTCTATGCACGAGTAGAACACAAGTTGTTGTGGGCGTCGATTTTGTCAATTTACTTGCCGTTACTAGTCTTATCTTGATTCGGTGGTATCGTGGGATGAAGCGGCCCAGACCGACCTTACACGTACGCTTACACGAGACAGGTTCCACCGACTGACATGCACTAGTTTCATAAGGTGGCTAGCGGGTGTCTGTCTCTCCCACTTTAGTCGGATCAGATTTGATGAAAAGGGTCCTTATGAAGGGTAAATAGAAATTGGCATATCACATTGTAGTTTTGGCGTAGGAAAGAAACGTTCTTGCTAGAAACCTATAGCAGCCACGTAAAAATTTGCAACAACAATTAGAGGACGTCTAACTTGTTTTTGCAGCATATGCCATGTGATGCGATATGGCCAAAAGGATGTGATGAATGATATATGTGATGTATGAGATTGATCATGTTCTTGCAATAGGAATCACGACTTGCATGTCGATGAGTATGACAACTGGCAGGAGCCGTTGGAGTTGTCTTAATTTATTTATGACCTGCGTGTCAACATAAATGTCATGTAATTACTTTGCTTTATTGCTAAACCATTAGACATAGTAGTAGAAGTAATAGTTGACGAGACAACTTCATGAAGACACGATGATGGAGATCATGGTGTCATGCCGGTGACGAGGATGATCATGGCGCCCCGAAGATGTAGATCAAAAGGAGAAAAATGATATTGGCCATATCATGTCACTATTTGATTGCATGTGATGTTTATCATGTTTTACATCTTATTTGCTTCGAACGACGGTAGCTTAAATAAGATGATCCCTCGCATTAATTTCAAGAAAGGGTTCCCTCTAACTGTGCACCATTTCGAAGGTTCGTTGTTTTGAAGCACCACATGATGATCGGGTGTGATAGATTCTAACGTTCGAATACAACGGGTGTAAGCCAGATTTACACACGCAATACACTTAGGTTGACTTGACGAGCCTAGCATGTACAGACATGGCCTCAGAACACGGAAGACCGAAAGGACGAACATGAGTCTTATAGAAGATACGATCAATATGAAGATGTTCACCGATGATGACTAGTCCGTGTCATGTGATGATCGGACACGGACTAGTTGACTCGGATCATGTATCACTTAGATGACTAGAGGGATGTCTATCTGAGTGGGATTTCATTAAATAATTTGATTAGATGAACTTAATTATCATGAACTTAGTCTAAAATCTTTACAATATGTCTTGTAGATCAAATGGCCCACGCAAATGTTGTCCTCAACTTCAACGCGTTCCTAGAGAAAACCATGCTGAAAGACGATGGTAGCAACTATACGGACTGGGTCCAGAACTTGAGGATCATCCTCATAGCTGCCAAGAAAGCATATGCCTTGAAGCACCGCTAGGTGAAGCACCAGTATCAGCAAACCAAGACATCATGAACGCTTGGCAGTCCCGTGTTGATGATTACTCCCTGGTTTAGTGCGGCATGCTTTCCCGCTTATAACCGGGTCTCCAAAAGAGTTTCGAGCAGCACGGAGCATATGAGATGTTCCAAGAGCTGAAAATGGTTTTCCAAGCTCATTCCTGATTCGAGAGATATGAAGTCTCCGACAAGTTCTACAGTTGTAAGATGGAGGAGAATAGTTCCGTCAGCAAGCACATACTCAAAATGTCTGGGTTGCACAACCGCTTGTCTCAGCTGGGAGTTAATCTCCTAGATGGCCTTGATGGTTAATGAAATCCTTCCGTCGCTTCCACCGAGCTACAAGAGCTTTGTGATGAACTTCAATATGCGGGGATGGAGAAAACCATTCACGAGGTATATTCGATGCTGAAATCAGCGGAGGTGGAAATCAAAAAGGAACATCAAGTGTTGATGGTAAATAAAACCACTAAGTTCAAGAGAGGCAAGGGTAAAAAGGGCTTCAAGAAAGACGGCAAGATAGTTGCCGCGCCCGGTAAGCAAGCTGCCAGGAAGAAGCCAAAGAATGGACCCAAGCCTGAGACTGAGTGCTTTTATTCCAAGGGAAGTGGTCACTGGAAGCGGAACTGCCCAAAGTACTTAGCGGACAAGAAGGCCGGCAACACCAAAGGTATATGTGATATACATGTTATTGATGTGTACCTTACCAGTACTCATAGTAGCTCCTGGGTATTTGATACCGGTGCGGTTGCTCATATTTGTAACTCAAAACAGGAGCTGCGGAATAAGCCGAGACTGGCGAAGGACGAGGTGATGACGCGCGTCGGGAATGGTTCCAAGGTTGATGTGATCGCCGTTGGCACGGCACCTCTACATTTACCTACAGGATTAGTTTTAAACATCAATAATTGTTATTTAGTGCCAGCTTTGAGCAGGAACATTGTATCTGAATCTCGTTTAATAAGAGATGGCTACTCATTTAAATCTGATAATAATGGTTGTTCTATTTATATGAGAGATATGTTTTATAGTCATGCCCTGCTGGTCAATGGTTTATTCTTAATGAATCTCGAACATGATGTTACACATATTCATAGTGTGAATACCAAAAGATGTAAGGTTGATAATGATAGTCCCACATATTTGTGGCACTGCCGCCTTGGTCACATTGGTGTCAAACGCGCGAACCATGCAGATGGACTTTTGGAGTCTCTTGATTACGAATCATTTGACACATGCGAACCCTGCCTCATGGGTAAAATGACCAAGACTCCGTTCTCCGGAACAATGGAGCGAGCAACCAACTTATTGGAAATCATACATACTGATGTGTGCGGTCCAATGAGCGTTGAGGCTCGCGGTGGCTATCGTTATGTTCACACCCTCACTGATGACTTAAGTAGATATGGGTATGTCTACTTAATGAAACACAAGTCTGAGACCTTTGAAAAGTTCAAGGAATTTCAGAGTGAGGTTGAATATCAACGTGACAGGAAAATAAAGTTCTTACAATCAGATCGTGGAGGGGAATATATGAGTCACGAATTTGGCACACACTTAAGGAAATGTGGAATCGTTTCACAACTCACGCCGCCTGGAACACCTCAGCGTAATGGTGTGTCCGAACGTCGTAATCGCACTCTATTGGATATGGTGCGATCTATGATGTCTCTTACCGATCTACCGCTCTCATTTTGGGGCTATGCTTTAGAGACTGCCGCATTCACTTTAAATAGGGCTCCGTCAAAATCAGTTGAGACAACACCGTATGAATTATGGTTTGGGAAGAAACCTAAGCTGTCGTTTCTAAAGGTTTGGGGATATGATGCTTATGTCAAGAAACTTCAACCTGAAAAGCTCGAACCCAAGTCGAAAAAATTCATCTTCATAGGATACCCTAAGGAAACCATTGGGTATACCTTCTACCTCAGATCAGAAGGCAAGATCTTTGTGCCAAGAATGGATCCTTTCTGGACAAAGAGTTTCTCTCGAAAGAAGTAAGTGGGAGGAAAGTGGAACTTGATGAAGTACTGCCTCTTGAACCGGAAAGTAGCGCAGCTCAAGAAAATGTTTTTGTGGTGCCTGCACCGACTAGAGAGGAAGTTAATGATGATGATCAAGGATCTTTAGATCAAGTTACTACTGAACTTCATAGGTCCACAAGGACACGTTCCGCACCAGAGTGGTACGGCAACCCTGTCCTGGGAATCATGTTGTTAGACAATGGTGAACCTTCGAACTATGCAGAAGCGATGACGGGCCCGGATTCCGACAAATGGCTTGAAGCCATGAAATCTGAGATAGGATCCATGTACGAAAACGAAGTATGGACTTTGACTGACTTGCCCGATGATCAGCGAGCCATAGAAAATAAATGGATCTTTAAGAAGAAGACAAACGTGATGGTAATGTAACCATCTATAAAGCTCGACTTGCCGCTAAGGGTTATCGACAAGGGGTTGACTATGATGAGACCTTCTCACTCGTAGCGAAGCTAAAGTCCGTCAGAATCATGTTAGCAATTGCCGCATTCTATGATATGAGATATGGAAAATGGACGTCAAAATGGCATTCCTTAACGGCTTCCTTAAGGAAGAATTGTATATGATGTAGCCGGAAGGTTTTGTCGATGCTAAGAATGCTAACAAGGTACGCAAGCTCCAGCGCTCCATCTATGGGCTGGTGCAAGCATCTCGGAGTTGGAACATTCGGTTTGATGAAATGATCAAAGCTTTTGGGTTTATGCAGACTTATGGAGAAGCCTGCATTTACAAGAAAGTGAGTGGGAGCTCTGTAGCATTTCTCATATTATATGTGGATGACATATTGTTGATGGGAAATGATATAGAACTCTTGGAAAGCATAAAGGCCTACCTGATTAAGTGTTTTTCAGTGAAGGACCTTGAAGAAGCAGCTTACATATTAGGCATCAAGATCTATAGAGATAGATCGAGACGCCTCATTGGTCTTTCACAAAGCACATACCTTGACAAGATGTTGAAGAAGTTCAATATGGATCAATCAAAGAAGGGGTTCTTGCCTGTATTGCAAGGTGTGAGATTGAGCGTGGCTCAATGCCCGACCACGGCAGAAGATATAGAAAAGATGAGTGTCATCCCCTATGCCTCGGCCATAGGGTCTATTATGTATGCCATGTTATGTACCAGACCTGATGTAAACCTTGCCGTAAGTTTGGTAGGAAGGTACCAAAGTAATCCCGGCATGGAACACTGGACAGCGGTCAAGATTATCCTAAGTACCTGAAAAGGACTAAGGATATGTTTCTCATTTATCGAAGTGACGAAGAGCTCGTCATAAAGGGTTACGTTGATGCTAACTTCGACACAGATCTGGATGACTCCAAGTCACAAACCGGATACGTGTATATTTTGAATGGTGGGGCAGTAAGCTAGTGTAGTTGCAAGAGAAGCATCATGGCGGGATCTACATGTGAAGCGGAGTACATGGCACCCTCGGAGGCAGCACAGGAAGCATTCTGGATGAAGGAGTTCATCACCGACCTAGGAGTTATTCCCAATGCGTCGGGCCCAATGACTCTCTTCTGTGACAACACTGGAGCTATTGCCCATGCCAAGGATCCCAGGTTTCACAAGAAGACCAGGCATATCAAGCGTCGCTTCAACTCCATTCGCGAACATGTTCAAGATGGAGACATAGATATTTGTAAAGTGCATACGGATCTGAATGTCGCAGGTCCGTTGACTAAACATCTTCCACGAGCGAAACATGATCAACACCAGAACTCTATGGGTGTTCGATTCATCACAATGTAACTAGATTATTGACTCTAGTGCAAGTGGGAGACTGTTGGAAATATGCCCTAGAGGCAATAATAAAATGGTTATTATTATATTTCTTTGTTCATGATAATTTTCTATTGTTCATGCTATAATTGTGGTATCCGGAAATTGTAATACATGTGTGAATACATAGACCACAACATGTCCCTAGTGAGCCTCTAGTTGACTAGCTCGTTGATCGACAGATGGTCATGGTTTCCTGACTATGGACATTGGATGTCATTGATAACGGGATCACATCATTAGGAGAATGATGTGATGGAGAAGACCCAATCTAAGCATAGCACAAGATCGTGTAGTTCATTTGCTAGAGCTTTTCTAATGTCAAGTATCATTTCCTTAGGCCATGAGATTGTGCAACTCCCGGATACCGTAGGAGTGCTTTGGGTATACCAAACACCACAACGTAAATGGGTGTCTATAAAGGTGCACTACAGGTATCTCCTAGAGTGTCTGTTGGGTTGGCGCGAATCGAGACTGGGATTTGTCACTCCTTATGACGGAGAGGTATCTCTAGGCCCACTTGGTAATGCATCATCATAATGAGCTCAATGTGACTAAGTAGTTGGTCACGAGATCATGCATTACGGAACGAGTAAAGTGACTTGCCGGTAATGAGATTGAACGAGGTATTGGGATACCGACGATCGAATCTCGGGCAAGTAACGTACCGATTGACAAAGGGAATTGTATACGGGATTGTTTGAATCCTTGACATCGTGGTTCATCCGATGAGATCATCGTGGAAGATGTGGGAGCCAACATGGGTATCTAGATCCCGCTGTTGGTTATTGGCCGGAGAGATGTCTCGGTCATGTCTGCATGATTCCCGAACCCGTAGGGTCTACACACTTAAGGTTCGATGACGCTAGGCTTATAAGGAAGATTTGTATGTGATTACCGAATGTTGTTCGGAGTCCCGGATAAGATCCCGGATGTCACGACACTACTAGGAAAAGGCCTAATAATGGCGCACCAGTTTTTCCTACTAATGGCGCACTACTGGTGCGCCATTAGTATCACGCAACTAGTATTTTTTACTAATGGCGCAACACAGGTGCGCCATTAGTATCTGGTATACTAATGGCGCACCACGCAGTGCGCCATTAGTATGTAACACCATGCGCCATTAGTATGCCTCCCGGGGGGCCATACGTAACCATGTGCTTTGTCATACTAATGGCGCATTCTGTAGTGATGCGCCATTAGTATCCTTTGGCATACTAATGGCGCACCTTGAGGTGATGCGCCATTAGTATGAATATTAGGTTTTATCTTTTTTACTTTTCTGATTTTTGCACAGGTTACAAAATATATTATTGGACATAATATAGACAGCAGCACACAGCAACAGCAGATTCATCGAATACAATAGAAGATTAGTCTCCGAATACAATTCATCATATTAGTCTCCGAATTCAAAAGAACGAACAAACATAAAACATTACAAGTCTCAAGACCGCGTGTATCGAGTTTGTCTTCACATTACAAGTCGATATCGATCATCTAAACTACCATCACATAGAAGAGAGTTGCGGTCATCACGATGAGCATCATCGCGATCAAACTGGTCTTCATCCGGTTCCTCCAACGCACCCTCCTCTCTCCCGCTAGATAGCGGGCGTATCTAGATTCGGCCTCCGCCCTAGTGGTTTACCCTTTGTAACTGTTACCGCTGAAACGGTGAACCTGTCTCCGACACTCCTCCCAGTCGTCATAGACTCCGGGAACCTTACCCTTGTACACGACATACGACGGCATCTATATGCACAAGCCAAGCAACAGACAATACATAAGAAATATGTAAGTATGCAACAAAAGGATCGGAAGAGAAAAGCAAGACATTAATAGCACGATTCATGGTTCTACTAATAAATAGCATCGATTACATCTAAGTTGAATGACTGTCCAAACCAAAGAGACATATGAATTCATTAAGTTTTAATTACAACATGAGCTAATCAATGTTTCAGAACTACACATCACTACTTTCGACTCGACTCATCGGACAGGAGCGTGGATGAAGCCGCCGTCTGTCGTGATGGTCATGAAATCGCGGTCGTTGTCAGCATGCATTTGTATCATTTCGTCTATCTCACCGTTGGACAGTTGATATCTGAGGAAGAACTGCCCCGAGTTATGAAGGACATCTTGATGGATGATGTCCGCAAACTCCGACTGGATGCGAAAGAATTCTTGTCTGAGGTCCGCGTCCTATATTGCCGACAAGCTCGCGGCCCAATCTTTGAGATTATCTGGTAGCGGAAGGTGATGATGGTCCCTTACGATCGCCCGCATGTGATGGAGGGCGTAGTAGGCATCCTTCTAATCACAGCGGCGCTTGACGCAGCAGAACTTCGTATTGTGTGAGAACATGTGCTTCCGTACTTACGAACTGCCCTAGTGAAGGTGCCTCCAGATTTGGTGTAGCCGGGGAGAACATCATCAAGAACTTTCTTGAAATTTGTGTAGTCTATCTTGGAGTTACGGTTCGGGTCGAAATACGTGGCCATGGAATATTTCGGGCTTAAGAGGATGAGTGTGCAATGTGTGTCACTACACAGAACACAGAATGTTAGAAAAAAAAAGAACGATCCAAATCTAAGAAATCATATGTTACGGGGCGGTTAAGGGATGACTTACTCGGGAATGTAAGCCACAAGGAAGTTATCCTTATCTAGGTTTGCCAGAATGACGCCTTGGAGGTGTGAACTCGCAACTTGGCGGTCCCCAGCGCTGCTCAAGTGCTTGGCACGCATGTAGAAGGGGTCGACTATCACGATGTCTGGGGTCTTGTCTCTAACGATCCACATCTCCATACTCAGCGAAAACAGCCAAACGAAGGTGTAGTACAGCGGATGAAGGTTAAACATAGCAAACATGTCATCAAACCACATGACGATCGTACCCCCGATGTCGCCATCCACAAAGCCCTTGCCCTTTGGCACCTGGCCACGAAAACCAGGTATGCCACATCATTCTCTCTGAGACACCACTTCTCCAAAGAAAGAACACTGTCGTGCAGACTCCGCATAGCACCGGTTGCAGCATTGAGCATATTTGTTCGTAGCATCGCCCTACCCGCCACATGCACCCTCCTCGAGATATCCTTAGGTGAAGGTGGCCCGTCCTGAGCACGGATCGAACTCGGTGCCGGCTGGCTCGCACCGGCGCCCTTGTTAGTCTTTCGTTTCCGTCCCTTCTTCTCGATCTCCTGTAATGGGACCGAGTTACGCTCCTGAACCGCCTTCTTGAGCATGTTGGGGCTGATAATATTTCGCACCTCAGCTATCTGAGGCTCGGTGAAGGCGGGAGCTGGAGGCGTCTCCTGAGAACTGAATGCCAAACGACGCCTGTTGCAATTGGATTTCTCCGCCGTACCAGCTAGATCGTGGTCGTCTTGCTTGGGTTCTTGAGAAAGAGGCCCGCAGAACTCGTCAGCGTACCCATGTTCGACAAAGTATTTATCGACTTTGGTAAATGTACCGTCGTCGTTGTCATTGTCGTCCGGATCCTGTGCCATAGGGATGTCCGGATCCTATGCCATAGGGATGTCCGGCATAGGGGTGTCCGGCAGGTCCGGTAGCGTTGCGGCGTTCTTGCCATGGCTTGGCACCGGCACGACTGGCGGTCTTGTTTGTGGGGTGGTGTCCCCCGCCCCCAAATGAATCTGGCTCTTCGGCCAAAGCAGGGCCGCTTACGCAGCGCCGAGGGTCATCTCATCTTTTTCGTCACCCCCGGTCGAATTGGAGGTAACGATCGTCACGACTGACAAGACACGAACCACTTCAACCCTATACACTGTGGGTGGCATCGGTTTACCGTGGAACATGGGGTTGCCGATTGAACGATTCCGCCCTTGGAGACACTGACCAACTCGCCGCCCACGAAGTGCAGAAGAGTGCAAGGAACGTCGGCGGCGCCCTGCGAAAACATGTAGGGCGTCAGGGATGCCGAGTCAAAGGCAAGGAGATGAAGTCATCGGCCGAGAGGGTTAGTTACCGTGATGCCGTCGAGCTCGGCTAATGTCGAGGCACCGCCAACGGCGGGCGTGCAACTGACGGAGGGGCCGCTTGCTAGCGAGGTGTCGGCCGGCGTACACCCGGGTGCATTAAGCTCCAATGCCCATGCCGGCGCCGGAGACACGAATACCGCCTCCGCCGGAGACACCACTGGCGCCGACGGAGACACCAATGGCGCCGCCTGCACGCTGTGCGTGTTGTTGGCCGTGAAGCTAGGAACCGGGGGAGGACCCTGTTGGCTGCCCGCAATCCACGTCGTCAGCCCATGAATCAATGTAGGCACCATGGCGTTGAGCTTCGTTCCCAGTTGTTGTTCCACTTGCTCTTGGACAAGCTCCGGAATCCGTGCCACTTGTGCCTTGAGTGCTTCAACCTCGCGCGACTGGCTTTCTGAGCTGGTCTTTTTCTCCTTTTGCCCACCAGCGGTATAGTATGACGACCATTTTGTGGACACATGAACAGCTGACATCGGCTTACTGAGCTTATCCTTGTTTTTCATTACGTTCAACGCCCTATTTAAATGGGTGTCGAAAGGGGAGCTCTGAGACGACCCCGCGCTACTGCTTTCAGTGTCCTGCGGAAGGAACGTGAACTATTTAGAAATATTGGGGATTAATTAGAATGCAACCATATGGAGCTAATTACACTGGGGTGTATTCCTTACCAGAACAAGCTCGAGCGCCCTGATCTTCGGATCCGTGGTAAGCTCCTTTGTTACCGGGTCCTCATTGTACCGGGCCCTGAGAAAGTTCCTGGTCTGCTTGTCACGGTATTTCTCGAAGCGGGCGGTAGGCCTTGCTCGGACGCGCTCCGCGTCCTCCTTGTCCCATATAGGCTCCGCCACTCTGTAACCGCCGGGACCGAGTTGGTGGACCCCTAAGTTCAACTTCCACATTTCTTTCCCCCACTGACTTGATTCGGAGGTTGCGCTGCTCCCGCACTTGATCTTGAACTCATTGTACTCATCTTCGCTCATCAAAGGATATTTTGCCTTGATCTTGTCATAACTACCACCTTTGTCAATCATTGCCTTCACCGTGCTTCTCCAAGTAGACAGGGCCGTGCTCATCCTCGTGAGGGCGGTACTGTTCACTTTATTCCCTAAGAGGTGTGTGTTTGCAAACTCAGCGGGGAACTTGTATCGTTCGTGTAGCTTCCTGAAGAGGAGGCTGCGCAAATTCCCGTGGTCCTTATGCCTTAGGTTCTCAGTGTTGATCGAGACGGTGCTCCGGAGAATGCACCTGAGCTGAACCGAGTACCCCTTGACTACTTGTTTGGGCGCCGTCGGATTCCCATCGTAGTCCACTTCACTAAATTCCTCCCTGACGGTGCCGAGCACGTTCGGGCGCCGGTCCTTCTGTTGCCTGCCATCTGTGTGTGCGCCGCCATCATCAGTGGTGGCATCCTCGGCGGCGCCATCAGTGGTGTCATCCCCGACGCCACTAGGTGTTGTGTACTCAGGATCGGTGTCTTCCGCGGCGTCCTCATAGCGGTGATGTTCTTTCTCCAACACCTGGGATAGCTCCCAGAATTGCTTGCCGCCCGAACCGTCGGCCTCATCATTTTGGGCCATGTTTCACTCTAAATAGGAATAAAGTTTGGTCAAAAAGTTGGTTATTTTCAAGGAACAAGATCATGGTCTCATCATTTAGGGCTTGTCGACACCGAGGCATCCTAAAAGCTAAGCTTTTATCATTTAGGGTTTGTCGACGCCGAGGCACCCTAAAAGCCTAAGCGTACATCATTTAGGTTCTCATCGACACCGAGGCACCCTAAAAGCCAAGGTTTCATCATTTAGGGTTTGTCGACGCCGAGGCACCCTAAATGCTAAGTTATGTTTTCATCATTTAGGGTTTATCGATGCCGAGGCACCCTAGGTTGGGCCTAATCACTTGGCACTAATCACTTGGCTCTATTGCCACCTATGTTGGGTTTATCATCTAGGGTTTATCGATGTTGAGGAGAATTCTAAGTTGGGCCTAATCACTTTGCTCTATTGCCACCTATGGTTTAATGCAGCAAGAATAAAGGGGCAGTTGATCCTACTTAATTAAGTACTAAGATACCCCGGCCCATGCATTAGTAGCAAGTACCCCATATGTCCGATTTTTAGCAAAGTCATGCTAAAATTCACGGAAAATTTCAGCATGACCTTTGCTGAAAATAGGACATATGGAGTACCCGAATTTGCCGGAACGAAAGTTAATCGACATTCCGGCAAACTCAAGGGCCTCTCGGGGTACCTGCAAAATCATCACGACATGAAGGGCCTCTCAAGGGCCTCAAGCAGCAGCGGCGTCTCCCAGGACCCCATTTTTTTGCTAAATTTCTTTGAGCAACAATCAGAGCAAAAAATTCAGCATATTTCTATACAACAGCACTGTAAAGATGAAGAACAGTTCTACAGCAGCCCATTTATATACAATAGCATCTTTGGTCATACCAATTTCTGAAACAATTCAAACTTGAACTGTATCTCTGGTCATACAAATTTCTGAAACAATTCAAATCTGAAGCTGTATCTTTGGTCATACAAATCTACGAAACTATACAAATCTGAAATATATATTTGGTCATACAAATTTATGGAGCTAATCAAATCTGAACTATATCTTTGGTCATACAAATCTACGAAACTATACAAATCTGTGGTCATACAAATTTACTGGAACTAATCAAATCTGAACTGTATCTTGCGTAGGCGCCACTACTGCAAGTGCCATACTACTGCAAGTGCCATACTACTGCAAGTGCTATACTACTGCAGGAAAGGAGGATCATCATACACATATATATGTATAGCAATTGACATGAGCCTCATCATTTTTAGTAACAGCAATACATATATAGCAATTGGAAGCAAACAGATGTACACATAAGATAAAAATGTAGTGCTGAAAGTTTAATGCTTACAAAAGACTTGCTGAAATAGTGAAAAATATGGAGTCACCAAGCTGGCTAAGAAACTCCCAAAGTCCACTAGCAAATCCAAGACCTAATCCTGTTACACACATCATAACAATTTAAGATAATTAGGATAAGGATAGTAGGAAATGAAAAGAAAGAGCTCAAAAAACAATCACAACAGAAAAATAATAAAAACCTAGTCCTAGAAGAAAATAAATCCTAAAAGAAAAGAAATCCTAAAATCTGGAGCAAGTCCTAGCAGTAGTAGTCCAACTAGATGGCCACCACTACTACTCCTATCACTAGAGTAAACAACAGTTGTGTGTTCAACATCTTTACTTACAGTAAATTGGCAGTACTCCATTATCTACTCCTGCAACTTCAACTACAATAACATCCTAGAACTACTACTATGCATCATCTTCCTACACCTACTCATCTTCAGCAGCAACAACATAAAAATCTTATTTAGTTAAATTCATGTTAAACATCATTTGGACCAGAGCCCTTGACTGTTGTGCAAGGGGGATGAGATGAGGATATATTTGCTTGACTTGACTTGTCGAAACTCACATGCAGGCAGCTCTCCCTTGGTTACTTTCATATTGCTTCAAGATAAGCAAGATTTTCGGCCCACAACAAGGGGTCCTAGATGTATGGCTGGGCGGACTTGTCCAAATGGTAGCTACATGTATGTCAATTATGAATTTCTTGACCTGTTTTGATAGCAACATGTAGGACCAGACAAAATAATTTTCCTAGACTTGTCTTAACAACATGTGATTTGCATGCATCTATCTATAATGGCCATTACTTATATCTCTATCTGAGAAACCTCAGGAACCCTATGGTTAATTGAAGATAAGCATGGCAGGAATTGAAGGTATGGCAAGAATAATTGTCGCCAATAGACAGCAACGGGTGGGTCGCAGTGGAACGAACCTCATGAGAATAAACACAAGCACCTGGTGGGCGGGTGAGAAGAGAACTGACCCGATGTCGCAGGAAGAAGGCGCAGACACCGTAGACGGTGGAGGCGTCGGTGTCGTAGAGGTGCCGGAGACCTTTCCCTGCGAGACAGGGAAGGGGCCGTCAGCTGCGCAGGCGGGGGGCAAGGGAGGAGGAGGGTTTGGGGGCGTCTGCTGCTGCCGCTGCTCGACACCGACGGGCAGGAGGAGTCCGGCGAGGTCGGGCGGGGGTGGGGGGCGGGGCAGCTGGGGTGGGGGCGGGGCGGGGCGGGGTGGAGCCTGCGAGGGTCGGGCGGCAGGGGTGGGGTGCGTGAGGCGGCGGGGGTGGAGTCCTGCGAGGGTCGGGCGGCGGGGGTGGGGGCTGGGGCGGCGGGGGTGGAGTCCTGCGAGGGTCGGGCGGCAGCGTGGGACGGGCAGCGCAAGGGTGGATCTGGTGGCGAGGAGAGAGGGTCAAGGATCTGGCGAGGGAGAGGGAGGATAGCTAGGGGGGAAGCTTACTAATGGCGCACCACCCGTCGGTGCGCCATTAGAAATCCTTTTTTTACAATAGCAATGGCGCACCCCCCGTCGGTGCGCCATTAGAAATCTTTTTTTAGATAGCAATGGCGATCCCCTTCGGTGCGCCATTAGTATGTTTTTTAAAATGAATATGAATATGAAACAGTAATATTTTTATAAAAAACAGTAATAATTGTTGTTTATTGTAGTCTACACTTTTTTATTATTACTTTTTAGAAAATGAATATGAATATGAAAGAGTAATAATTTTTTATAAAAACAGTAATAATTTTTTAAAAAATATCATCAAATTTGTTACTTGAAAATATCATCGTGGCGGTGGAGCGGGAGGTCTTGGGGGGTGGGTGCTCGTCGGTGGCGGTGGAGGCGGGAGGTTGCGGTGGGTCATCGGTGGCGGTGGAGCTAGCGGGGAGGTGCAGGTTGGATCGAGATGGAGGGGATCGAGATCGAGATGGAGGGGAATCGAGATCGAGATGGAGGGGGATCAAGATCGAGTGTCCTCATGAATTCAAAAAGTGCCCATGAAATTTAAAAATATTCATGATATCAAAAAGTGTCCACGAAATACAATCGAGAAATGAAGACTACGATTTAAATACAATCGATCTTAGCTAGCTATCTGTTCACAATCTTCTTGCCCTTCTTTTTCGCAAATGGAGTTCTTACGTGGAGCAGACGTCCTTTAGGTAGGGTGGTCCTGCTTCTTCTTGTGGTGTGTGCTGCTACTTCATCGTCGTCGTCATGTTCGATCTTCGGGTCGCCGTACTTGTCGCAGTCTTGCTCATTGGCTACTCCATCCATTCCGAGGATCTTTCTTTTACCTCTCCTCATGACAACACGACTGGGCTTTGACGGGTCCGTAATGAAGAAGCATTGGTCCACTTGGGAAGCCAATACCCATGGCTCATTTTTCGAGGTGACGTTTGCGCCCGCGGTCTTGGATTTGGCTTCGGGTATAACCATGGTGGTGAAATACCGGTCTTCTTTTAGGATGCTCTTGGCCCATCTGACACGGAACATAGGGACTTTCTCTCCGGCCAGTAAGCTCAGCTCCCAGATCTCCTCGATCCTTCCGTAGTATCTGTCCTTGTCGTTAACGGTGTAGGATTCCATCGTTACCTGCAGTTCGATAACCATCGCTCTTCATGTCCTTGTTCTCGATGTAGAATGTGTAGCTGTTGATATCGCACGCCTCATAGGTCATCAGGTTGTGCTCGGCGCCTGTGACAAGGCGAATATGAGTTGTTCTTCCGGAAGAATCCTCATGTAAAGGGTAATGACGAAGCTTCTGCTTGAACCAACGCGTGAAACATGAGTTGTGCTCTTTGATTATATCTCCGTCCGTCCTCTGTTGGCCTCGGTCATTGTACGTCTTCTCAATAAAGGTTTTGTGCTCTACCACCCAAGGATCGACCACATCTATGTGTTGTAGCGCGACTAGGTTTGCTCTTTCAAAGTCGGCGAGTCGACCCTCGAAGTCGACATGCATTTTGGGGCGACCATCGCGGTGACCCCATCCAGCGAGCCTGCCGAGGTGCCTGTTAACGGGCAGAGCAACGGGTTCTCAATGCCTAGATAATTAAATGCGATGGGAGATGCACTCTTGATTGAAAAGCCCTGGCTATACTTCCCTCTGGACGTGACATGTTGCGAACGTATCCTTTGATGACACCATTCATCCTTTCGAACGGCATCATGCTATGCAGGAACATCGGCCCGAGTTGGATGATATCCTCCACGATATGGACCAGCAGACGCACCATAACGTCGAAGAATGCGGGAGGGAAGCACATCTCAAGCTCGCATAGTATCACCACGATCTCTTCCTGTAGCCTTCTGAGTTGCCTCACGCCAATCGACTTCCGAGAGATGACGTCGAAAAAGTTGCATAGGACAAATAGCATTTCACGGACGTGCGCGTCCATGATCCCACGGATTGCAATCGGAAGTATCTACGCCATCAAGACGCGTGACAGCCGTGAGACTTCATCCCGCTGAACTTCGCCGCTGGGTCTAGGTATCTCGCTTATCTTCCCGATGTAACCGTAAGGAAGTTTTACTCCTACGAGGCGGGTGAAAACTGCTCGATCTCCTCGACTTAGAGTGAAGCACGCGAGAGGGTAGTCATTTCGGTCTTCTTGGCCTTTTGCCTTTGGCGACGACTTTACGTGTCCTGCTTCGCCTCATCATCATCATCATCATCATCATCATCATCATCATTAGCGTGAAGCTCCTGCCTGATGCCCGTTGATTTCAAGTCTGCCCTTGCTTTCGGCCCATCTTTGGTCCTCTCTGGCATGTTGAGCAGGGTACCAAGCAGACTCTCGCACACGTTCTTCGTGATATGCATGGCATCAAGGCTGTGAGGCACACGGTGGATCTTCCAGTATGACAAGTCCCAGGAAGCGGACCTCATTTTCCATACCTTCAGCAGCGGCTCTGGCGCCTTTCGCTTCTTTCCCGGCTCTGGCGCCTTTTGCTTCTTTCCCGACAGTGGGCAATCTTTCCAATTTTTCAACAGCTCGTCTATTTCCTCGCCGCTCCTCGTACGCGGGCGTTTTCGGGGTTCGGTTTCACCATCGAACAGATCCTTGCGTTTCCTCCACGGGTCATCATCGCGAAGCCACCTTCGATGTCCCATGAACACTGTTTTCGAACACCCGGGATCTCTATCTAGCTGGCGATACGTTGTGTCATCCATGCACCTTACGCATCCATAAAATCCATGGACTACCTGCCCCGCGAGATATCCGTAACCGAGATAGTCGTGCACCGTCGTCAGCAGTGCGGCTCTCATAGGGAAATATTCTTTCCCTGCGGCGTCCCACGTATTGGCTGGTGTTTTCCACAGCATGTCTAGATCCTCTTTCAGCAGCCCTAGATACAGATTGATGTCGTTCCCTAGTTGTTTCGGCCCTTCAATTAGCATACTCATGTGAATGTACTTCCTCTCCATGCACAACCAGGGGGGAAGGTTGTACATCCACACAAACATAGGCCAGCTGCTATGTGTGCTTCTCTGGCTGCCAAACGGATTGACTCCATCGGTGCTCGCGCCTAGCACGATGTTCCTTGGATCCTTCCCAAATTCTGGGTATTCAAAGTTCAACGCTTGCCACTGGCTCGCATCATTAGGGTGACTCAGCATCTTGTCTTTTTTATTTATCTCCGGATCATTTCCGTCATTTTCCCGGTTCTTCTCCTCCCTATCCGCGTGCCAACGCACGAGCTTTGCTACCTTAGGGTCCGCGAAATACCACTGCAGACGAGGAGTGATCAGAAAGTACCACACCGATTTTCGAGGAGCTTTCTTCCTCTTCTTGTATCGAGTGACGCCGCACACCGGACAACACCGGACATATGGTAGACTCCGCGTGCTCGTCCCGATAAATGATGCAATTGTTCATGCACACATGGTATTTCACGTGCGGTAAATCCAGAGGACACACGATTTTCTTCGCCTCCTCAAAACTGGTCGGGCACTTGTTCCCCTTGGGAAGACATTCGTGCCAGAATGGCATGTTCTCGTCGAAGTATGCGTCGGTCATTTTGTGTTTTACCTTCATCTCCAGAGCCATGAGCGTTACTTTCAGGCGGGTATCCTCGGTCCTGCATCCTTCATACAATGGAGTAACTGTGTCTATCTCTAGTAGATCCAGCTTGGCTTTCTCTCGAGCGACAACTCTTGCATTATCCGTCTGCTTGAGAAGCAGCTCTTGAATATTTAGGGTCCTGCACCCAGCCTCCATTGTCATCTGCTCCGGCTTCTTCATCTTCATGATCATGCCCTTCGTCTTGATCTTCCTCATCATCATGTACGGCATCTTCTACATGATGATCTGTATGCAACATCACCGTCGTGATCATGTCCTGGAGATTCTTCGTCTTCTCGCCCGCCCTCGCAGCGGTGGTTGTCTTGTTGCCCTTCCTCATTTCTTGACCGGCCCCCATGGACGACTTCATAGTCATCTTCATCACCTTACCACCGATAGCCATCCATGAAACCACGCAAGAGCAGGTGGTCCCGCACCTTCCCGGAATCCGGGTCCGTAATAAGGCGCTTCAGCTTGCATCTTCGACACGGACATCTTATCTCCGTCTCGTTCTTTTGAAGCATCTCGGCCTTCGCGGAGCTCAAAAACCTATTCACGATGCCTTCGGTCATCGTGCGGACCATGGTCGCCTGCGGGGTAGAGCAAAACGATATTTTAGAATCAAGAAAATTTTTCACATGACCTTCCCTAAAAATAGGACCAAAAAAATGCATAGTGCCAAAATTCTTGCCGAAACGGAAATGAATCAACATTCCGGCAAAATATTGGCAACTATCGCATTTCAAATACCGGTACCTGCAAACACAAACATATATGCAACACAACAAACATACATAGATCTAGCTAGGCCACAAAAAGTGCATGTGCACATTGTTGGAGCGAGCTAGGGAAAAAAAGTAGATCTACAACATGAAGATAGATTCTCCTTACTTACCTATCAAAAAAAGGTAATTTCACCACTTAATTTTGATCAATCTATGGTGCAAATGAGGTGAGGAGGAGGAGGCAACCGACAGGCTTGGAGAAGGAGGTGGAGGGAATGAAGTGGGGAAAGTGAGTGGGTAGGTGTGGCTGTCCAAAATATCTTGTTGGGGTCCCAGGTTACTAATGGCGCACCAGCTGAAAATGCACCATTAGTAACCCTTGTTACTAATGGCGCACCTGCAGGTGGTGCGCCATTAGTAGTTTTGCAAAAAGAGTAAAAAAAACTATATATAGTAATGGCGCACAGTGTCATAGTGCGCCATTACTAGTTTAAACTAGTAATGCCGCACTGTGACACGGTGCGCCATTAGTAGTTTTGGAAAAAAAATAATAAAAAAAAGAATACAGTACTGGCGCACTCTGTGGCTGGTGCGCCATTACTAATTAGAACTAGTAATGGCGCACGTCGCTCGGATGCGCCATTAGTATGTATGGAAAAATGAAAAAAACAAAAATTATTACTAGTGGCGCACCTTTTTTCTGGTGCGCCATTAGTGTCTTACACACTAATGGCGCATCACCAAATGGTGCGCCATTAGTATATAGTAGTGGCGCACTACTTCTCTTGTGCGCCATTAGAGTCCATCCCATCTATATCCCTTGTCCTAGTAGTGCGAGGAGTTCCGGAATGGTCCGGAGGTGAAGATTTATATATGGGAAGTCATCATACGGTCGCCGAAAATATTCGGGGGTATACCGGTATTGTATCGGGACCACCGGAGGGGTTCCGAGGGTCCACCGGGAGGGTCCACCTGCAACGGAGGGCCTTATTGGCTGTAGGTGGAAGGGAACCAGCCCCTAGTGGGCTGGGGCGCCAACCTCCCTAGGGCTCATGCGCCTAGGGTTTGGGGTGAACCCTAAAGGGGGCGCCCCCCCTTGGCTTGGGGGGCAAGCCCCCTCCCCCTTGGCCGCCGCCCCCCCTCTAGATCCCATCTAAAGGGGTCGGACCCGTTCCCTCTTCTCCTTATAAATAGAGGGGCGAGGGGAGGGCTGCAACACGACATCCAAGGCGCAGCCCCTCCCCTCCCCAGCACCTCTCCTCCTCCGCAAGAGCTTGGTGAAGCCCTGCCGGAGAACTGCCACTCCATCACCACCACGTCGTCGTGCTGCTGTTGGAGCTCTCTTCCTCAACCTCTCCCTCCTCCTTGCTGGATCAAGGTGCGGGAGACGTCACCGGGCTGCACATCTGTTGAACGCGGAGGCACCGTTGTTCGGTGCTAAGATCGGATTCGGCAGCGATATGAATCGCTACGTGCACAACTACTCCAACCGCGTTCTTGCAACGCTCCTGTCTCCCGGTCTTCAAGGGTATGAAGATGCACTCCCCTCTCTCTCTCGTTGCTAGTTACTCCATAGATTGATCTTGGTGATGCGTAGAAATTTTTTAATTTTTGCAACGATCCCCACCACCAGCTACACCCCTTCTAACCCCAACCCCAGCAGATAGTAGCCAAGTTCCAGTTGAAACAGCACTGTCTCCACCAGAGAGCACCCGAACATGAGCAGTTAGTAAGGCAACTTCAGTGTCGAAAGCACGAGGACCACCACTCTGAACCCCAAGTCAACGTCTAAAGCAGAAGAATAATTGTTCTCAGGTCAGGTTCCGTAGCTATGGTGCATACTACTTTGTTCTTGCATCACTGTATTTACTCATACCAACTAATTTCAAATTTGAAGGCTGCAATTGAAACTCCAATGGCGCAACAGGTACGTTTTAAACCTGTTTATTTAACGTGTTTGCTGTTGTAACTTGATCCATGTTAATTTCAGTTTCAATTGAATAAACAGTTATGTTCTCATGCCATGCACATTACAAGTGTTGTTATTGATGTGTAGTTTACCACACTTATATTCTGTCTATGCTGCTTTGTCTTAAATAGATATGATTCAAACTGTATCTGTCTTGATTTGGCAACATAAACTAGAATGATATAGACCATACAGTGACCATACTACATAGATATATGTTTGTTTCATGTTGTTATCCTGTCCACCTTACTACTGAACTGATTTACCAAAATGAGTTTCATATACTACATTGTAAACCTGTGATGTGTTTGTTTGTTTCTCTTTTAGAACGCGGATAAAATATTGGAGAAGAGTACCCTGTTATGCAATGGTAGAGGAAGTAACGTAGATAAGGTTCAAGATAGTGAGACATCCCTGTTGGTCTCCAAGAAAGCTGATAAAAACTATATTGAAGATAATAGACAACCCCAAAGTCTTGTCTAGATGTAGAGTTCGAGTTACTGGCTGCTACTGCTGGTATCGGCTCTTCGAACTCGCTGCCTGGATCAGTTCGGCTTCTTGAGTCTCAACTTCAAGTTGAAAGACATCGATCAAATGTTATGCAACAGGAAGCCGAAGGACTGAGGAAGTCCCTGCAGAATTCAGATGCATACTTTCTGGTACAAGAGCAAGTGCTGGAGGATTTAAGCGCCAAACAAGAGAAAGTTAATAAGCTTGCTAAGCATTTTGCTAGCATTATGGGTACCCAGGATATTGTTTCTTGAGCTCTTCCGAAGTGGTTTCAGTTCTGTACTTGTTTTGTTGTGGCGTTTATTTGCACTGGTCGTCAACTTTGACAACCAGTGTATCTGATATGTTGCTTTGTTCCCTATATTTGCACTGGTGGTGCCGAGTGGATGTAATATGTGTAATAGCCGTGATAGCCTAGCGTAAGTTGCTTGCTTATTTATTTCCTTGTTGTCTTGTTTATTTGTGTGCTTGTAGTCAGTGCAGTTCTTTTTCCGCGGTTTGCTAGTGGTCGTAATAACCTATTTTTCAAAACTAGGCCACAATAACCATGGGCTACATATTTACTGTAGTTACCATGTTCCTCATACGGGCCGTAGAAATAATGGGCCTCTACGGGCCGTAGAAACAATGGGCCTTCTACGGGCCGTAACATCAATGGGCCCTCTATGTGCCGTATGATCGATAGGCCAAACATGGGCCAATAACAGACGCATTATGGGCCGTAAACGGGCTAGATTTGGAATCGTCCATTCATGGGCAGACATTAACGGGCCGTATTAGATGACTCTATGAAAACGGCCCAACGGATTAATGGGCTGCAAACGGGTTGATTGTAACCGCGGGCTGAATTTGGCCCACTAGCAGAAATGGCCAATAACGGGCCGTAAGTAACCGAATGCTGGAAATGAGCCCAAGAATAAATGGGCCCTAAGAAGGCCGAAAGATAACACGGGTTGGAAATGACCCAATGTAATAATGGGCCGTTAATGCGTATAAAGGGTACACTATTCATTGCGGGCCAGATTCACCATGGGCCGTTAATGGGCTAAGAGTTACAAATGGCCTCGTATGGGCCGAAAGACATCATGGGCCATACATGGGCCGGAAGTTACAACGGGCTCGAATCATATTGGACGGCCCAGATGTAGCTACTGGGCTTAATTCCGACAGGCCGTAACAGGCCGTGAGTTAGCGGGCCATAAATGGGCTATATACAAACAAGGCCGTTAACAGGCTTTCCATGGGCCGGCCCGTTATCTTTTGACCAAGTCAAATGGGCCGGCCGTTTCACCGGAATGGGCCTCTGTTGGGCCGTGTCACGTGTCGATGTATCATAGGCACCTCCTGTCCAATGAATTAATGACATCTGTCCCAACTGTGAGCCAACACCTGTTTCCTCCGGCCGATCAGAATTTTACACGTGGAAAATCCACATTGGTCAGGGCTGTTAGCGGGTTATCGGATCCAAAACCGGACCCGATAGCTTAACGGCGACCAGTTACGGTGGATGCCATGTGTCGGTCACCCTTGAAGGAAGCACTTCCTTGACGCGCGATTTATCGTTATGGAAGTGGACACTTCCGTGATGATAATTTTGGTAATGTCATGGAACACTTCTACGACAGCACAGGTGTGACTATCTTGATTCTGTCATAAAAGCGTCATGGATGTACATGCATGACAAAAAACGTGACCTACTGTGACAAACATGTATCATCACGGAAGTGTCTTTTTTTGTAGTGGAAGCAGGATTTCATAATTGAAATACATCAGAGTACAACATGATATAGCTTCAGCACTCAGCTACACCATTACACAATTGCACCAGCACCAAGTTTCACATGCAACATGTAGAACCTTTCGAAATTAGCATCATTGAAGGTACAAAAACATATGCACTCATCTAGAAAACTACTGAAGCGGAAGGCGAATATTGAGTCTCCATTCATGTTGAAGGTCTTTGCAACTTTAGGCCAATGCCTGCGGATGATTGACCGTCCGTCCTTCGTCCTCTTCAGGAAAACTTCAATATTGAACCGTGGGTGTTGTATGAAAAACCTTCCTCGCCTCCTGACCATTGAGGTGGTTTGAGAGGTAATCACTAGTGAACTGCTTTGGAAAGGCCTGAAAACAAGGTTGTGCGTAAATATCTTCTCTATATTGGAAATGGAGCAAAGGAATAAAAAAGGCATGGTATAATAGTTAGTACCATCTTGTACTGAACTAATGTCTTCTTCATTCTGCAGACAAAGATCTTGTTGTTTTTTGTCGCTAATTTCTTTATCCTAACAATCTTTCTGAGTTTCTTGACTTGATTCATATTCATGGACAACTCATTTCCTCATATGCAAAAAAGGGTCAAACAGTGGGTCAAAACCTCTAATAGCAGGACCTAAATGTGCAAGACCAAGTTGTTGAAAACCTAAATATTAGAATGGTTCCTGCAATTGCACAACAATGTGCTATTAGACAACAGACCATGCACGTGCTATCCTTGATTGTAAACCTCAGTGCTTCCCACATTGTTTCCCTACAACACATATAAGGTAGTTAGTCATCGGGTTAAGTAAGGGTTCGCATGCTATCAGTAAAATATGTTGATGAAAAATAAGCTCATTGCAGATTCATCAGATTAATTCAAACCACATGGAAAATCCATTTATCCAAACCAAGCATGTTTAAGAACTAGGAAATATAGCACTTGTATATGTTTCTCATGTATTAAGTGCAGCCAAATTCGATTTATTCCTCACATGCACAACAATACTAAATTCTACCCACGACAATTGGACATCGCATTGCAGAATTGAACCAAGCAGTTAACTAAACAACAAAACAAATGAACCAAACATTAACTGAGCACCACATTGCACAATATAACATATCCATAATAGAAGATCAGACAGTTAACCGAACCAAGCATGCTTAACAACTTGGAAATATAGCAATTGTATTTGTTTCTCATGTATTTACTACAGCCAAGTTCAATTTATTCCTCACATGGTATACAATAACAGAATGCATCCACAACAACTGAACATTGCATTGAAGAATTGAACCAAACATTTAACTAAATACCACAACAAATGAACCATACGTTAACTGAGCACCACATTGCACAATATAACATACTCCTAATAGAAGATCAGACAGTTAACCAAACCAAGCATGCTTAACAACATGGAAATATAGCAATTGTATTTGTTTCTCATATATTTAGTACAACCAAATTTGATTTACTTATCACATGGTATACAATAACAGAATGCACTCACAACTATTGAACATCGCATTGCAGAATTGAACCAAAAAATTAACTAGACACCACAACACAAATGAACCAAAAGTTAAGTGAGTACCACATTGCACAATGTATAACCAAACCAAGCATGCTTGATAACTTGGAAATATAGCAATTGTATTCGTTTCTCAAGTATTTTGTAAAGATAAATTTGATTTATTTCTCACATGGAAGACAATACAAAATTGCAGCCTGAAGAACTGAACATCACATTTGCAGATTGAACAAAACAGCTAACTGAAGACAACAACTAATTAACCAAACTGTTAATAAGTGAGCACCATACTACACGGCATATAGAACATATACACTAGAGCAACAGATTGCATGGTAAAATTAGATAGCACAATTCACTAGAATTTGTTAAGGAAAGACAGGAAAGACAGGAGAAACACACGCAACGACCGAGCATGCTTAACCAGCATAGCTAGCAAATGGCAAGGTGCTCCTCCAAGATCTGGGGGTCGACACGAATGGCAGCCATCGCGACCTCATCCGCGCATGAGGCCGCGATTTCCTTCTCCGCTAACAAATACTCCTTGAGCTCCTTGCTATACTGCGTGCACCATGGCTTAGGGCGGCGCTTATTTGGTGGAGGGGTCGGTGATTTGGGTGGAAGGTGTCGTGCCGGTGGTTGGGGCATGTGGAATGTGTAAGGAGGAGGAGGATGGCGGTCGAGTGTGGATTACTTGCCTCGATACATGAGGCCGAGCAACGTGAAGGAGGGTCGCCAGCGAGGAGGCGGTGTTGCAAGCAAGGAGTGAAGGTTTCAACTTGGAAAGGAAGGCGGAAACATGGGAAATGTGGCTTTTGGTAAGGGGAGGGAGCGGGGAGGTTGATATTTCCGCGGAAGCCAAAAATTTGGAAACGCTTCAGCAAAAAAACTGGCGCGCAAAGTGTCATCAGACACGGTCCCTTATTCAGAACTATGTACGATATGTGAACATCACAAACGATTCAGATAGATTAACCCGTGTGTGATGAGTTTGAACGTCAAAAATTTTGTTTCAAATTTCCCTAGTTACAGTGGTTATCCATGTCATTGCATAATTTGGGTACACAAAGGAGACTACAGCACACCGACACTTCATAACCGAGCAAGTTAGGCAATTAAACAGAGCTAGCTGGCCTAAACATTACTCTAAAAAATTAAAGACTGGCATTCTTAATTAAACAAAACAAAGAGTACTACTACGGCTTGTTCTCGTTGATCTCCGCCGCCTCCTCCATGTTCATCTCGCGCCCGACGGCCTCCTAGGGAAGGGGCTCCATGGCTTCCATTGCACCATACTCAGCAAGCATCTCGCCATCCGCATCTGCCATCTCTTTGGAAATGGCCGCCACGAGCTAGGCATGGGCGGCCTCGATCTCGGCTTGGATGGGATCCGTCGTCGCACGGTATGCGGCGGAGGAATGGACGACTGCTCGAATGCTCTCGGCGATTCCCAACTCTTCAACCGTGGGTTGCCGACCATTGCCGGAGAAACTTCGTTCGATTTGTGCGGTGACCGCCATGAGCTAGGCGTGGGTGGCCTCGACATGGTCGTGGGCGTCCTCCATCAGGGCTAAGGCCGCCGCTACGGAACAGATAGCTGATGTGCCGCTCTCGCCAGTTGCTATCCCCGAGGCAGATGTTGCTGCCACCAGCTAAGAAGCAACAGCGGCCGTTTGGCCTGCCTTGGCCACCCGGTCGCAGATTGCGGCCGCGCTCATGCACCTTGTTAGGATGGGCATGGCGGCTGCAGGCCCGCTCTCGCCGGAGTGGGCCGCCAAAGTTGCCCTCACGACGCGGGTCCACGTCCCCATCTTTCACCGATGACGATTGAATAGTGAAATGATATTTGGGGAGCGAGCTAGTCACTAGAAAAAAATACACTTTCGTGATGATACGTGTTTGCCACAGTAGGTCGTGTTTTTTGTCATGCATGTACATCCATGACAAATTTATGACAGAATCAAGATAGTCATACTTGTGCTGTCGTAGAAGTGTTCCATGACATTATGAAAATTATCATCACGGAAGTGTCCACTTCCATGACGATAAATCGCACGTCACAGAAGTGCTTTCGTCAAGGGTAGCCGACACGTGGCATCCAACGTAACGGAACGCCATTAAGCTATCGGGACGGGTTTTGGATCCGATAACCCGTTAACAGCCCCAACCAATGGGGATTTTCCACGTGTAAAATCATCATTGGCTGGAGGAAGCACGTGTCGCCTCACCGCTGGGACAGATGTCATCCACTCATTAGACAAAAGGCGCCTATGATACGTCGACAAGTGGTACGGCCCAACAGAGGCCCATTGCTGTGAAAAGGCCGGCCCGTTTGACTTGGTCAAAAGGTGGCGGGCCGGCCCATGGAAAGCCTGTTAACGGCATGTTCACCTATAGCCCATTTACAGCCCGCTAACCCAAGGCCCGTTATGCCCTATTCGAATTAGGCCCAGTAGCGTCATCTGAGCCATCCAATATGATTCCAGCCCGTTTTCACTTCTGGCCCATGTATGGCCCATGACGTCTTTTGGCCCATATGAAGCGCTATGTAACTCTTGGCCTATTAACGGCCCGTGGTGAAACTGGCCCGTAATGAACAGTGTATCACTTTACACCCATTAACGGCCCGTGGTAAAACTGGCCCGTATAGAACAGTGTATCACTTTATACCCATTAACGGCTCATTATTCCGTTGGGCCGTTTCCAGCCCATGTTATCTTTCGTCCTTCTCAGAGCCCATTTATTCTTGGGCTCATTTCCAGCATTCGTTTACTTACGGCCCGTTCTTGTCATTTACGCTTGTGGTGACGGTCGGCCCGTTTAATGGTCTGATGTCACGTTGGGCCGTTTTCATAGCGTCATCAAATACGGCCTGTTAACAATGGCCCATTATGGTCGGCCCATGAATGGACGATTCCAACTCTAGCCCGTTTACGGCCAGAATGCGGTCTGTTTGGCCCATGTTTGGCCAATCGATCATACGGCCCGTATAAGGCCCATTGATGATACGGCCCGTCGAAGGCCCATTGTGTCTACGGCGCGTAGAAGGCCCATTGTTTCTATGGCCCGTAGAAGGCCCATTGTTTCTACGACCCGTAGAAGGCCCACTGTTTCTACGGCACGTAGAAGGCCCACCGTTTCTACGGCCCGTAGGCCCAGTGTCACTACTATGGCGTTTATTGTGGCCTAGTTTTAAAAAATAGGTTATTGCAGCCACTAGCAAACAAATAAACAAGAAAACAACGAAAGAAATAAGCAAGAAACTTACACTAGGCTATCACGACTATTACACATATTACATCCACTGGGCATCAGAGTTGGCTACCAGTGCAAATGTAGGGAACACAACAGCATGTAAACGCCACAGCAAAACAAGTCCAGAACTGAAACCACTTCAGAAGAGCTCAAGAAACAATATCCTGGGTACCCATAATGCTATCAAGATGCTTAGCAAGCTTATTAACTTTCTCTTATTTGGCGCTTAAGTCCTCCGGTAACTTCTTTGTTGCACCGTAAAGTATGCATCTGAATTCTGCAGGGACTTCCTCGGTCCTTGGCTTCCCGTCGCATAACATCGACCAATGTCTTTCAACTTGAAGTTGAGACTCAAGAAGCGAACTGATTCAGTAACGAGTTCAAGCTGGTGCCGGCCGGTGGTAGCGATAACTCGAACACTACATCAAGACATGACTTTGGGGTTGTCTCAGTGTCTTCAATATAGTTTTTATCAGCTTTCTTGGAGACCAAGAAGGATGTCTCACTATCTTGAACCTTATCTGCATTACTTCCTTTACCATTGCATAACAGGCTACTCTTCTCCAATATTTTATCCGCGTTCTAAAAGAGAAACAAACAAACACATCTCAGGTTTACAATGTAGTATATGAAACTCATTTTGGTAAACCAGTTCAGTAGAGTAAGGTGGACGGGATAACAGCATGAAACAAACATATATCTATGTAGTATGGTCACTGTATGGTCTATATCATTCTAGTTTATGTTGCCAAATCAAGATAGATATAGTTCGAATCATATCCATTTAAGACAAGGCAGCATAGACAGAATATAGGTGTGGGAAATTACACAGCGATAACAAGACTTGTAATGCGTGCATGGCATGAGAACATAACTATTTATTCAATTGAAACTGAAATCAACATAGAGCAACTTACAACAGCAAACAGCCAAACACGTTGAAGAAACAGGTTTAAAACATACCTGTTGCGCCATTGGAGTTTCAATTGCATCCTTCAAATTTGAAATTGGTTGGTATCAGTAAATACAGTGATGCAAGAGCAAAGTAGTATGAACCATAGCTACGGAACTTGACCTGAGAACAATTCTTCTTCTGCTTTAAGCATTGACTTCGGGTTCGGAGTGGTTGTCCTCATGATTTGGGGACTGCAAATTGCCTTACTAGCTGCTCGTGTTTGGGTGCTCTGTGGTGGAGATGGTGCTGTGTCAACGAGAACTGGGTGTCTATCTGCTGGGGTTGGGGTTAGAAGGGGTGTAGATGGTTCTCTGTCCAACTGGGTAGGGGTACAATCTGCACGAGTGTGGGTTATGTGTTGTGGGGCTGGTTCTTGGGAAAGTACAATCGTGGTTCTATCTGCATCGACAGGTAGCACGATCTTTTCTGAAGACCGTGTTTTTACTCCCACAGATACTGCCATCACTCCCTCCAATTGAAATGGTTGATAAACAAGAAAAGTAATTGAATGTCTGAGACATTGTAAGATAGACATGTGCAATGGATAGTAGGGAAGAAAAGCAGGGCATGAAATAATTCACATTTATGTTGTCTAAGCAAACAGAATAGCAGGACATAATTTCACATATATGATGGCTAATTAAACAGGATAGCATGACACAATTTCACATGTATGATGGCTAATTAAACAAGATAGAATGACATACTTCAAAATATGATAACTATGTAAACAGGATGACATGATATAACTATACGATGTGTCTATTAAAGAGGTTGGCATGCCATAAATCACAAACATGCCATCGATGGAAACATGATGGCATGATATAATTCACGGATAGAATGACATAATTTAAAATATGATGACTATGTAAACAGGATGAGATGATATAACTATATTATGTCTTTAGAAAATGGGTTGGCATGCCATAATTCAGATACATGCTGTCTATGTAAACATCATGGCATGACATAATTCAAATATATGATTTATATACTAAGGAAGTGAGCAGAGGGCAATCGCATATATGATGTGTCAACTAAGGAGATGGCATTCAATGTTTTGTATATGATGTAAAAACTAAGCATTGCAATACAACATATGCATTATATGAGTAATATAACCCTGCCAAGTTTGAGCATACACCTCAGGGGGATAATAGGACTGGTCATACGCCTCTGAATCCTCCTCACGAAGAGATATCTTTAACCAGACAAGATGTCTCGCTTCAAATAGTAGCATTGTCTGCTCAAGACCTTGTTTTCACTCCATTTCTCCATCACCAATTCAAATGGCTGATGCACAGGAAGAAGCGATTGAATATACAAACATTGTCGACAAAAGCAATGAGAAATACAAAAAAAGGATGACATGATATAATTCACATATATGACGCTTGCCTAAACAGCATGGCATTGCATAATTCACATACATAATGCCTTGCAACAAGATAACATTGCATAATTCACATATATAATGTCTTGCAACAAGATGGCATTGCATAATTCACATATATGGTAATTACACACTAAACAGGTGGCATTCACACAAAGCATGTCTAAACTAAGTAAATGAGATAGCAATGCAAGATACCATACGCACGATATGAGCAACATAACCCTGCCAAGTTAGGGCATGCACCTCGGGGGGGAAATATGACTGGTCATCTGTCTCTGAATCCTCTTCTGAGGAGCTATCGGTAACCAGCAAGACATGCTCTTCGTCAGATAGCATTGTCTGCTCTGAAGACCTTGTTTCCACTCCAGATTTTTTCCATGACTGTGCCGAATGGCTGATGCACAGGAAGAGTGAAAGTGCGTTATATCGACTAGAGGGGGGTGAATAGGCGATTTTTATGAATTCTTCACTAAGGAATTTGCCGGTGAGGAAATTCCTAAGCGAAGAACTACTTGCAGCGGAATAAGTACTCAAAAGTAAGCATAACAGAATACAGGCATGGTCATCATGATGAAATGAAGACAATCACAGTCTGAGAAAGCGTAAACATAGGATAACACAAGATGAAGACAAATAATTTGAAGAAATTGAACTGAGGAAATTGAGAAAGTCTTGATCAAAGTCTTCAAACACAGATATGAACAAACACTCAACACAAAGTAATGAGGAAATGAAAGAGTTGAGGAAATAGAACCCGATAAGGTTGGTGAAGACAATGATTTGGTAGACCAGTTCCAAGCTGCTGTCTCGGTTATGCGTCTAGTTGGAGCGGTTTGAGTATTTAAACTCGAGGACACAGTCCGGACACCCAGTCGCTGGAGCACGCAGCTCAGGACACCAAGTCTCGCCGTATTCTCCTTGAACTAAGGTCACACAGACCTCGTCCAATCACTCGTGGTAAGTCTTCAGCGACTTCCAAACCTTCACAGACTTCGGTCCACTTTCGGCGATACATAATTCCTCTTGGATGCTTCTAGACCATGACGCCTAACCGTCTGGAAGAAGCCTGATCTTCAAAGGTAACAAGCGTCGGATCCACGCAGGATCAATCTCTTCAGTGATGCTCAATCACTTTGGGTTTGTAGGTGTTTGGGTTTGGGTTTTTCCTCACTCGATGATTTTCGCTCAAAGTCCTCGGAGGATGGGATGCTCTCAAATGACAAGTGTCAGTTTCTCTTGGAGCAGCCAACCAGCTAGTGGTTGTATGTGGCGGCTAGTTATAGCCTAGGGAGCAGCCTGACATGATAAGACATAAATGCCCTTCAACGATATGACCGTTATGTGGATAATATATTTTGGGACAGCTGGCGCGTAGCACAGCAACGGCCGGAAATTTGAATCTCAAATTCCTCAGGGCTATCATGTTCCTCACTGTGTAGGCAATCCAAGACTGGCGAATTCCCTAACTCCTCACCGAACAAATTCCACAATGACCGGAAGGACTTCGTCTACATCCTTTGAAGAAATTGACTGAACTGTATGAGATTTCCAATGGCTTCACTCGAAAGGATTGGTCGGTGTAGGATTTTGAGTTGAGCATCACATGGAAATTTTTCCTTAGCATTTCCTCGACCCCCTTTAACAGTACGGTGTTTCCTATGACTCAAGAAAGAGAAAAATGAAACTATGAAAACAAAAGTCTTCATGCTTCATGTTCCTCAAATGAATACCAAGTCTTCAAGGTCACACCAATTTCTTCACTTTCAAAGTCTTCAGAAAGTCTTCAGAATACCAAAGTCTTCATACGAAGAACTTCATTTTTAGGGGTCGACTTTCTCTGTAAATATAAAACTCCTCATAGACTTATAGACCTGCGTACACTCATAAACACATTAGTCCCTTAACCTATAAGTCTTCAATACACCAAAATCACTAAGGGGCACTAGATGCACTTACAATCTCCCCCTTTTTGGTGATTGATGACAATATAGGTTAAGTTTTCAACGGGGATAAACATATGAAGTGTAAATACTAATATTGAGGAATTTGATTGCAAGATATAGAAGAACTTCCCGTGAAGATGTGCATAGTGAGGAATTTGCTTTTGAGGCAATGCACATTTGAAGAGTTGAATCATGGAGATCTCCCACTATATCTTGTAATTCATACACGCATTTGACATATAATATGAAGAATTTGAAATGCATGATGAAATATGGTGACTGATGTAATTTAGCATGCGTGTATTAACATATAACGAAGAATAAGCATGCAGAGGAACACATCAAAAGTATCGAGCACCATCGGGTTTAAGATTACAACTCGATCCAATAAAAGTTT
This sequence comes from Aegilops bicornis, assembly GCA_021605145.1. NCBI lineage: Eukaryota > Viridiplantae > Streptophyta > Magnoliopsida > Poales > Poaceae > Aegilops > Aegilops bicornis. Next base: position 134,499,542 of record CM038671.1, read on the forward strand.
CAGAAGAGCGAGAGTTGTAACTTAGCAGAAAAACGCCCATATAATAGACCCGCTTGAAGACTAACTCAAATTTCTCCCCCTTTGTCATCGAATGACCAAAAGGATTGAAACTGAGGACTAACGCCCTTGAAGAATATTAAGTTGATGGAGGAGCGCCAGCGTTGTTGGGGTCGGTTGTAGTAGTAGGGCCTGCTACAGTGTCGTCCGAGTCTTCATTTTCATCAGTGTCGCGCGATGAAGAATAGGAGCTGGCCACCAAGGAAGGAACCTTGACCTTCTTGAATTTCTTCGGTGGAGGTGCAGACCAGTCAAATTCTTCCTTGATACCCATTTTCTTCAGATCTTCTGTGCTGTAGACATGAGATAGAACATCCCAGGTACGGTTGAAGGTTTCATGGAGATAGTATTGGTTTTTCTTCACTGCATTGTGTGTTGAGGTCATGTTGTGAAGAATTGAACCAAACTGACGCTTGACCCATTTATGATTGCGATCAACTTTCTGATGAAGACTGAGGAGTAACTCACGATCAGTCATCACCCAGGGTGCTTGAGGATTTTGCTTGGTAGAGTTGTTGGCGGCAGAGTCATGTGTGGCAGAGTCATCATTGGTGGAGTAGGATGCAGCCTTGCGAAATTGACCATCCAATGGACGAATGCCTTCATCTATCACAGCAGTTGCCTTGCCTTTGTCATCAGCTGAGGAAAATGTCCGTTTGAGGACTTCAATTGGAGGCAAGTAGCTGCAGTGGTTCAGAGTAGCAGCCTTGTAATTGAGTGACGACCTTGACCTGATGAACCTCATTATCCATGTTGCATAAGGCTTCAGCTCAAAAGGTGACATAGCAATGTTTGCCAGAGTCCTCATGAAGAAATCATGGAAGTTGACGGGAACGCCATGAATGATATTGAAAAGCATATTATTCATGATGCCAACGACTTCTTCATCATTTGAGTCATGGCCTTTGACAGGACTCATTATCTTCGTCAGAATGCGATAGACAGTCCGAGGCAAATACAGTAATTCCTTGACGAGGAATTTGGTTCATGGGGCCTGCCTTGGCTTCAAAGGCTTCACACTACTAGGAAAAGGCCTACTAATGGCGCACCGGTTTTGCCTACTAATGGCGCACTACCGGTGCGCCATTAGTAGCACGCCATTAGAATTTTTTACTAATGGCGCACCACTGGTGCGCCATTAGTATCTGGTATACTAATGGCGCACCTGGGAGTGCGCCATTAGTATGTAACTCCATGCGCCATTAGTATGCCTCCCGGGGGGCCATATGTAACCATGTGCTTTGTCACACTAATGGCGCACTCTGCCTTGATGCGCCATTAGTATCCTTTGGCATACTAATGGTGCACTCTATGATTCGCCATTAGTATGAATATTTGGTTTTTTTTGCTTTTCTGATTTTTGCACAGGTTACAAAATATATTATTGGACAAAATATAGACAGCAGCACACACCAACATCAGATTCATCGAATACAATAGAAGATTAGTCTCCGAATACAATTCATCATATTAGTCTCCGATTTCAAAAGACCGAACAAAGATAAAACATTACAAGTCTCAAGACCGCGAGTATCGAGTTTGTCTTCACATTACAAGTCGATATCGATCATCTAAACTACCATCACATAAAAGAGAGTTGTGGTCATCACGATGAGCATCATCGCGATCAAACTGGTCCTCATCCGGTTCCTCCAGCGCTCGCTCCTCTCTCCCGCTAGATAGCGGGCATATCTCGATTCGGCCTCCGCCCTAGTGGTGTACCCTTTGTAACTTTTACTGCTGAAACGGTGAACCTGTCTCCGACACTCCTCCCAGTCGTCATAGACTCCGGGAACCTTACCCTTGTACTTGAGTGAATTCCTCCTTGACGGTGCGGAGAGCATTCGGACGCCGGTCCTTCCTTTGCTTCATCGATTGGCTGCCATCTGTGTGTGCGCCGCCATCATCAGTGGTGGCATCCTTGGCGGCACCATCAGTGGTGTCATCCCTGACGCCACTAGGGGTTGTGTAATCAGGATCGGTGTCTTCCGCGGCGTCCTCATAGCGGTGAGGTTGTTCCTCCATCTCCTGGGACAGCTCCCAGAATTGCTTGCCACCCAAACCACCGGCCTCATCGTTGTGGGCCATGTTTCACTCTAAATAGGAAAAAAGTTTGGTCAAAAAGTTGGTTATTGTCAAGGAACAAGATCATGGTCTCATCATTTAGGGTTTGTCGACACCGAGGCACCCTAAAAGCCTAAGCTTTCATCATTTAGGGTTTGTCGACGCCGAGGCACCCTAAAAGCCTAAGCGTACATCATTTAGGTTCTCATCGACACCGAGGCATCCGGGGCAGCCAAGTTAAGTTTTCATCATTTAGGGTTTATCGATGCCGAGGCACCCTAGGTTGGGCCTAATCACTTGGCACTAATCACTTGGCTCTATTGCCACCTATGTTGGGTTTATCATCTAGGGTTTATCGATGCTAAGGAGAATTCTAAGTTGGGCCTAATCACTTGGCTCTATTGCCACCTATGGTTTAATGCAGCATGAATGGCGGGGCAGTTGATCCTACTTAACTAAGTACTAAGATACCCCGGCACATGCATTATTCTCAAGTACCCCATATGTCCTATTTTTAGCAAAGTGATGCTAAAATTCACGGAAAATTTCAGCATGACCTTTGCTGAAAATAGGACATATGGAGTACCAATTTGCGGAATGGAAGTTAATCAACATTCCGACAAACTCAAGGGCCTCTCGGGGTACCTGCAAATTCATCACGACACGATGGTCGGAGACATGACCTTTGCAAAATGGTCGGAGACACGACGGTTTATAGAGTCAACATCAGTATGAATATATATAAAGTTTTTCTTCATCAGCCAGGCCCATGCAAGTAACTGCATCCAACAACTATTTCTGCTACTTTGTAACTATCTACACTATATATTTATAGATTCGTTTAAGATGAGATCAGATTGAGCTCCAACTGTAGTTGCAGCTGAGGGATCCATGAGCCATCATGCCAGCCAGCCAGGAAATAAACTTTACTTTCCAAAGGAAATAGAAATACAATGCATACATACATACTTAAGCAGGTAGATAGATAGATAGATAGATAGATGAGCATGTTAGGTTTACAAGAATGAATATAAACAAGCAAAAAATGCATGCAAGTTTAAAGTAAAAGCGTTTGATTAATGCAAGTACTCCTCTTGCTCTCTACTTTCTCTCTTCTCTTCTTGAGTTAATTAACTGAATTTTCTTGATGTTGTTGTTAACTGAATTTTACTTGTTAAACACATTATAACTGAATTTTACCACGTCTCCCCTCTGGGCGTTTGAGAAGCAGGGAGGGCCCCACGTCTCCCCTCCAGAGTTTTCGAGGGCCCACGTCTCCCCTCCAAAGGGCAGGACGTTTGAGTTTTCGAGGCAAATCCCCGCGTCTCCCCTCCACTGGCAACTCCCCACGACGCAGAGGGGGTTTTCTTCCCAGGTCCAGGTAACTCCCCTCCTATTCCATTGCCGCTCCATCTTCCTCCCTCTGCCTCCCTCCTCATTCCCTTGCCGCTCCATCTTCCTTCCTCTACCTCTCTCTGCCTCCACCATCAAGCAACTCCCCTCTGCCTCCACCATCGCTGGCCAGGAGGGCAATGGCGGAGGAATCGTGGAGCAACTCCCCTCCGTCTGCCAAGAGAATGGCGGAGGTATCGTGGAGCAACTCCCATCTGTCTGCCAAGCATCACCGTGGTGAGGCGTCTGACAAGGAGCTGCTGGTGGTCGACGACGACGTTCCGGTCCCCGGGCAGAAGCGGGACTACACCATGCCGCTGGAGCCGCTGGATGTCGTATGCACCAAAGAATCTGCATTTAAGTCGACAAGATGATCCGCAAGATGAGGAGGAGGCTCGGCGGCATGCTTTCTCGGAATATCGGCGTTGATGTCGAGTATACCAGGGAAGACAAACCTCCATAAATTGTTGCAGTTCTGCGATTATGCATGGAGGATCTCGTGGTATACCACATCACATGACAACCAAATGGTAAAAACATCCGATTCAAGTAGTTTTTTGGTGATCATCTGAGAATGTTGTCTACAAGTTTTTGTGATAATTTAGTAGCTGTTATGAATGTTGTCTTGTAATGCAAAAGATTGCAAAAAATACATCATTGAGATGTTATGCTTGCTTTGTTTTGATCATCTGAGAATGTTGTCTTGTAGTTGTTGTGATCATTTAGTAGTTGTTGTGATCATCTTGTTTTAACTGAATTTTGGTCTAACTGAAGATGCTATTTTAACTGAATTTTTCTTCAAGCGAACCCATTTTAATTCTGTAGTTTCTGAAGTTTTTGAAGTAGATGAATTTGAATGCTAAAGATTATTTTGATGCAGGCCCAAGGAACTCCGCCCGCTCCTGCAGGAGAAGAAGTCATACACCTTTGTGGGCTTCTACATTGGAGGCGACAAGGAGAAGCTGAAGTTATGCGGTTTGGAGATCATCCCGACAAGTACGTGGACTTGCAGCGCAAATGGAGAGTTCCAAACAATGGAAAGAAGTGGCAGTCTTTGGCTGAGTTTGCAGCCAGCCTCATCCACCCATCCTACTCAAAAATGAAGCAGAAGATCCACAGGAATTCGGACCACCTATTATGGGGTGACAGCCCACTGCCAAACAAGCTCATCGAGTACGCCGCGAAAGATGCGTACGTCACCTACGAGGCATGGAAGAAAATCGAAATCACCAAAGAAGGTTTCGAGCTATGGCAAGAGGCGGAGGATCATTGGGATGACCCCTACTACTGTGTCTCAGTTTGTAGTTATGTGGTTGAACAAGTTTGCTTTTGTTATGTTGAACAAGTTTGCTTTTGTTATGTTGAACAAGTTTGCTTTTGTAATGATGAACAAGTTTGCTTTGGTTGTCACTTGACATCATCTCATCGCTGAGCATGGTTTAGTTTTACCTTTATCTATTTATTATTTAGGCAGAGCTATTCAGGCATGGAAGATATAATCATCCTTATGGTGAGGATCGCAATGTTTTTAGCTTCCAAGTTTCTAATGACACATGATCTTTCCAACCACATAACTTAACTGCAAACATTTCCCCTGTAAATTGTAGTTACATATTCCAACCAATACCTGCAGGTTGTAATTTCATACTGAATGACCATCAATGACTAAGTGAAGGAAATAATTGCTATGCATTTCTTGGCACGCGAGAAGGAAGAGGGTATAGAAGGAGGAGCTCAAATGCGAGGCGCAAGGAGGCTCACATGACTTAGTAGCAACAGAGGTGGCGAAGTTGAGGAAGACAGCAGCGACCCGAGGAAGAAGAGGTGGAGGGTGGAGGGTCGAGCGCCATCGCGCCACGGGTTCCGCTGCTCGCCAGCCCGGTGTTGAAGCAGATTCTGCCCGCCGCCTTGCCTGCCGCCGCACGGTGGAGCTCGAGGGCTGGGAAGGCGAGGGAGGGTGGGTGGGTGCGGTGAAGGCGAGGGAGGTGGTTTGGGAGCGGCCGACGTTGGGGGGCTGGGCTGGGGCTGACTGGGGGCGGCGACGGAGACGGTGGCGCGGGGGCGGCGGCGGCGTGGGTCGGGGCAGCGCGCGGGTGGATCTGGTGGCGAGGGAGAGAGGGTCGAAGGGGATCTGGCGAGAGGGAGGGAGGATAGCTAGGGGGAGGGTTCTAATGGTGCACCGTCCAGTCGTGCGCCATAAGTATGACTATTCTAATGGCGCACCATCCCTCGGTGCGCTATTAGAATTTTGTTTTAATCTAGCCCACTAACCATATCTACAACCTAACCCTATCTATAACAGAACCCACCCACTAGCCCGACTCGTCAGCACGCAGCACACACACCAGGAGGTCCTGGGTTCGACTCCCAGGCTCCCTAATATTTTTTTTATGCATTTTAAATGCTGTTTTTTATATTTACTTGTGTTTAAATATGTTCAAACTTATTTAAATCATAACAATAATATTTTTTATAAAAACAATAATAATTTTTTAAAAAATATGTTCAAATTTCTTACTTGAAAATATCATCGGCGGCGGCAGTGGAGCGGGGGAGGGTGCGTGGATCGAGATCGAGATGGAGGGGGAATCGAGATCGAGATGGAGGGGGATCGAGATCAAGTGTCCTCATGAATTCAAAAAGTGCCCATGAAATTTAAAAATATTCGTGATATCAAAAAGTGCCCATGAAATACAATCGAGAAATGAAGACTGCGATTTAAATACAATCGATCTTAGCTAGCTATCTGTTCACAATCTTCTTGCCCTTCTTTTTCGCAAACGGAGTTCTTCTGTGGAACGGACGTCCTTTAGGTAGGGTGGTCCTGCTTCTTCTTGTGGTGTGTCTTTGCTACTTCATCGTAAATGCGTCATGTTCGATCTTGAATCGGCGTGCATTTGTCGAAGTCTTGCTCATTGGCTACTCCATCCATTCCGATGATCTTTCTTTTGCCTCTCCTCACGACAACACGACCGGGCTTTGGCGGGTCGGTAATGAAGAAGCATTGGTCCACTTGGGAAGCCAGTACCCATGGCTCATTTTTCGCGATGGACGTTTGCGCCATGGTCTTGGATTTGGCTTCGGTATAAACACGACTGGGCTTTGGCATAGTGCGCCATTAGTAGGTTTGCAAAAAGTAAAAAATTATATACTAATGGCGCCTTTGTCTTGGTCGTGCGCCATTACTTGTTCTAACTAGTAATGGCGCACTTAGCCAACCCAGCGCCAATAGATTGTAAGGAAAAATGGGGGGAAAAATCAATAGTAGTGGCGCACCGTGCTGCCTTGTAGTGAGTATTTTCAGACATCCAGTCCAGCACCCATGAATTGACATCTTCAGAATTTCCTGTGATGTGCAGCGTCGCATAGAATTGAAGAATGAGTTCTTCATTCCAATCACAGATGTCAGTGCAGAAATTCAGCAATCCAGCATCGTGAAGAACACAGAGGACTGGCTCGAAGCCTGGCAGAGATTCCATGTCCACGTGAGGAATGTGTGCATGATCGAAGACTTTGTCTTTGTCAAATAGCAGAGAGGAATAAAAGTTGGCTTGACTAGCAGTCCAGAAACGCCTCTTCCTTATGCGAGGAGAATCATAAGGGTTGTAATCAGTGAAGAACACATGCTCGCCAAAGAAGTCTTCAGCCTTGAACTTTTGCTAGCGCGAGAATGGATCCTTTGGTTTTGGTAGAGGAGTGTCAGTGAGTTGCATCACTACCTCAGGAATGGCAATCTCAGGTTCTTCAAGCTGAGGATTTTCTGGTTCCTCTTCATATGCAGTCCGTGTGTTCAGAGGATCAACAGCAGCAGGTTCTTCAGCACTAGTGGCTGGAATTTCTTCATGCACAGACGAGGTGGGATGAGTTTCTTTAGAGCCCATTTGAACTGTTGGTGCATCGGACTGAGGAATTTGTTGTATTGGGGTGAAGAGAGGAGAATTGGGATGCTGACTGTCCCAAAATTCATCGTTCATCACTGGCGTTGTACTTCCAATATCCACATCTTCTTCTTCAATTTCTTCAACACCAGCCTCTTCAGCTGTGAACTGAGGCATTGGTGAGGATACAACAGGAGTAGAAGGGATCGCATCCACTTCAATTTCTTCATCAATCTGCTCTGACGAAGCAGCAGAATGATTTTCTTCATCAGATCCGCTAGGGATCTCATATTCTTCACCAAAAGGAACAAGGTCCTTTGATGGCATGGTGGAAATTGGAACAGCATCAATTGGATCTTCAAACGAGCTGGTCATAGGCTTCATTTTCTTCGAGGCTAAAGAATCTGAAGCAGCTGATGCTTTCCTTTTCTTCACTGCAGCTCGCTCTGCAGCCTTGGTCTTCTTCACATCTGATGCAGATGGAAGGATAGGTGTTGGTGTAGGCGCGGGAGGAGCTGAGGAATCTGTTTGAATTTCCTCAGGCGCAACTGATGTAGTTGCCCTGACTTCTTCAGTTTCTTCAGGCGCACCACTAGTGGATGCCCTAACAATTTCTTCAGCGGCTGGAATGGAGTCATCAGCCCTGGAACTAGCATTTTTGTCAGCAGACTGAAAATCATCAGCGGCGTCGGCATGTTCTTCAGTAGGCTGAGCAGAGGCTCCAGCCTGAGGAACTTCTTGTTGCGTTGGGGCTGCAACATTTGTGAACTTCTTAGTCAGGTTGACAAATCTGACTTTCGCTCCTTGCCAATCAGCATAGTAGGCATCAAAGTCATCGCTGAGGGCTTTGATTTCAGACTGGATCTTGAGGAATTCATTAGGTGTCATTTTGACAACGTGTTTCCTCATGAATTTCTCTTTCCTGAACTGAGCCTTCTTGATCTGCCTAGCCTTTTCAAATTTCCATTTCTCTTCAGAGATGAAATGGGTGAGCATGTGACTTTGACCAGGAGTCAAATGAAAATTAGGCATATGGGTGTCTAGATCCTTGTGCCAGAGATCAATGTACTCGAGGATCGCCCTTGGATCCAAAAGCAGTGGCACAGGTGTGCCTTTGGCTCTAGCGGCCCTTTCTTGTCTGTCTCTGATGATTTCTGCAAGTTCATCATCATCAGCTTCATCGTCAGATGGCACTTGGAAGGCAACTTGTTTCTTCTTCGGACTTGGCCGAGAGCCTCGTCCAACCGTTGCCTTTTTCTTTAGCAGAGTGGGACCAGATGCAGAATTTGGTGCAGCAGAGGAACTCGCTGAGACACCAGAGGCAATAGAGATGCCTGCAGTCCTTTGGCACGTGGCCAGATGTACAAGTGCTTAGGACTTTGCCGGAGCATCTGAGGACTTTGGAGGAGGAGCTTAGGATTTTGGAGGAGCAGGAGCAGCATGAGGAACTAGCCGTGAGGGCTTTGAAGATTCTGGCCGTGAGGGCATTGCTGAGGAATTTGACCGTGAGGGCACAGTTGGTGAAGCACTTGGCTTGTGAGCGGGCTTCTTTGCCATTGATTTTTTAGGCTTGACAGGGGCCTCAGTGGCAGCAGTGATAGCAGAGTCTTCATTGAATTTCCTCACCGCTTCTTTGGCTTGTCTCGCCAACTTGGCTTGGCGCTTGGCCCGTTCTTCAGAAAATCCTCACCACGCTTGATCTTTGGTGGGGTCAACTTCTTGGCGGTGCCAATGGAGCTCTTGGGCATGGAGGATTAAGTGCGAATTTCTTCATATACTTTGGAGTAACATACCTGTACTCCTCCATTCTCTTGCCCATCTCCTTTCAATCCTCTGTATCGCACCTTTTGCGCTGATTCTTGTTCTCCTTTCGAACTTGGCCTCATCGTGTGCAGTGAGTCAAGATAGATGTCCTCAGGTATTTCAAAAGCAGTCATGACCTCGGGCCTCTTTCCTCCTTTCTGTGGCTTCTTACCGTCTGCCATATTCTTAAGTTGAGGAATTTGAACAATTGAATTCTCTGAAGAAGTATGCAACTTTTCTTCGAGGAACGCTGCAAATGAGTTAAGTTGATGAGAACCTAGTGATTCAAAGAGCGGACATGAGTACCTGTGAACATAGTATAGTTGCGAGGAATTTGGAGAGGTCATATGCGTTCTCAGAAGGTTTTTCAAAAAGAACAAGTTTGAGGAATTTGACCAGATGAGGCTTGAAGAATTTCACTAAGCGTTCTTTGTCTTAGGTTCCAGAGTTGTATAGATCGAGGATCCACACAATTGAGGAATCTTAAAGAAAAATCATTCCTTAGAGAAACGAATCAGGAGCATATGACGTCTGAGGTGTTCATATGTGTGAAGATTTGAAGAATAAACCCCTTTGAAGATTTTGAGGAAGGCTTGAGAATCAAAGCAAGCAATAAAAGTAACTTATAATTACCCGAAGTGAAGAACACGGCGAACTGAGAAGTGTAGATTTGAAGCTCGTCAGTTCAGATCTTCCACGCCCTAACTCGGCGGAGGAAGACAGCTACGGCAGCGGGCGGAGTGAAGATTTCTCGGCGGAAAGTACGATGACGGCGACGAGGTCGAGGCAGTGAAGCTCTTCCTCACCGGCGACGATGGAGTAACGGCGGTGCTAGGGTTTGAGAAGCTCGAGCGAGAGAGAGAGAGCGGTCGAGCAAAGTAAAGGAAGTGAGGAAGGGGAGAGGGGGTATTTATAGTCACAATGAAAAACTGTTCGCCCGAAGATTTAAGACGAACGTGCCCCTGACCCTTCTCATTCGCTTGACATGTGTCACCCATGTACTGAAAAGTGGAGATCGTGTTAGATCGTGGTTGAATAGATAAGTCTATCGTGGGATGCGTAACGGTTTGAGCGGCAAAGCCGAAAATTTGGATAAGATAAGATAAAAGTTCCGTTCGCAATTTCTTCAGCTGACAAGGACACAGTGAAGATTTTGAACAAGTTTCAAATAGAACACACATGAAGAATTTGTGAATAGATTGGGTTGAGTATAGCATAGAGGGGGAAGGGTCCGATCACATTCACTTAGCAGAAAAAGCAACTTGAAGAAATAGCCATAAGTGAATGTTGTAGAGGACATAAACCCATATATATATATCCAATGAAGAAAGACAAAGGAAACAGTGAAGATTTTGCAAAGTTGAAGAATTTGAAAAACTGAGGAAAAACTCAAATTGAAGATTTTCAACTTTGGTGGCGGCGTGACCCATCGTATAAGAATGATGATTTCAGACACCGCGTACAATTGTCGTAGGGTTCTGAGAATCAAATTCTTCATTACTTTCTTCAACTTAGAGTGTTATTCTTCATTGATTGAAGAAAAACGTTTCTTCATGTGTTGCACATCTAAGTCATCAATATTGCATAAGTGTCAGGATGTGTGTCCTTTTCAAAGAACATTCGAAGATTCTAAGATATTTAGCTCACACCGCAACTTGCAAAATCTCTTCTCATCCAAGGGCTTTGTGAAGATATCGGCTAGCTAGCTGTTCTTCAGTCTTCACACGATCAATAAAGATGTCGCCCTTCAACACGTGATCGCGAAGAAAATGATGACGAATCTGAATGTGCTTTGTCTTCCAGTGCTAAACTGGGTTGTGAGCAATCTTGATGGCACTCTCATTGTCACAGTAGAGAGGCACATTCTTCACGTTGATGTCGTAGTCCTTGAGATTTTGCTTCATCCACAGCAATTGAGCACAACAAGAACCAGCAGCAATGTACTCAGCTTCCGCAGTAGACAGTGATACGCAGTTCTGTTTCTTCGAGGACCAACAGACCAAAGATCGTCCGAGGAAATGACAAGTACCAGATGTTGACTTGCGGTCCACACGATCACCAGCATAGTCAGAGTCAGAATATCCAAGGAGATCAAAAGTAGAGCCCTTGGGGTACCATAATCCTAGTGTTGGTATGTGAGCTAGATATCGAAGAATATGCTTCACAGCCTTATGGTGTGATTCCTTCGGTGTAGCTTGAAATCGGGCACACATGCAAACACTAAGTATTATATCTGGCCCAGATGCACATAAGTACAATAAAGAACCAATCATGGAGCGGTATACCTTGTGATCAAAGTCAATACCATTTTCATCAGTGCATAGATGGCCATTTGTGGGCATAGGAATTTTGACACCTTTGCAATCTTGCATGCGAATTTCCTCGAACATCTTTGAGGTATTTCTCTGCGATATGAATATGCCATTCTTGTTGATTTAATTTGAAGACCTAAGAAGAATTTAAACTCTCCAATCATAGACATTTGATATTCTTCACTCATCATATAGGCAAATTCATCACTATAACGTTGGTTAGTACAGCCAAAGATAATATCATCAACGTATGTTTGGCACACAAACAGTTCACCATCATAAGATTTAGTAAAGAGAGTAGGGTCGAGTGAACCGGGTTTGAAGCCATTCTTCACAAAGAATTCCTTCAAGGTATCATACCACGCCCGAGGGGCCTGCTTGAGGAAATAGAGGGCCTTGTTGAGTCTGAAGACTTTGTCGGGATTCTTTGGATCTTCAAAACCTGGGGGTTGAGCAACATATACTTCTTACTCAAGCTTACCATTGAGGAATGCACTTTTCACATCCATTTGATATAAAGTGATATTATGATGGTTAGCATAAGCAAGTAATACGCGAATAGCCTCAAGTCTAGCAACAAGTGCAAAAGTTTCATCGAAATCAATTCCTTCAACCTGTGTGTAGCCTTGAGCTACAAGTCGTGCCTTATTCCTCACCACAAGGCCATTTTCATCTTGCTTGTTGCAGTAGATCCACTTTGTGCCAATGATATTATGCTTGTGAGGATCTGGACGTTTGACCAGTTCAGGACATTGTTGAGCTCGAACTGATGTAATTCTTCTTGCATGGCCTAAATCCACTCGGGCTCGTAAATGCTTCATCTACCTTAGTGGGCTCTGTGATAGAGACAAAAGCATAGTGCCCATAGAAGTTAGATAAATGTGAAGCTTTTGAGCGTGTGAGAGGACCTGGTGCTTCAATGTCATCGATGATCTTTTAAACTTGCACTTATTTTGCAACGCGAGGATGAGCTGGTTGTCGTCGAGGAATTTGATCAGCATTTTCTTCAGCACCATTTTCTTCAGCAATATCTTCAGGTGCATCAGCTCGACGTTCTTTGCGTTCTGGAATGAATTATTCAGTAGGAATGACATCCTCAATCGCCTTGAACTTGATAGAATCCTAAGGTGCTGGTTCATCTATCACAGAAAGTAGGTGCTCTCTTTGCGAGCCATTAGTTTCATCGAACCGCACATCTACAGTTTCAACAACCTTGTGAAGAACGTTGTTGAAGACTACGTAGGTGTCTTGAGTCCTTTCCGTAACCAAGCATAAAACCTTCATGTGCTTTTTGGTGCAAATTTAGCATTGTGATGAGGATCTCTAATCCAATATTTAGCAATCGAATACTTTGAAATAACACACATTGGGTTTCTTGTCTGTGAGGAGTTAATAGGCAGTCTTCTTGAAGAATTTGTGAAGATATACTCTGTTGATGATGTGGCACGCGGTATCAATTGCATAAATCCAAAAACGACGAGGCGTTTTGTATTCGTCAAGCATAGTGCGAGCCATCTCAACAAGAGTTCTGTTCTTGCACTTCACGACGCCATTTCGCTGAGGAGTATAAGGAGCAGATAACTCATGAGTAATACCAAGTTCATCAAGATAGTCATCAAGACCGGAATTCTTGAACTCAGTTCCATTGTCACTCCTGATGTGCTTGATCTTCAGACCAAAGTTGGTTGAAGCCCTCGAGGAAAATCGTTTGAAGACTTCCTGCACTTCATGTTTGTAAGTGACAATGTGTACCCATGTGTAACGAGAGTAATCATCAAAAATAACAAAGCCATATAGAGATGCATCATTAGTGACTGCTGAGTAATGATTAGGACCAAAGAGGTCCATGTGAAGCAATTCGAATGGACGAGTGGTCATGATAGTCTTTGCTGGATGCTTGGCCTTGGTCATTTTTCCAGCTTCACAGGCTCCACACAAGCGATCCTTGAGGAATTTTACATTCTCAATGCCAATGACATGCTTATTCTTCGCAAGCGTGTGCAAATTCCTCATGCCTGTGTGACCAATTCGTCGATGCCATAGCCAGCCTTCTGAAGCTTTTGCAAGTAGGCACACGGCTGGTTGTGGTCCTGTAGAGAAATCAACAATATACAAGTCTCCTCTCCTAAAGCCTTCAAAGACTTTGGAATTGTCAGCTTCCATAATCACAACACAACGATAATGGCCAAAGACAACAACCATATCAAGATCACAAAGCATTGAGACTGACATGAGGTTGTATCCTAAGGACACAACAAGCATGACTTTGTCAATGTTTATGTCCTTAGAGATCGCAACCTTACCTAGACCCAATACACGACTTTTGCCTTTGTCGGCCAAAGATGATATGCTTCAGATGTGACAGTGATAAGGGAGCATCCATCAATAGATTCTTGTCACCGGTCATGTGATTTGTACATCCACTATCGAGGACCCACTCAGTGGCTTTGGGTTGATCATCCTGCAGATGAATTAGTGCAACTTACGATCTCATATACTTCATCAGTGAAGAATATGATATCAATTTCATCAGATGAATTTCATCAAGCAGTAAAACAGATATAGTAGTATGAGGATGTGTGAAATGAAAGTTCATTTCTTCATGATTAGTCTGCGTCCTTTCAGGCAATTTTGTCAGGCCCCCAGCAAATTCTTCAGACGTTAAAGCACGTCTGGAGACCTGACCCTGCAGAAGATATTAGTTCTTTTTCTTCACCACCCACATTTGAAGGGGTGGCAAAGAGTTCATCACTCTACAAGCTCCATATGAGAATGGTGGCATAGAAGCCAATCCATTTTGTTTCACATATGAGGGGTTAGGGTAAGCATATGAATAAGCAGAGAAATTCTTCGAGGAATTTTGAACATAATGGTTTGAAGAATAATGCACATATTCATAGCCCTTAGCTCTACCCTGCGAAATAGAGTTGTTAGCAGGATGATAATTGTATGAGGACTTTGATCCTTCTGAGGAATTTGATCCACGTGAGGACTTTGGTCCGTATGAGGACTTGGATCCATATGAAGAATTTGGTCCATATGAATAGTTTGATCTGGGGTTCCTATTTTTCACAGGTGGTGTCATGAGGACATTCACCTGAAGACTTTCAAGGCACTTCTTGGGAACCCAGATATTCTTCATAGGAGAACCGTTCCTGCGGTTAGTGCCAACATATCTAGCAAATACTTCACCATTCTGATTTTGAAAAGTTTATAGTTGGAGTCAAATGACTCATCAGAAGAATGAGGAGATTCACATGTAAAGCCAGATAAGTTAGATGGATCAACTGGAGGTCCCTTTGCAGCAACCCATGATGTTTTGGGGTACTGCTCAGGCTTCCAATATGTTCCATCAGCATTGAGTTTCCTCTCAAAGGCAATACCCTCTTTCCTAGGGTTTCTGTTAAGGATCTGCTTCTTAAGCACATCACAAAGAGTCTGATGCCCTTTGAGGCTTTTGTACATGCCTGTCATGTACAATTCCTTCAGCCCTGCATCGTCAGTGATACTAGCAATGTCCTCAAATGAGGAATTAGTGATAGCAGAGGCAGGTGAAGAATTTGTAACAGTTGAAGCATTTGAACATTCAGGTGAAGAATTAGTAGATTCACGTTGAATGCACTTTAAGCATGGAGGAACAAATTCTTCCCGAGAAGCGCTGATTTGTTGAGCAAGTAATGAATCGCGCTCCTTCTGAAGATCTTCATAACTCACTCTTAGCTTCTCAAGATCTTGCTTCTTTTGAAGAAATTCATAAGAAAGCTTCTCATGATCAGATAAGAGAGAGTTATGATGACCTTGAAGGCTGTCAAACCTGGATTGAAGTCTATGAAGATTTTCAGTCAGGGCTTTAGTGCGATCCATTTCTTCACCCAACAAATCATTACTTTTATCTAGCATGTTTTGAACCTTTTCCAAGGCCATTTGTTGTTTAGTGGCAATGCAAACAAGTTTGGTATAACAAGGTTCAATATCATCATCAGATCCATCATCATCAGATTCATCGTTACTGAAGTCGGATGAGGAACATTCGGTTACCTTGTCACCCTTTGCCACGAGACATGATGCAGAAGATGATGATTCTGGTTCGAAAGTCATCGTTTTGAGAGATTCCTTGAAGTCCTCAAACCAAGGATCATGACGGGTTCGATGACCTTCATAGACATCAGAGATTCGGTCCCAGATAAGCTTCGCATTGCAAAGATGCATAATGCGCTTGAATTCATCTCTGGATAGGCAGGAACAGATGATGTCCTTCGCCATAATGTCAAGACGAGTGTACTTGCGAATGTCATTAGCGCCTGCCTTCTTACATAGATCGGTCAGACCAATCTCGGTGATGGTCCACAGCTTGCTGTTCATTGCCATGAGGCGCTTCCTCATCATGGCCTTCCACTTGGGATAATCATGACCGTCAAAGATAGGGCATGCCACTTTCTTCGTACATGCGGTCAACATAACTAAAACTCCAGGTGGTTAAACCAAAATCACACAGAACAAGGGAGTACCTCGCTCTGATACCAATTGAAAGTACGTTATATCGACTAGAGGGGGGGTGAATAGGCAATTTTTATGAATTCTTCACTGAGGAATTTGCTGGTGAGGAAATTCCTAAGCGAAGAACTACTTGCAGCGGAATAAGTACTCATAAGTAAGCATAACAGAATATAGGCATGGTCATCATGATGAAATGAAGACAATCACAGAGTAAAGAAAGCTTAAACACACGATAACACAAGATGAAGACAAACGGACTGAAGAAATTGAACTGAGGAAATTGAGAAAGTCTTCAGTCAAAGTCTTCAAACACAGATATGAACAAACACTCAACACAGTAATGAGGAAATGCAAGATTTGAGGAAATAGAACCAGTAAGTTTGGTGAAGATAATGATATGGTAGACGAGTTCCAACTGTTGTCTCAGTTGTACGTCTGGTTGGAGCGGCTGAGTATTTAAACTCGATGACACACAGTCCCGGACACCCAGTCGCTTAGCACGTAGCTCAGGACACCAAGTCATCGCCGTATTCTCCTTGAACTAAGGTCACACAGACCTCGTCCAATCACTCGTGGTAAGTCTTCAGGCGACTTCCAAACCTTCACAGGCTCGGTCACTCGGTGATCCACAATTCCTCTTGGATGCTCTAGACCATGACGCCTAACCGTCTGGAAGAAGCACAGTCTTCAAAGTTAACAAGTGTCGGATCCACGCAGGATCAATCTCTCAAGTGATGCTCAATCACTTTCGGTTTGTAGGTGTTTGGGTTTGGGTTTTTCCTCACTCGATGATTTTCGCTCAAAGTCCTCGGAGGATGGGATGCTCTCAAATGACAAGTATCAGTTTCTCTCGGAGCAGCCAACTAGCTAGTGGTTGTAGGGGGCGGCTATTTATAGCCTAGGTAGCAGCCCGACATGATAAGACATAAATTCCCTTCAATGATATGACCGTTATGTGGATAAGATATTTTGGGACAGCTGGCGCGTAGCACAGCAACTGTCGGAAATTAGACTCTCAAATTCCTCAGGGCTATCATGTTCCTCACTGTGTAGGCAATCCGCCTTTGGCGAATTCCTAACTCCTCGGTCGAACAAATTCCTCGGCGACTGTAAGAACTTGTCTCATCCTTTGAAGAAATTGGTGAATCAGTATGAGATTTCCAATGCCTTCACTCGAAGGGATTGGTAGGTGTAGGATTTTGAGTTGAGCATCACATGGAAATTTTTCCTTAGTATTTCCTCGACCCTTTAACAAGACGGTGTTTCCTATGACTCAAGAAAGAGAAAAACGAAATTACGAAAACAAAAGTCTTCATGCTTCATGTTCCTCAAATGAATACCAAGTCTTCAAGGTCACACCAATTTCTTCACTTTCAAAGTCTTCAGAATACCAAAGTCTTCATACGAAGAACTTCATTTTTAGGGTCGACTTACTCTGTAAATATCAAACTCCTCATAGACTTATAGACCTGTGTACACTCATAAACACATTAGCACCTTAACCTATAAGTCTTCAATACACCAAAATCACTAAGGGGCACTAGATGCACTTACAAAGAGTAATTGAATGTACTAAAATCGTTGACAAATTTAACACGTGATAAAAAAATGATGGCATGATATAATTCACATATAAGATGACTGGCTAACCAGGGTGGCATTGCAAAATTCACATATATGATGCCTGGCTAGACCAGATGGCATTGCATGATTCACATAGACGATAAAGAAACTAAACAGATGGCATTGATACAAAGCATGTCTAAACTAAGCAGATGACATCTTTAATGTATACAGTAAGCAATGCAAGGCACCATATGCATGATATTACTAACATCAGCATGCCAAGTTAGAGCGAAGACCTCATGGGGTAAATAGGAGTGGTCTTCTCATACGAATCCCCTCGAACAGTTATGTTCCTCTGATTACGATCCGAAATGGGTGGAGGGGCTGCCTTTGCGCCCACCATGGAGCAGCGTCTGCATGAAATTTTATTGCCACACAAGGCTCGTCTCTTTTGCTCTACATGATCAGTTCCATTGTGTACAATAATTGGCATGCATAGGAATAAAACATAGTGAGATTATGTAAGGAGTGCATGCACAAATCCAGAGTGATGGTAGCAAACTGTGGATAGACCCAAAACCAATGATAGCTGGCAGATAATAGCTTTAGTTAAAAAATACAGATAATGGCTCCTTTACTGTTTGTTTGCACCCAACATGAAACTCATAGTAGACACCGGAGATTAACCAGATAGTAGATGATAGTAATCGATTGCTGCCCCAATATGTACCCCACAACCATTTAAAAACTCAAGTTTCAGCATTAGTTTGGACCTGACTCGGAGTCTAATAGGTGAACACGATAATAATGTAGCATGTCATCAAATTAAGCGTCGCATAACGTAAGCAGACACGGAAGAGTGCGACCTCTCTTGCGGACCCGTGTAGTCCTCAAGGTCATCTGCTCAGTTGATGATGGTAATGCCGTTGTCGTGGCTGCTGGCGGCGGGGAAGAAGATCTGAGGTGGCGAAAGACAGTCTGGAGAGCGGATCCCTGCTATGGTGAACCCTTCCGTCATTGGAGCAGTTGAGCTCGGGTGGAACACAGCGCCACAGGAGCAGGACAAACCACACAAGGTTTTGGTTGACACATATATGTAACAGAAGTAATTGAGTAAGGGCTTGTTTGAATTTGAAGATTCCAACAATGCAGGGATAGGAAATAGACAGGAATAGGATAGGAATGCACGTGCAAAACAGAGAATTTAAAAACACAGGGTTTCTGCCAATCTGGATGTTTGATTCACAACAATTGGAAGATCACAGGATGCAAAAAAGCATGGTGAGATTAAGTCAAACCACAAGAAAATGTACGGTTATAATGCTATTATGCTACTATCTCTTAGTCTTGTGCTTGATGAATGGGAATATGAAAAGGAGGAGAAGTGGAAATTAGAATTCCTATGGTTTTTCTTTCAAGGAGAAACTAAATGAACAAATCCTACAGTTTCCCGTTGCTCCATTCCTTTGCACCAAATTCATGAAAAGTAATACCATACGAAACTTTCCAATTCCTATGTTTTTCATTCACTTTTCCTTTCAAGCACTGGTGATTCTAGTAGGCAGGCTTGAGCAAGGAAAATCCTACACTAAAAAAATGTTTTTGTGCTACTTCTATTACTTTGGACCCAGGCCATCGCCATACTAGCTCAACTCCTGTGCCCATCGACAAATGCACAGCTCAAACACGCAGAGATAAATAATGATGGCGTCCAAGAGAGTCCATCACGGATAGCTAAGTTGCCTGGTACCTCACTGCTTGTCATATAGTAGGAGAAAATAATCGTATTTCCCGTTACTACGAGTGCTCAGTGGACAATATATATAACATGTAGAGTAAAAAAGAGATGCAACAAGTGTACAACCTCTTTGGCGAAGCCATATCGATCTCAGCGTGATTGGGTTGGCCGGTGAGGATGCTCCGGCTGACTTTGCTGTCGGAGGAGGGGAAGAAGAGCTTAGGCGTCTGGAGATGGAGCCCGAGGTACTGCTCCGCTATGATGGAGGGTTTCGTAAACTGAACCTAACTGTCGAAACTGAACTTAACTGTCGAAACTGAATTTTGCTGTCGAAACTGAATTTTGCGGTCGAAACTGAACGCAATAGCAAGGTGAGGCTACACGTCGGTCGACTGACTTTTTCATCTCTGGTCAGTCGATTTTGCAGCCGTTGGATACGAAATCAAGGGCCCGTGGTTCATCTTCAACCTCCACCCCCTTGAGCCGCCAGCCACCACCGGCCAAACAGCAGCCCTCACGCTGCATGGCGGTCGCCGCCCGCCCCGAAAACACTCCCCACCGCCGGTCCGCCGCCGCCCCGGCCATCCCTCTAGGCCCCCACGTGCCGAGCTTTTTCTTCGGCGATCCCCACGCCACCGCCCCGCCAACGCCCCGCCACCGCCGGCGACCACCGCCCCCATCCTGAACCCTAAGATAGATAGTGGGGTACCTCTCCGGCGAGCCCCCTCCCCGCTGCGGCTAGTTCTTCCTTCACCCTGGCAAGCCCCCCCACCCCCTGAAAATCAACTGACCCAAAAGTCGGTTCACCGATCAAGTGAAGCTAAATCGAGCAGCATCGCAAGCAAGAGCAACAGCGAGAGCAAAGCAGCGAAAGCAAGAGCAATAGCAAGAGCAGATCAGGGGACCGAGAGCAAGAGCAGAGCAGCAGCGCGAGCGAGAGCTAAAGCAGCAGCAGCTCCTACTGATGTGGACGTCGCCGTCGAGGGAGCGACGCCGTGGAGGAAGTGGCCGGCGACGCCGCCGTGGATGGAGCCGCGCCTTGTCGGCTCGGGACTGAGCGCCGGCAGCACCGTGAGATCGAATCAAGAAGAAAATGCGGCGATTAGTGTACAACCTATTTGGTGGCGCCGATTAGGCCGCAGCTTCATCCGAGGAAACGGTGATGATGATGCTCTTCCGGTGGTGTAGGTGAAGACAGCGGTGTGGGAATGGAGGTGGCACGAAAGACGAGGGGAACATCAGGGCAGCACCTTGGAGGTGGAGGACGGGGTGGCTAAACTGGCGGGACGATGAGATTGACGACGGATCGTCATCTGGTACGGTGGATGAGGGACATCGAGGTGTTGCTGTGGATGACGTCGTCGGGGAAGAGGCTCCGGCTGGGTGGCGGACGGAGCAGGGTGTGGGGTTTCGTCGCGGTTTTTGCGGCCTTGGTGTATGAATGGGTGGGCGGATGGGATGGCAGTGGGGAACCATGGCTTGGAGACGCGCTTGTACGAAATGTGGGGTAAGTTACGAAAGTACCCCCCACCGATTTGAGGCGGTTCTTTCGGTTCAAGGGTACCACGGGCATTTCGCGTGTCGGGTTTCACACGAGGTGGGAGTTTTCACGCGCGTTGTAATTTCGGAATAGTAAGGCGCGTGTTGAGATGGAGGGAGTTGCCGGAGCACAACGAGACAAAGATATATCTTAAATATTTCGGGCTAACAAGGCGCGGGTTGAAGAGGCTGGAGTTTCGCAGCACGATAGACAGAGACGCTAGCTTGAATTTTCGGCATAACAAGGCGCGGCTTGAAATTTCGGAAGAACAAGCTTAACGTGTACCAAAAAAAGACAATTTGCACCTCAACACGCACAACGCTGTCGGATCACGGGTTCCGGCAGACCCTAAGGGTTCGAACTCTGGGGTGCGCGCGGAGATCCAACCCTCCACCGTCTCGTACCTCGCCGAATTACAGGGACCTAAACTACTAACAAGAACAACACAAGAGACGCAAGATTTATACTAGTTCGGGCCACCGTTGTGGTGTAATACCCTACTCTAGTTTGTGGTGTGTGGATTGCCTTTGGGGCTGACGAAGAACGGTACACGGAAGAACAGCCACGCGAGGGTCTGTTCTTGGTGGGTGTGATGAACTGTTAAGTGGTGCCCAGCCGCTCTCCAACGGGAACGGGTTTCTCTCTCTCTCTCTCTATCCGATCGTCCTTCGTCCTTCGTCCTTTTTCCTCCCTCCTTTGTCCTTCTGAGTGTGGCTACCCCTGTTTATAGGCGAAGGCCCTGGGCCTCTTCCCAAATATTGAGCGGGAAGGGCGCCAACAATTGGCCATTTTGAAGGGGAACAGCGGGTACACTTATCCTGACTAAAGTTGGTCCTCGCCTGCGAAAGGCTCTGGTGATGACGCCTGCTTGGGATCCACGATGATTGCATTCCAGCCGTTGGGACTGGTCTTGGTCTTGTTGCACCGAAACGGATGCCTTTGCTTGATGCCCTTGCCTGCGCTTGCCCCCTTTGCACCAAAGAGGAAAGGAGGACGCTGCGCGGGCCGGCGCCCGACTGGCGCCCTTGGTCATCATGGCTTACATCACTGGCACCTCGCGAGGTACCCCGCCTTGAGTTCTCCGCCTCCTCATGAGCCAGCCTGACGAGGCCGCGCTGAGGAAGCGCTTGGTCGTCTGCCTCATGAGGCTTGGCCCTCGCGAGGGTCTTGAGCTTGTGTTGATGAAGATGGGCCGTCCTGGCCTCCTTCGAGCCACGCCGCAGCCGCAGGCAGCAAGTCTGGGGACCCCGTTCTTAACGCCGACAAGAGGCCCGGGGCCACGACGCGTCCGGACTTGGCCATGCAGAGAGGCGAAAGGGCAAGTGCGAAGCATTGTGGGCCCTAACAGCCTGTGGCCTTGGGCGCCGCGTGGCGGTTGATTGGACGTGGGCGCTTGCTCCCCCACGACGCCTTGGTAACCGCCCGGACTCGACAGGTCCTTGCATGCAGAGTTTGGCATGATGACTGGTGATCGTGGAGGCCGACGGTTGGCCTCCGCCGGCTATAAGTACGGAACGGCGTGCGCTCTTCCAGTCTATCCTTCTGCTTCTCTTCTTCCTCGTCTTGTCTGGTTGCCATGGCTCCGATCCGCCGGTTCTCCAGGGAAGAAAAGGGAAAGGCTCCTCAAGAGGATCCTGACCCGCTCCCCCCAAAGAAGCGGCTTGCTCTCTGGTGTCAGGGCAGGAGCGCGCGCGAGGAGGTGCCCGTGCCCTGGTGCGTGCAACCGCCACCAGGGTTTCCTCTTCCCTTGTACGCCAGATTGGTGGCCTGAAGGAGGCGACGCTGGGCGCCACGAGCGGCGCTGGCCGATGATGCCGGGCGGTCACGAAGGTGTGCGTCTTCCCCGAGTCCACGCCGAGGGCTCTGCCGAATCGTGCTCAGCGTCGCCGCGCGCCTCCTAAGTCTTGGATCCGCCTTCCTTCTTTCTTCGCCTCTGTCGTCCGGTGAAGGAGCCCACAGGACTTTGGCTGCGGCACCCTCGCGACAGGCAGAGGTCGCAGTAGTTGCCCCGGGCGAGGTCTTCATGACTCGTGGCTGGAGCGAGATCGCCCGGGTCTGCAGGACGAGGGGCGCCCTCACGATCCACCTGGAGTACAACAGTGCTCCGGTGATGTCCTTCAAGCTTTTCGACGCGGAGGGTCGCCGGCTGGAGTGCTGCCCCGGGAGAGGTGGTCGGGGTTCTACTGTGGTGAGACAGAGGCCAACCGCCCGCTCCCTTGGCAGCTTCCCAGGCGACGAAGGCGCCGGGGGATCCAGCGACTCCGCCGAGCTCTTCGCGACGCAAGAGACGAGCGACGACAGCTACGAGCCCCGAGCTGTGCGCCCCGGAGCAGGGCGAAGCTCATCAGGTCGTCCGCCGCCTCGACCTGGATGGGGTCGGCTCCGGACCGGGTGGCCCACTGTTGATGATGTCGTCCGCCGCGGTGGTCCCTATAGATAGGACTCCTTAGGATTCGCGTCTTTTGTTCCTGCGAAGAGCCAAGAATGTACCCCGCGGGGGCTCGTAAGATATTTGTAGCTTCGTTTATCAATATGATCCTTGTTATGAGGCAATGCGGGATGCTCATTCCGTTCTAGATCAGTTCCTTCCTTTCAGACCACGTGAGGGCTTGGTGCTCTGTGCCGACAGGTCCCAGTCCCAAGGCGGCTTTAGCCGTCACTGGTATGCCAGGTCGCGATGCCGTGGTCAAGGCCAGGAGGTGAGCGGCCCGAGGTCCGGTAAGAGCCTCTGAGTCACGATGCTCAGGGAGTCCCCCTTGGCGCTCAAGCATCCATCATTCGGTGAGAAAGGGGAGCGACGTTGCTAACACGGAGTTGCATTGAGTGTGGGGATGGTGCTGCGATGACTAGTGTGTCCGGAGGGCGACTTATCTCGAGGGCTAGGGCGATGCTTCCTGGCGCGGTGCTTGGTCTGTGCCCTGGCCGGCGAGAGATTGCATGGCGAGGTCGTTCCGTGCTCCTCGGAGGGGCCCTGCAGGGTTACCACAAAGGGAACAAGAGCTCGCCGGGGCGATTGTTAGTCCCGCCGTTAGTTGCTTTGGAGTGGCGCGAGAGGCCTCGCGAGGTGCAGGGGCACTCGTGAGCCAGCGCGGGACTCACGAGGCCCTACCTCAAGGCGGGTTGCGCCTGGCTCTGGGCCTTATCTTCGAGTGTGTTCCTACAAAAGTGGCTAGATGCCGGTGCTCTACGTCTTCGGGTCCCGGCTCTCGGGCTGGTCTCTACCGTCGCTGGCAAGCCAGGTCGCGATGCCATGGACAAGACAAGAGGGTGAGGGCCGGAGAGCTGGTAGGAGCCCTGAGTCGCGATGCTCTGGCACCCCCCCTTTAACGCGCAAGCTGGATTGGAGGCAACAACTCTACGTCTTCGGGTCCCGGCTCTCGGGCTGGTCTCTACCGTTGCTGGCAAGCCAGGTCGCGATGCCGTGGACAAGACTAGAGGGTGAGGGCCGGAGAGCCGGTAGGAGCCCTGAGTCGCGATGCTCAGGCACCCCCCCCCCTTTAACGTGCAAGATTTCGCCACCCAGGAGAAGGCACCAAATAACAAGCATGGTGGAGCATAATCCTAAGGAAAACGCATGAAAGATACATGTCAGCTGGGGTGGCCCGAGCGGCTTGGGGATGATGCAGCCCGAGGGCGCCGCCAACAGGTAAGCTAAGGACATGAAATAAAGGGATACATGCCGCAGGATGGACCCACGCTGACACGGGAATAATGCGGCCCTGAAGGCGCTCCCAGCCGGAAATAAAACTTAAAGATGTCACCTGGTGATGTTGGGGATGAAGGGCTGTTGGTGCAGTAGACTCGGTGGGCTACGGGAGCCGATCCTCACGAGCCCCTAGGCTCAGGGGCCTCGGGATGCTCCGGAGGCACTGGCGGCCCCTCACGGGCCATCTCCATCTCCGCCAGGGCTGCGGCGTGCCTGACCTCTTGAGCCCCCAGGATGGTCCTCATGAGACGCTGGTGTGCAGCAGCCGCGTTTGGCAGGCCATAAGGCATGCGTACGTAGCTGTGGGGCGGGCCCTCGCAACATCCAACTCGCGAGGGCTAGAGGCGCTCTTGAGATGCGGCTCGGTTGAGCCCTGCACGCCGATGCAGACACGCAGCCCACCATCCTCGCTTTGGATGGGGGCCACGGCCAATGAGTGGCGGCTGCCCCTCATGACGCTTGACTCCTGTAACTCTGAATGGCCTTCTTGATGAACTCTCGGGGTTCTGTCCTCCTGGTCTTGCTCCTGCTATGGAAGCGTGCTTCAAACACGCCTCCACGTGGTGCCCAAGCGCCTCCCTCGAGACCCTGGCGAGGTCGGTGGCCCTCCAGGGGAGAGCCCCCGAGCCCTGCCTGAGGAGGGCGTCGGGCGCGCTTTCCTATGCGATGGAAGGAGGCTCCCCCTGGCCCGGCGCGGGCCCTGAGGGGCCTGTCAATTGATGAGTCGGGCCGGTCAATGTCTTCTTCTTCTTGGGTGCTGCCTCGGGAGGCGTCCTGCTGCTGTGGTCTGGGTCTTCTAGCGATGCGGCTTGAAAAGCTCGCTCCAAGGAGCACACTGCATCTCTCTCTTCACAGGGCACCATGATGACCCTACCGCTTCTTGGCATCTTGAGGATGTTGTAGCCATGGTGGGTCACGGCCATGAACTTGGCCAGCACTGGGTACCCGAGGATGGCGTTGTACGACAGGCGAATGTGGGCGACGTCGAAGTCGATGAGCTCGGTGTGGTGGTTATCACGGGCCCCGAAGTTGACAGGAAGGCGGACCTGCCCGATCGGGACCGTGGAGCCATCGGTGACTCCGGAGAAGGGCTTGGTTGGCTGAAGCTGGCTGTAGAGCACTTGAAGATTGTTGAAGGTCTCCACGGACAGGACGTCGAGCCCTGCTCCGCCGTCGATGAGGGTCTTCGTGACCAGCACGTTGTCGCGATGATTGGGGAGCAAAGCATTGGGAGGACTCGGTGTGGCTGCGCACTTGAGCTGATCCGCTGAGCTGAACGCGATGGCGCACGCCGACCACCTGAGAGGGCGCGTGGACTCGAGCTTGGGGAGGGCTGCATTCACTTCACGGGCGAACCGCTTGAAGATGCGGTGGGAGGCTGGGGCTTGGGCTCCGCCCAGGATGCAAGCGATCGCGCGCGCTTCCTGGAAGCCCCCAGCCCCCTCGTCCTGATGACGGTCTTTGATTCTCCTTGGTGGCGGCGGCAGCGGAGAGAGGCCTGCGTTCCCTTGCGGACGATCCTCACGAGGCTGATCCCTCCAGCCCCCGTCGTGAGGTGGGTCTTGACAGCCGTCCTCGCGAGGTTGGTCGCCCCACCCTTGGCGCGGGCCGCAGTCTTCCCAGCGTCCTGCATTTCTTCCTCCTCCTCGGCCGTAGCCCCGGTCGCTGCACTCAGGGCGTCTGCCGACCCTTGCTTCGCGCACGGCCCGGAGCTCTTGACATTCATTGGTGTTGTGGGTGTGGAGGTCGCGGTACACGCAGTACCGGCTGCCCTTGGAAGACTCGGGCTGATCACTGCCCCGCTCGGTGTCTGGTTCGGCCATGATCTGAAGCCCCTTGCGCTTTTACGCCCTTGGCCTTGGACTTCTTCTCTTCGGGATCCATGGCAGGCAGCTCGAGGAGGAGAGGCGCCCTCCTCAGCCCCGGGCGCACTTGGTCGCCAAGTTGAACAGCTCGAGGAGGTGCACAGATCTTCGTGCATCGCCAGCTCCTCCTTCATCTTGACGTCGCGCCGCGCCCGTCGGAGAAGGCAGAGATGATGGCCTCCTCCGTCACCACAGGGATCTTGAGCAGCGTTGTTGAAGCGCTGGATGTAATTTTGCAGGGTTTCCCTGGCTGCTGCTTGATTCGGCGCCGCGTCGCCACGGCGGGTGGCCGGTCGCGAGTACCTTGGATGTTGGCGATGAAGCGGGTGCGCATCTCGGCCCAGGAAGAGATCGTGCCTGGGGCCAGATTCAGGAGCCAGGTGCGGGCTCCGTCCTTGAGTGCCATGGGAAACCAGTTCGCCATGACCTTTTCATCTCCGTTGGCAGCCTCGATGCCCAGCTCGTAGAGCTGGAGGAACTCCGTAGGGTCTGCCGTGCCGTCATAGCATGGGGGCAGGTCCGGCTTGAACTTGGCGGGCCACGCGACGCCGCACAGCTCAGTGGTGAAGGCGCGGCAGCCCGCCGTGGGCGGGGGCCTCGGATGGCGAGAGCTTGGTCTTGCAGGCCTCCTGCGCCGCTGCCGGGGGCAGCGCAGGTCTTAGCGTGCTTTCGGCGGGAGCGCTCGGGCAGCTTCTGCGGGCGAGGAACTTCTTGGCAGCTCTGCTCCTGCCGCGCCGGTGCCTGGCGGAGCGGGTTCCGCCCAGGGGCCGCGCGCCTTGGGGCCGCGCGCCTTGGGGCCAGGGCCCCTTCTTGAGGAGGAGGCGGCTGAGGCGCCCCGGGAGCTTCATCGCCCGTGCGGGGCGGGGTGCGGTGCCAGGAAACGGACGGCGCGGGGTCGCCTCCCGCAGCGCGGACGAGCTTGGCGACGCGGTCGAGCCATTCTTCGTAGATGTCGTCGACGGGGCGGTAGCGCAGGAGCTCGTTGGCCGCGATGAGTGCAGCTCGGGCCTCCATTCTTTGTAGACGTCATCGACGGGGCGCGCGCGACGAAGAACCAGCGGGGGTGAGCGAAGGCGTGGCGGTGCGGCCGTCCCGCCTCTTGGACGGGTGCTGGGACGACGATTGCTGCTTGTTCCCCGCCGGGCCGGTGGCGGCGTTGAGAGCCGGTGACGTGGAACGACGAGGACGTTCACCGTCGGGGGCCGTCCGAGTGATGTGGGAAGCGAGGGCGCCTCGGCGCTCGGCGCGAGCCCGACGAGCGTCAGACATCGTGGCGGTGGTCGTGGAAGAACGAGGCGACGAAAGGCAGATTCCGGCGCACCCCTACCTGGCGCGCCAAATGTCGGATCACGGGTTCCGGCAGACCTCAAGGGTTCGAACTCTGGGGTGCGCGCGGAGATCCAACCCTCCACCGTCTCGTACCTCGCCGAATTGCAGGGACCTAAACTACTAACACAAACATCACAAGAGACGCAAGATTTATACTAGTTCGGGCCACCATTGTGGTGTAATACCCTACTCTAGTTTGTGGTGTGTGGATTGCCTCTGGGGCTGACGAAGAACAGTACATGGAAGAACAGCCTCGCGAGGGTCTGTTCTTGGTGGGTGTGATGAACTGCTAAGTGGTGCCCGACTGCTCTCCAACGGGAACGGGTTTCTCTCTCTCTCTGGATTCCGAATGCTCGACCCGATCGTCCCTCGTCCTTCGTCCTTTTTCCTCCCTCCTTTGTCCTTCTGAGTGTGGCTACCCCTATTTATAGGCGAAGGCCCTGGGCCTCTTCCCTAATATTGAGCGGGAAGGGCGCCAACAATTGGCCATTTTGAAGGGGAACAGCGAGTACACTTATCCTGACTAAAGTTGGTCCTCTCCTGCCAAAGGCTCTGGTGATGACGCCTGCTTGGGCTCCACGATGACTGCATTCCAGCCGTTGGGGCTGGTCTTGGTCTTGTTGCACTGAAGCGGATGCCTTTGCACGATGCCCTTGCTGCGCTTGCCCCTTTGCACCAAAGAGGAAAGGAGGGCTGCTTGGGCAGCGCCTCGACCGCACCCTTGGTCGTCATGGCTTACGTCACGGGCACCTCGCGAGGTACCCCGCCTTGAGTTCTCCGCCTCCTCTTGAGCCAGCCTGACCAGGCCGCGCCTGAGGAAGCTCTTGGTCGTCCGCCCCGCAATCTGGCCCCCTCGCGAGGGTCTTGAGCTTGTGTTGATGAAGATGGGCCGTCCTGGGCCTCCTTCGAGCCACGCCGCAGGCCGCAGGCAGGCAAGTCTGGGGACCCCCGTTCCCAGAACGCCGACAAACACACACACAAACACCATTTAGACTAGAGTAAGGTACACGTGCATTGCACGCATGAGATTGGGCAACCAAATTATGAATATATAAATACCACATTATATGCATGATGTAGATGTTTGTTTAATTCTTATAGTTCATTTCATTCAAAATCATCTAGTTTTTATAAGAAAGCTAAGCTAATCTATTTTAAGATTCATGGAATTGTGCGTTGTAAGACATAAAGTAAAAATAAATAATGGCAAATCATGTAGAAAAACATTTGGGCAATTAAATCACGGAAGATTCTAGAACAAATAAGAAGTGCTTGTGTTTTGATGTTTGTGCATTATGCTTAAGTTCAACCATGGAGTCTTCTAGATTATACATGTGGCGAAATCTGGTGGAATCTAGATGATATCCAACGGCCAATAGTGCTCAAATTTGCCATGTTTGGACCATCGGATTCGCCTCATCCAACGACCATCTTTCAAAGTTAAAGTTACCCGCACACAATATAAAAAAACATAAAAGATAATATATATATAGGGGTATAGATATAGATATGTGATACGAAGCCGCCCATCATCTCTAATTAGAATAGTGTGTCCATGCACGGATGCGACGTGTCCAAATGATGTCTACCATCGGTATCTCAAATTAAAATCAGTCTGACATTGTTCAATGTGTATACATTACAACATGCTCGTTTCCAAACCACACCGCGCAGATATCCGTTATATTCACGCATGCATGGGTTTCAAACATCAGGAACTCTTATTCAAATATTTGAATTCAACTTTACATTGATTATGACCTCACATATTCTTTTACACCCACACAGTAGTCTTCTCTTTATAATTGTACCACTAACTTTCTCTCGTGCATGCATGCACACACACAACTAGTCGGCATTATCCATCGCACGCATGCAATCTTTTTCTTCAGGTTGGTCTCCCATGAAGGCACACACCCACGCACATCCCCCTCTCCATCATATCGGGAATTCTTTATCTCTCATGCGTGCATGCGCAACGATCGATGTTCCTCTATGTATGTGTGTATATAGCTAGGTCTTTCATAGTTTTCCACACAAACCGATCAATCGGTACATCCAGTGAGGTCTCACCCTCCTTCCCACGTCCACATCGATCAATCTATACCTCTCTATATAGGATTAACATATATAGCTAATACACCCACATTAATTATATATCCAATGTCCCCCTCTCATCATCCATGCCTTCCGCTTCATCTCTCAGATGCGTGCATAATGGCGAAGACAAGGGGCAGTAAGGGCCCTGCCCCCGCTAACATCACTATATATCGAGGCTAATATGAATGTGATCATTAGACAATTGCTACTAAAAAAGGTCTAATTTCATGAATTGACCCTCCTTGTAAAGGATTAGCAATGCTTGGCCCCCTAGCTCATTTATTTTTCATGGCTCCGCCCTTTGCGTTACAAGCAATGCGTGTTCGCCCCTCTCTCTAAATATTGATCTCGCACTTATGCATTCCTTCATAGTCTCCCTCCACTCGGCCCCTCGCACCATCTTCTAGCCCCCACCGGATGTTGCCACATGTACAATCTAGCAGACTCCATGGTTGAACTTAAGCATAATGCACAAACCTCAAAACAACAGTGGTTCTCTTTTGTTCTAGAATCTTCCGTATCATAACTTCCCAAACTTTTTTTTCTAGTTGAGTTGACATTTCTTTTACTTTATGCTTTACAATGCACAATTCCATGAGTCATAAAATAGATTAAGGGCTTCTTTGATTCAAAGGATTCTCAAAGGAATTTTGGAGGATTCTAATAATTAGGAATTTTTCCTATATTGGTTGTTCGATTCGTAGGATTATAAACCATAGGAATTTTTCCATATGATTCATTTGCACTAGATTTCATAGGAAACATCCCATCCACTCAAACCTCTTTGAAAGAATTATGCGTTTTTTCCATGCACGATCAAATACTGTGACAATCCTCAGAGGATTCAAGGCGACATTCCACTATAATCCCATGTTTTTCCTATTCGCGTTCTTAGATTTTTTATAAAAACTAAGAGGGTGCTTGGATCCAAGGGACTTATTTTAGTCGACTAAAAATAGTCTCTTTAAGAGACTAAAGTTCCAAGCACCCCCGACTAAAGAGGGCTAAAACTAGTCTTGAGACTAAAATTTTTTAGTCAGGGGTACCCCTACTAAAATGTGGATTAGTCCTCTCTCTCCTCATTTAACTCCTCTCCTTTAACACAGGCGAGTTCTGGATTGGAGGTTTTGGAGGATAATAAATGCTCATTAACTTGATTTTAGTCTCCTTAGTATTTGGATCCAAGCATGGATGAGGCTAGCATGTTTTAGTCTCACTACTTTTAATCATGGGACTAAAACGTATCCAAGCACCCTCTAATTGATTTTCAATGAGATGAACTATAAGAATTAAATGAAGGGCCACATCAGGCATATATGACTCAGGGCTTACATGCTATAGTGTGGTATTTATTCATAATTTGGTTGCAAAATCTGATGCGTGCAATGCACGTGTACCTTACTAGTACTTCGAGTATGTTCAAAGCACTTAAATTAGAATACCAATGGCACGCTACACAGTGTCTCTCTTACAGTTCATGAAGCCACGTGGCACATGTGGAGGCGTTGTCGTGACCTCCTTGCCTGGATTGATCACAGTGACGTGCTGCTGCTTCCAGAAGAATGCACTCGTCTTCCCTGAGCCATACTGGCGGTACATGCATGAAGCGAAGATGTGCACGCACTTCACACACGCACTCATTCCCTTGCACGCACACGTAGGTACACGGGCGGACGCAATTTTGTACCAAGATCCACCCCATGAGATAATTTGACATGTGTAAAGTCGTTCACTTCATTGATGGTCAATTAATACAGCGCATGCAAATTGAGTGGACGTGAGGGCGGAAGAAAGACATTATTACTCCACTGTGCGCATGCGAGTAGTTAAATTGTGGGTTGCTAAGTAGTACTTCCATTGGTCTCCTTCGTATTTGTGCCAATTTTTGAGAGTAAAATAATATTTACGCATTTGAGTAGTGTAGTACTTGAAATTTATGTTCCGCTAAACTCATCGTGAGCCGTTTCAGGCCTCAAAACCAAAACAATCAATTAATCTTTACCTTGTTCCCATCACATTCGAAAGCATGCTCACACCTACTAGTACGTACCAAACCTGAATGTGTTCCCACTATGCAGGTATTAGTACTAGTGCTAGTACTTAGGTTATAAAAAGGGGAACTACCTAACCGAAAATTACTCTACCTTTCCTCCTCATAAGTGCTTCTTCTTCATCCGTCGTTGCCATGGCCGGTGAGTAGAGCTCTAGGTCGAGAACTACTCGTAACAAGGGGGCGGCAACCAAGGTTGCAGAAAAAAAAGAGGGCTCGCCGCCACGCAGAGACCTCGAAAGATCTCTCACGGGCAGGCGATGGCTCCCAGGAGTGCCCTAGCCGCGGAGGCGAACATGCCAAGCCAGCGGAGCTGGAGTCGTTATCCCTCGACGGCATGCCCGATCAGCTCAATAAGCAGAAGGAGTTCATCCAAGGCTTGATGGAGTTACTGAAGGAGGGCCTCGACGACATGCCTGCTGAGCTCAATCAGCAGGGGGAGTTGACTGCCGGCTTGGTGATGCTGCTGAAGAAGAGCATTGCCTCGGAGAACAAGGCGACTGGCGAAATCCTGCGACTTCAGGAGGACAAGGCGAAGCTCTACCACGAGATCGACCTGTTGAAGGAGAAAAACGCTGGCTGGAAGAAGCTACATGAGAATAGTAGTTCCTCGATGAAGATGTTGCAGGCCCTCGTCATGGAACAGAAGGAGGAGTTGGCGAAGCTCCGCATCGAGCACCCGGCTGCTGTCAAGGTACGTAATGCGGTCGTGCAACATATGATCAAGGCTCGCGTCGAGAAATCCCGCGTCATGGACAGAATGATAAAGATGGCGGAGGAGACGCGCAAGGAGATGGAGGTCGTGGAGGCGATGAAGAAGCGATTCGACTCATGGCGAATTAGATCATTTGGAGTGATAATCTTCCTTCTTCTTTTGCTGCTGTGTTTCATCTTTTGCTTCGGGTGTTTCGCCGCACGTGTCACGTTCTCTGTGAGGCATGAATAGTAAAATGGCTTTTTTGAGGGAATGAATAGAACAATGCTAACAATGAGATGACTAGCAAATTAGATCATTTTTTATCGCCTTATGGCACTGGGTTGTCGTGTTTCGTGCTCCTCCGTCGCAATACTACTACAGTGGAAAACTCGAGTATACCGCACGGTTCTTTGCTCCTCCTCGATCAGCTCGTCGGCGCATTTATATGAGCAGTCAAATCACAAGGCCCCGCCTTCCAGCAATAATGAGCCGTCAAATCACAAAGGCCCTCGCCTCTCGTGAAACCGACCAAGCTAGACTGCCCCGCCCTCTAGCCTTTTAAAAAATGTATACTTTTGTACAAAGAAGTAGTATCGATGGATTGCCATGGAGAAAAACTTGAAATTAAAAAAGGTGGTACATATAGAGAGCATTGGTCGCCAAATTATGCATATAGTACTATTAAAAGGTTAGTCACAATAATGGTGTCCAAGCACAACCCACCCCTCAAATAAAACTAAGCACCCCGGAATTCTTTGACAAAACTAAGCACCCTGAAATTCTTTGACAACTAAACTGCTGGCTATATGATGTTGGCCGTATATATTGTACGTATATAATGTGAAGAAAGCAGTGGTAGTACTATACCAACTAAAAGATGAAATGTAAGAAATACTAGTATGTACGTCTTTGAAGAGTTAAAGTAACAAGAAGAAACATAACATAGTTCTGCTGGGGGCTCAAAGACAACACACCCCTCAAATTAAATTAAGCACACCTGAAATTAAACTTTGCAACTATCCCTGGTAGAACCTTTGCATTAGAACCACCAGGAGCAACAACACTGCCACCTTACTCGGAGTCCTCGTCCACGTCCTCGACTTCGTCCTTGTCCCTCTTCCTCTTGGCCGATACTTCTTTGCTTGAACCGCCAACTTGGCTGTTGCTCTTCATCCAACCCTTGTAGATATTGAAACAAAGGTAGCCATCCATTGCAGCGTAGTTGATGTGGTCTATATATAGTACATTCTGCTGCCATGCATGACGATGAAACGTGTATGGAGGTTTCTCCAGTTTACCGTACGAAGGATGAACCATGGCTCCTGCCAGGGTCAGCATTGAAGGCTGACGAGAGGACACCAGCTGATTCTGTTGGAGGTCGAAGGTGTTGTGTACAACGAGGCCTATCTGACGCAGGACTTGTTTGTCGTTACCAAAGTCTACAGTCATGAATTCGACTAGGTTGCTCTCGAGGAAGTCCTTAAAATCCTGGCACTCAACGTCCGCATGGCATATGTGGTACACCAAGCTTAAGTCATGCACGCAAACCTGGATCATGGCGGGCTTCTTCCTCTCTTCGTCCTTTAGATCCTTCTCTTGTCCCAGGACTGTGGTGTACTCAACATCTAGCCCAGCGACCCACTCATCTTCTGAGTCTTCGATAATGCGTCTGAAGCGAGAAAGGCATCCTTTCACCGTCACGGAAGAACGGGTGTAGATGACGTCAAACTCATCGCCGGTGATGGTTCTGACCTTTTACTCACCGCCGATCGGGGAGATTTGGGACGCCATGGATTTGGGAGGAGGGTTAGGATTAGTGGAACTGCCGTAATGTGAATGGACGGGACGACTAGGAGCGAACAGCCGTAGTATTAAAGGATGTGCGAGGACGAGTAGGAGCGAACTGCCAGCGTGCGAACTACAGGATAGTGGCTTTCCATTCTCCCTTGATACGGGCTTCTGAGAGCCCTTGGATCTGAGATCGAATGGTTGCATGGCGTGATTCTAGACCTATGGGTGAATATCCTATCCTGGAGGGTTATTCTGCAAATTTTTAGCAACTTAGCATGCGACCGTTTGATCTCAGATCCAAGGGCTACCAGTAGCCTGTATAAAGGTCGCGCCTACCATGACCGTTGCGTCGCTCGCGCGGTTGCGCCCTTGGAGATTTAACACGGTGCGTTAGGCTATCTGATGTTGGCATGTCATACATAGTCATCACTTAGTCACTCATACTACAACAAGGATGGCTATAAGGTTGGCTATAAGTGTAGTTTATACTCCTCTCTATCTATTTATTCATACTCACTACGTCACATAATATAAGAACGTTTTTGACACTAGTGTAGTGCCAAAAACGTTCTTATATTATGGGACAGAGGGAGCAAGTAAGTACAATAGTGCGCTTTACATGGCATTTTTGCATATGTGGAGGAAAGAGAGGCAAGGAAAAAGTGGAGAAGTCGGCTATCATGCAAGAGCCAGCTTCTACTACATGGTGGAGCATTGGGAGAGGCACCTGTATGGAGGTGGTCAGGAATCAGGAGACTCACGCCGGTCGTAGCGCCGCAGTTAAAATGATAATGGCAAGTCAAATCACGGGGCCCCACCTGTCCAGCAGCAACTCGGTATCAAATCACACAGCGCTACGTTTGCGGCAGCCTACTCCCTCGTCTTCTCGCGTCTCTGTCGAACCGACTAGGCGAAACTGCCCCGCCACCTACCGCGCAGGAAAAGCCCCGCCCTGGACTTTTAAATAGTACACAATATACTAATTTTGTATCCATGGATTGCGCCCGCGCCAAGGAGCAAAGCGTCTATAAAATGGCGGTACACATGTACGAAGTATACAGCACGCCCGTCGCGTTCGCGTCGCACCCCAGACGGTCGGTCGGTCTGGCATGCTGCTCTCCGAATGGAACACGCGTCATATTGCGTTCGCACACACATGTGGGACGGCAATTGAGAACTGACCATCGGCACATTCCCCGGCCCCGCAAGTCGGGTGACTTAATAGAAGAGGGAGACGAGCGATAGTACTAGAGAAGTGTTGTAGTACTACGTTGGTGCCTGGACGATCCCTGCAAGACACGGAAGATCAGTTCATCCATGCATGTGACCAGACTCCAGCAGACACGCCTGGATTGGCTATCGTCTACATATCGTGCAGGCTGTTTTGCACATGGCTGTAGTTGTGGTGAGAAATCTAAAAAAAGGTTTCTTGTCAGCTCGCAAAATTAGGTGTCATGTGCTTCAGATCACTGCGAGGGTTAAACAGCGACAACTGAGTTGGGCTAGTCATTGCAGGCACATGCACGAACAGTGACTGCTCGGCTGCCATCTAGGTCAAGCCGGCTATGTTAATTAGGACATCTATCGACGGAACCCTTTACTACGAGTTTATCTTTAATTTGAGCTTTGTTCCTCGTCTAGTTTGTCCGTCGGGATTCATGTTGTCTCCTTTGGGCAGTGAGGTTATGATTTCTTGTCATGTGGCATTTTTTCGTGTTATATATTATAATCCGGCGCTTCAGATCAAAATGACGACAACTGCGCCTCCGGGCCACGTGCATGAAGACTACTCGACAGTCATTGACGAGGTCAAGCCGACTCTGTTAGACAAAACAAAACTAGTACTACTCCACTATATAGGCAGGAGCCTCCGCGCTTGCTTGCTAGTTATGCTCTCTTCACAGTGTCTCGGCCTCTCCAGATCTAAACACGACAGCGGTGGCCACAATCTCTCTCTCTCTGCTCGCCGTTGGTCACAGATCCAGCCGGATCCTCTCCGCCGAGGAAGGTGAGAAGGTGCAACGTTCACGCGGTCGTCCTCGGCGACGGCTCTTACCCACTGCTGGGCACGTCCCGATCAGCTTGCCTTGTCGTTCTCTCCCAAGCACCGCTGGCGAGGGAGGGCCTCTGACCCCTTCTTCCTCGTTGCCGTAGTGTGGGCAGATCCGGCCTCCCGCCGCCCACCAAGCGACATCCCGGTGACCATTCAAAAACCACCGCCGGCGAGTGAAGGTGCTGTGGAGAAGTAGATCGATGGAGGAGTACAACCGATACGTGAGGATCGCAGACGGCGACCCTGTGAAGCTAGCTAGGATGTTGGAGATACAGTCTTCATTTGACAACAAGGACCAACTAGCGGCGACGGCGACATCCATGGCCAAATATCTACAACAGAGCGAAAAGGCAACGATACTCCCGGAGGGAGTCGCGCCGGAGTACATAGAGCTGCTCCTCTGGGCCATGGAGCAAACAGATTCACCGAATCCGATCGTGAGGGAGCGGTGGTGGGATTATCGATCCTAGATCGAGCATCCACCAGAGATTGAAGGATCGAGCATCTACAGGGTGCCGTTTGTGAGGGTTTCCTGCCAGAGCGAGCCGGTGGAGTCTTCGTCGACCGAACCCAACTGCAAGAGGAGAAAAGCAGTTGGCTCGACGTAGCTTCCCCGCCATCGTCTCCCTCACCGTTCACATCGTCTCACGGGGCGGCTGTCTGCCACCGAGGAATAGGAGGGGGCTGCCCCCCCAGCCCAATAGTCGGGCAGGTTGTGAATTGTCAGGAGGAGCTTAGGGTTGTCGATGTTGCAGGTTGTGAATTGTGTTTTGTGTTGTGTATTTTGAGAGTACTTTCAGATATGAATGTCTTTTGAATTTCAGATTTGCGATATTGAGCATATGAAGTATTTTATGAATTGTAGAGGTCTATTTTTAGCACTTAAAAATGTAGTTTCATAGGAGTATAAAAGTGCAGACAATGTGATTCTTAGAGAAGAAGCTGCAAGTTTCAGTTTGAGATAAGAAACTGCAAGTTGATTCTGAGATAAGAAACTGCAACTTTGAGGCAGAGCATTTATATTAACACGGCCTTTTCAAACAGGGTTAACATCATGTTGGAAGTTTTATTCATGGTCGAAAATGGAACTACCAGCCAGTTAACATCATGTTGATCAACATTCATGCATAGCACATCTTCATATGATGCACAGTCAAAATGCCCACACAGAGAAAACGAGGGGCGAAGTTTTGGCAAGTGTTGGACGTGGTTTTGGGCTGCCCCGTCTAGGCTTTCATTTTTAACATGCGCAAAGACACGACCTCGGATGGGAGGTCCATAGGCCTGTTTGTATTTTCTTAGGGCCGTCATGTATCGACCGGCCTATGGACCTCCCATCCGAGGTTTTATTTTTGGCAGCCCAATTTATGTATTTTTTTGAAGAAAACATAGAGGTCTGTTCTATTTTTTCTATATAATTAGAATAGGAACGCCAGGTCAAACTTATGTTTTCCTTCTAACTATATTATATATATTTAAATTATTTTATATGTTGACTGTTTAGTTCACATAATTGGCAAATAGATGACCGCTCTCACGATCCCCTTCGCCTCCGCCACCACCTCCACCCTCGCCATCGACCCCGCCACTATCTCCACCCTCGCCGCCGCCATCGATCTCACAGCCACCCCCCGCCTCCTGACTCCGGGCGCGCCTGCCCCCCTCCATAAGTCCTTTCATGCGCCCCATGGAGTCGTCGGCCATATCCACGGGGGAATGGCTGGAAGACAGGCAGATGTACAAGATGCATCTCCCACATGTCTACAAAGCCTTCCCACGGATCCGCGACGACGCTCTCTCCTGGACCCAGTGCATGCATGAATGGAGGGAAGCAGAGGAGGAAGCTGCGAGGGAGGAAGCCGAGGAGGGACCGAATCTGTTCTCTCACTCGCGCAGGTATGCTTGGATGTGCAAGGATCATGTGGATTGGGAGCTGCTGAATCTAGCCCTGTGGATCTACTTCGAAGGAGATTTCTCGGAGAAGCAGAGGATGCCCCACGCCAGTGAGCTGCCGATTGCGTTCGTTCGATGGGCGAAACCAGAAGTGAATTTAGGAGATCCACGCCATGCTGCGAGATGGGAATGCTTGACTAGACTCCTGCCCACCAGCACGCCACCGGAGCCGGAGCAGGTGGATCCCCTACCTTACCTCTCCCCCAAACCTGCAGAAGATTGAAATTAGGCTTACAATCTGCTTCAATTGAGGTGTCTGGTGGTTATTTCTGCTTCCTGAGAGACAACATCTGGATGGAGGATGAGAAGGAACGAGGAACTCCGATGAATTTCCCCTATCACAATGGGGGGGAGCGCTGGTTGGGCAGTGGTACGGCCCACCACCACCCCAAATGGGGGCACAATCTGGGCAGGCTCCTGTAATTGCCCAAGATCAATCTGTTGGTGGTTCTGACTCTCTGATTAGTGGGAAATCTCAAGGCAAGAATCAGCAAAAGAAAAGATAGGACATCCAGAAAACTGCACTTGCCCCTGCTTCGGGCCTTATGGCATACTCTGAGGTGATCTGCTACAACTGTGGGGAACCAGGGCATCATTTGGATAAATGTGTCAAGCCCAAGAGTTGTTTTATCTGCAAATGGTTACCCATAAAGTTGAGAATTGCCCTGTCAGAAGGAAAACCCATAGTTCTACTAGATATGTTGGAAGTGCTGCTCCAGGATTGTGTCCACCGTTGACAGAATTTTCTGTGACACAGAATTAGATAGTTTCTTTACCCTTTCTAGTTGTAGAGCTCTGCCCAGATGTGGTAGTGACCACACTCCTTTGCTTTGGGACTCTGGTCTTAACCAAACTCCAAAGAGAAATAGTTTTAAATTTGAAAAGTGGTGGTTCCTTAGAGAAGATTTTACAGAGCTAGTCAGGAAAATCTGGAATGAGCCTACTGGGAGCAGCTGCCCCCTAGAAAATTGGCAGATCAAAATCAGGAGATTTAGAAGAACTACCAAAGGGTTGAACTCCAATGAGGAAGCTAATCTTAGAAGATACAAAAGGCTTCTCCTCCTTGAGTTTGATTCTGTAGATATTAAGGCAGAAACCACTGACCTCTCTGAGGCTGAGACTAATAGATTAAATTTTGTCCATGGAGAGCTCAAGAAAATTTGGCTTCAAGAAGAAATGAAAGCCAAACAAAGGTCTAGAGATAGGAACATTAAGGAGGGTGATAGAAATATTGCTTACTTCCATGGAGTAGCTAACTGTGAGGAGGAGGAAAACCCTCATTCACTCCCTTGATGGCCCTAATGGCCCCATTCTTTGAGGTAGATGAGATGCTAAAAGTGGCTAGTGACTTCTACAAAGACCTGTTTAAGAAAGAAACCCCTTCTGGGTTCTCTCTACAAAACAATTTTTTCTCTGCTTCTGAAAAAGTCTCTCCTGCGGAAAATGAGCTGCTAGATGCCCCTTTTTCAGAGACAGAGGTGAAGGAAGCCATTTTTTGGCTCTTATCGTGATGGGGCTCCTGGTCCTGATGGGATTCCCTTCTTGTTTTGCCAGCATTTTTGGGACTTGGTGAAAAATGATCTCTTAGATCTTTTCCAAGCCTTTCATAGAGGAGAGTTGGATCCAGCAATTTACTCATGGGGGTCTGTTGGGGTCAAGTTCAGTAACTGTGAAAGTGATTTTTCCTTGCTGGTAAAGGCCTTAGGCAAGGTGACCCCATCTCCCCGCTTTTGTTTAATTTAGTAGTGGACGTTCTTATTAAAATGTTGAGCAAAGCTGCTGATCATAGTCTGATTGCAGGGCTTTGTCCTGAGGTCTGCCCTGGTGGCATCATCTGCCTTCAATATGCAGATGATACCATCCTTTTCTTAGACAATGACTCCACACATGCTAGCAATCTAAAAACTATTTTAACTTGTTTTGAACAAGTCTCAGGAATGAGAATCAACTACTCTAAAAGTGAACTCATCCCTATCAACATGGATGATCAGGAGTTAGCTGACTTCCTCTTTATTCTACTCTGTAATAAAGGTAACTTCCCCATTAGGTACCTAGGTATCCCTCTCCACTATGATAAACTGAGGAGAGAGGATATCCAACCCCTTTTGGATAAAATCATTAAAAGGATTGCTGGGTGGAGGGGCAAACTTCTCTCTTACAGAGGTAGATTGATCCTCATACAAGCTTGTTTGGCTAGCATTCCAGTGTATCTCCTCTCCTTCTTCAAGTTCCCTAAATTGGCAGTGAACCTCATCAATTCTCAGATGTCTCATTGCTTGTGGAATGATTTTGAGGGAAATAGGAAGCTACACCTTACTAATTGGGCCCTAGTCTCTATGAAAAAAGATTTTGGAGGCCTAGGCATACCTAACCTCCAAGAAATTAACATCTGTCTTCTAGGTTCTTGGATTAAAAGATTCTATGTGGAAGACCTGAAACCCTGGAAGCTTCTTATTGCCCATAAATACCTAGGAAATGAACCTAATATTTTTGTCCCTTCCTCCAACCCTAAGACCTCTTGATTCTGGAAAGGATTAAAATCTATTATGCATGCTGTGAAATTTGGCTACAGATGGAACATAGGGGATGGGAGCAGAACCAGGTTCTGGGAAGATACTTGGTTTGGCACATCCCCCCTAGCAGTCCAATTTTGGCCTATTTACTCTGTCTGCAATGAGCTTAACAAAAGTGTCAATGAAGTTTGGGACGGTCAATGCCTAAAACTCTCTATTAGAAGGAACTTTAGTGATAGACTCATGGAAGAATGGTTCCAGTTGGAGGAAATTGCCAAAAGCATTACCTTTACTGCCGAGCCGGATGCCCTGATTTGGCAGCTGGACAATAAGGGGAAGTATTCCTCCAGCTCCCTCTATCATGTTATCAACTTTAGAGGGGTTCAACCCGTGTTTATCCTTGCTGTCTGGAAATTGAGAGTTCCCCCTAAAATTCATGTATTTCTCTGGCTTCTCTCCAAAAAAAATTGATGACTAGGGATAACCTTAGGAAGAGACACATCATCAAACCCCTTGATTGTGTTTACTGCTTGGAACACGAGTCTTGTTCTCACCTATTTTTTGAACTAGATGGAAAGTGCGGCTTGCCGCACCCCGCACCCCTGCCGGGTGCGGTCATATCCAACCCGGTGACTATCCAACATAGTAGGTCACGCTTCAAATTTGATAGTTTGACATGATGAAATGGAAAAGTGCGCAGGTTTACAACATGATACCAAAACAAAGAAGAATTGCAGCATACAATAACTTATTTACAATGAAGTGACATTATATCCAACTTGATAGAACACTTTTCATATTTGATTCAAGGTGGCTTTCCAGAAGAAACATGACCAGTTTAGGACACCCTTACCATGTGAGCCTGTTGCAAATTATCTAACAGAGGTTACAATGGGCCAGTGGAAAAGAAATTGCCCAAAAAACATACAGTAGAGACAATTGTCATATTTGCCGTATCCATGATGCCACAAAACTAATTTTAAGCCTGAGCATATAAAAAAGTACTCGCAAAGCAGGTGAGAACCTCGCCATGGCAAGGCTATACCGACTTCTTCTGCTTGTTGATGATGAACTAATGATCATGGCCTCCACAATCGTCACGGCTCTTCCTCGACAATCTCTCCTTGTTCTGCACAATGTGGCACCTGGCATCAGAGAAAATAATAGAACCATATTTGGAAAGGAGACCTAATATAAACCAAGTTTGCAGTCATTCTATCTTGTATATAAATAAACATTGTGCACGCAGACTGAGTAGTGCTACTGCTCCAAGAAGTACATGTAACAGGACAACCATAGCTCACATAGTTACCAGAAGTGCATATCCAATAAGATAGGGAGCAAGGTATATTTATAATCATATGATAACTGAAATGTACCCCTTTCGCTATTCTCCCACATTCAACAAAATAAAAATATGCGGCAACAACTAAAACAACAACTTTGTAGTCAGCTGGAGAAACATTAAGAGGGACATCCAAAATCAAATAGTGAGGATGAACGACTATTTTAGTCAAAAAAATCTACAATATATGACTTTATGATTTTCTCTTGATAAAAAACCTTAGGATTTACACCAACTGATCAAAGCCACTCAATCAAGAGAATAGAGGCTGTGATGTTCTGGTTTAGGGGAGGAAAATAAGAAAAGAATGCCAACAAAAAAATGTGATCATGTACATGAAAGATTCCCATTTTGATGAACCTTTATTATTAGACTTCTACAGTTCTACTTACCCAAGTATATCTAATTACAGATAAACCCTAACTTAGGATTTAGGTAGTGTAAACATTACTAACAAGCAAAATCACTCAAGAGATAGCCGGAAAATATTTGGTAACTTTTTTGTTTACACAAAACCATATAGTAGGCAACAAAGTAATCTAAATATAGTCCATGCTTCTTAAACCAAAAAAGGTATACATATGTACTTGCAAGATAACATGTTTGTTCCTATAAATTCAAATACCTAGGCCAAATACTTTGTAATCGGGTACCAAATGGTAACTACAATAAAGGAAAGAAGACAAACATACCCTGCAGCATTGGTACAAATGAGCGCCCTAAGCCGAGTAGGCGACAACAAATAGAAATAGGGCAGCAGTGTTGTGATGCACTCCCCTCCGTCATCTCCCAAAAACCTCCTCTCTTTTTTGTGGGAACAACAACGTCAACCTCCTCTTTTGTCCCTCCTGAGCTTCTGCACACAAACACAAACACTGACATGCATGTCTAGCTATAGAAAAGCGATTGCAACACACACACACACACACACACACACACACAGAGAGACAGAGAGAGAGAGAGAGAGAGAGAGAGAGAGAGAGAGAGAGAGAGACTTACATCATAGTCTCTCATTCGAGGAATATACCATTACAAAGGAGCGA
Source organism: Aegilops bicornis (assembly GCA_021605145.1). Taxonomy (NCBI): domain Eukaryota; kingdom Viridiplantae; phylum Streptophyta; class Magnoliopsida; order Poales; family Poaceae; genus Aegilops; species Aegilops bicornis. Next base: position 134,542,834 of record CM038671.1, read on the forward strand.
GCTTGCCAGCATACGCAATGTAAGCTCTTCTTAAGTGGCAAGGAAGCTCCAAAAGTTCCTTAGCTGAGGCCAAGCTAGTATCAAATCTTGATAATATGTCTTCAAAATGTTGGGAGGCCTACAGAGTTTGAGTTCCATGGAATATGAGCCATCTCATTACAACAAACTGGAACTGCAGCAAAAGTAGTTTCTTTTTTCTTACTATAAATTCCCACCTCACTTAGCAAAAGTCATTTCTATTCGATGGACTTTCCTTCACAGGAAATAATGTGAGAGGAAATAATACAAATAAACTATCAACTTTCTAATTTCAGGTCTAACCAACTAAAGGCCCATCCTAAATATATCATTATCTATCCACATGAGCAATTGCTAGGATATTTCAGACAACTTGAACTAAAATCATACCTACCGTACCATCACTACATGCTATCACTTCACCGGTTCATCTATTGGACACTAAACTATTCAAAGATCTAGCATAAATATTGACACTCATTAGTATGCAGAACATATTTTCTTGCAAATAATCTTATTTTCCGTCTCTTAACAGATTTTCAACAACAGAGCTTTCTCCTGGTATATGCCTTGAGAAGTAAAAAATAAACAAATAATTTTCTGAACACAAACACACTGAGATCAGAAAAAGAGAGGCATCAGATACAATATCAATTTGCTTCAATATCACTGGAAAAAATACCTTACATCACTTGATTTGCCCGATGGCGAAAGCCATTCAAGATCTGAGATGTCCGAATCAACCAGGAGAACAGGGGAAGGTGTTTCTGTCCCAAAGTTTCATCAAAACACATTTGCCATATGATTGCATACCAAACAGGAAATATAATCCCACCTTAGTGTGTTCATTGGTACAACCTGTAAATCAATCCAAACTCTACATATTTCACCTCACTAATGCTTATGCCATGAGGAGGCTCCATTTAATCCACGGGTCTAACAAGGGATATCTGAAAATAGACATGCAAGGATTCAACACTACAGCGAGATCAGGATATAAACAATCAGTATTTTATGCTCATTTTGTTTCTTGCACTGTAGGTGTGCATAGACTTTAACTATAGTTTCTTGCGACTTACACTTTAGGTGTTTATACACTTTAACTACAGTTTCTTGTGACCAGAAAATTAGGAATGCAAAGCATAAAAATATGGTGGATAAAATAGTAATTAAATGACTGGAGCTAGCAAGAAGGGTTGTGGAATATCTCAAACAGAAGATATTACTAGTGCAAAAGTAGTTGTCTTTTGTAAGACCACCCGCTAGTGTTCTGGCATGCATGTGCGACCTGAACATTTATGCCGCTAAAGATTGGTTAATTGCATCTTCATTTCTAATTTCTTGTTCAAAAGGTAAGAGTGATTTCTTTTCATACAAATGTTGTATATTTATTTGAGTGGATGTCAATAATTTAGATAGTCACTATCTAGGAATAAGGCATCTCAAATCAATAGTAAAATGTAGTAGCGTAACCAATTTCAAATGGTCTGATGGAGCAAAAACTTCAGCTATATGTCGAACTATTTTCTATCGTGTCGTTGTAGTTTGAAAAAAATAGAATTACATTCCACTGCCTAAAGCTCGAGCTGCTGGATGATAAAATGATGAAAAAAGAGATAAAGCATCCTCAAATAATCTACTGAGAAACTGTATATATTTTAGTTACCTTTTTTGGTGAACTCGGGTCTAAAAAGATTTACTAATAAAGTAGTCAACAGAGCTAGAGATCTTTCCAGCAATCCAGCATGAGTATAAATGCGACATCAGTAGCTTACTAAGAGAACAAACATGGCAACATGCTTAAGATTTAGCAATATTAAATTATAAGCACGAATTATGTGCTACTGGTAGTCTTGTGAAGAATATAACATCGGACTGGAAAAGAATCACTACATAGTATACCAAGACTTGCTGACAAGAAAGAAATAATATGTGATTCGCAAAAAGTACTAACCTTCTTGCAATTAGGAATGAAAACAAAGAAAATGAGAAATCCAGGAACACACTAATGGTGCACATCCATGATTGTATCTAATCCATCTTTATCTGAACAGAAACATCCACATACCTTGTCCTCGACCAAAAGAAATTCCAAAAAATTAGCATTACATGGAATAGTCCTCACGCCTGCACAAACCAACAAATTGATTTTGAAATCCTCTCCATCCATGACACATCTGTAAAACAGACTTGCTGGACATAATTATAAACTAGTTGAGCGACCAATAACAATTCATGCAAGCTTTTTGTAACTACAGCTTAAAGTGCATGTTCCCTGCAACTTACGCAAACCTAAGAAAACAACTGGCCAAAATAAGCTAGCATATGAGCCTGCTTCACGGGTCGTAGGAATGTGCATTTACGTAATGTTCCTCCATCACAAGCATTAGAGATAATTATTAGTTAGTGCAGCTCTTGTCATAGTAGAACATACATGAATCCGATATCATATTGAATTGCATGCATTGAAATTAACCAAAGACGGTAGCTTCCAAATATTTGTATGCAAGTCAACCTCATGTTTTCCAAACATGTCAATTGCATCCATACGGACTGCATGACAACGCAAGATAGTGAATAAATATTAAAAAGCATGAGCCTTATGCAAACAGAGATATAAACGGAACCCAAACTGATACTTGGATATATTTAATCAATATAACTGACCTTCACATGTAAAAGAAGCAAATGACATATTTATATGAATTTCCAGAGTTTCTCCCCGCTTTAGATCTACAGAAATCTGCACGCATTGAAAAGAAAAACTTGAGACGGGTTCATGATCTTGGTGCTGGCAGTCAAAACAATAATAAGTGGGCCTCAAGCCTTGTTCAGTGTGAGACGAGCTCATGAATTCAGTTAACAATGAACCTGAATCTATGTCTACGTGTGAAGGGACAGACAGAGAGAAAGATGAGGCTTTGAGGAGGGAGGGAGGGACTGACAGGGCGATCCCGAAAGCACCAACGATGGGGATGACGCCCAGAGCACTACCGCCTGCTGCATCCAGTGCACTACGTGCAACAGCTGGTCTTGCAATCAAATCTGCAAGAAAGCAACGACAAATTAGAATCCCATGAAGTAGCAATGCATGGTTTGGTTGTTCAGGAGCTAGGATACGCGGCGGCAGCAATAGTAGCAGGATGTGCTTACAAATGCACAAAAGAAATGGAGAATTCTAGTATTTTTAGCTAGCAAATTTCAAATATGATTTGCTTACATACATCAACGGTCAGATAAACAAATTAGGAATATTTGTATACATACATAAGCAACTGGAAAATAATGGATCTATCAGAGAAACCTCAGAAACTAAGATGTGTCTTATCTATGCCTTTTGATCTCGTAAGACATTGGTTTCTTTGGATTTCTAATTTTATTCACATATATAAGCCACCCAATCTTACAGCAAGAAAGGATTCTAGTGAACAATACTACTAACTAAAAGGTGACTTGTTGCCAAACAATTGTAGAACACACAAACATGTATACGGTCAGATCCGGAACCAATCGCAGTAGGACCAGGAAATCAGCCAAGCTTGCCCTACCAAATCAACAACAAATCAGATAGTGGCCATTGATGGAGATGCACAGGAGCGAGAGAGAGAGGGGGGGGAACCTGAGAGCAAGAGGGCCCTGGGGGCACGAGAGCGAAGGGGCGGCGTACTCGACCAAGGCCCGAGCGCCGCAGCACCTCGAGGTTCGCCAGTGACAAACCACGGCGAAGATGACATCCAGATCGAAGGGGGCAAGGCTGAGCCCCCTCCTCCGCGGCTCCGTCCCGGCCGGCTACGCATCATGGCCCCGGAAGACGCGGAGGTGGAGGAAGCTGGAGGAGAGGAGTAGGATCTCGGGCTCGGTGCCCGCAATCTCGACGTGGGTCGTGTTTCTCCTTCTCGGGTCTCCTCCTCTGCCCTAGTCGTTGGCGCGCCCTCTGCAGGGTCGGAGCAGGAGGCCTCAAGAGCCGGCGACGCGCCCTGAGCGTGGTCGAACAAGGCTGGCGCGGGTTAGGTTTGGAGGGAGAGAGAGAGAGGCAGGTCGGGATGGAGATAGAGGCGAGGCAGCAGGAGCTGAGCGCGGAGGAGGCGTGAGTGCGGGAGGGAGGAGGCGGCTAGGTCATCCCACGGCAGCGCCCCCTTTTATACCCCCCTTACACAAAATGACCGAAATGCCCTGGTGGGGGCATGATATTTCCATTATGTTGCCATTGGAATTTTATCCGACGGCTCGCAGTGATTTTGTAAATATCCGACGCCTCACGTGAGCCGAGCCCGAGATCCGACGGCCCGAATCGCATCAGGAAACCGATCCGACGGTCCAAAATCCAAATGAACGGGGGAGCTCCATTTTTCTTCGGACTCTAACAAGGGGATGTATAGTTGCTAAACATCTCTGGGCCCACATTGAGGAATATTTCTCTAGTCTGATTGGCTCATCCTTCGAATCTGTCGCCAGATTCTAGATTGCTACCAAAAAGTGCTCAGTTTTAAACACTGTTAGCTCAGCTGTCCTTTGGTGCCTCTGGAAATATAGAAATGCTATGATTTTCAGTAACACCTTCTGGATTTCCATTCCGCAAGTCTCGAGGTTGATCAGGAACATGGTGAGGAACTGGGCGATTCTCTCCTCCGGATCGGACAAGGACAAGTTGATGAGCTTCGTGGAAACCCTAACAAGATCCCTCTAGAAACCGTTGGCGATCACTTGTGGCTGAACAAGGCTCGACCTGCTCTGGGGCTGGACCTGTGGGCTCGTCTCAAGATCTCTGATGAAGATTATGGGCACTTGGCGCCGAAAAAGAGGGACATCCACCATGCTACGCCTTCCAGCCCGGTGTCTCCGCTTGCTTACTGGTCGCCACAGGCTGACACGGCCCCTCGGCTGAAGACCATGAAGGCTTCGCTGGACCCTCCTTGTCACTACAGGAATCAGCTACTTTGCCATCTGCCACGGCGGACGGCAAAGGCATGGATGGCAGACGACAAAGGTCTTTGCCGTCCGCGGCGGACGGCAAAAGTGGACGGCAAAGTACGGACGACTAAGAGCTACGTTGCGCGCTTGGGCGGCCGACGGCAAAGGAGCCTTTGCCATCGCCAGCCGACGGCAAAAGAATGCGACGGCAATAAATGCCTTTATTACTTCCGTTAGGTTGTTAACGGCAAGCCTTTGCCGTCGACGGTGACAACAAACTTCGTAAGGACTTTGCCGTCGACCATCAAACAAACCGACCAAATTGGTCAGCCTCCCAGAAGCTTGATTGCACTGCCACGTGGCCTCTTTCCCGTCCCGCCGATGGTAAAGAGCCCTTTGCCGTCGGGTGGCATCAAGAAAGAGCCCGTGATATTGGCTTTTTTCCTGTTTTTTTAAATCCAACAATTTTCACAGCAAATATATATGACATATATAGATATATTTCACGGGGCTATTTAACATCACATAAGTTTCATCATACATACATATATAGCAAGTTGCACATACACATAAGTTGCAACCATTAGGAAGTTGCACATACATATTACAATGCAAAGTTTCATCAAGATAGCAAGTTCCATCGTAGCAAGCTAGAAGAATACTAGAAGATAATGAAATAAAATACAAGCACTCCAGCATAGCAAGCTAGCTTCCGAGAAGTGAATGAAATCTGCAAAATGGCAAATAAGAAAGTTAGGAAAAGGTGACTAGAAGAAGAAGACTAGAAGAAGAAGCACGCCATCGTTTGTGAGGTAACTTAGGTGAAATGGATCGTTTATGAGCTAACTTAGGTAAAATGCATCATTTTAGAGCTAACGTAGGTAAAATGGATCGTTTATGAGCTAACTAAGCTAATTATGCCGTTTTTTTACATAAGTATGGTAAGTACATGTCATTATTGAGCAAACCTAGTTAACTAAGCATATTATAACTAACTTAGGTCATTTTGGAGGAAAGAAAGCTAAGTATAGATCGTTTTAGAGCTAACTTAGGTAAAATGGCTGGTTTTGGAGGTCGATAAGCTTATTAAGTCATTTTGCAGAAAAGAAGCTAACTCTAGGTCATTAAGGTAAGCATATTGGATGAAATAAAGCTAAGTCTAGGTCTTTATGCATTTGTTAAGCAAAAACTAGAGAAACTTACCTTGATCATGGAGGTGTGGGAGCGGGCTGGCTCATGCCAGTAGCTGGAGAAGGATCGTGTGATGCTTGTGTGGAGTTACACTGCACCAAAGATCATTTCCAATGTTTCGTTAGCATATTGGTTACACATACTGATGATTCAAGACACATATATAGCTAGCTATCAAGTTTCATCAGCACGAACACCGGAACAGAGCAAATAATTAATGGGGGAGGAGGACATGTCATTTGTGCTCACCCACGAACGAAGGTGCAGAGCTCGTCAAACGCCCGGCGAGGTCGTCGAACACCAAACCTCGCAGCGGTGAAACAACTGCACATTTAAATCAACCCGATCAACACAATTATATATGATGTTTTTCATAACAAAATTTAAAAATATATGACCTAACTAATAATTCACAAATATAACACCCAGTCGGCCTCGGGGGTGTGGTGTCGGGGTCGGGGTGTCGGGGTCAGGGGTCAGGGGGTCGGGGTGTCGGGGTCAGGGGGTCAGGGGGTCGGGGTGTTTCCTTCTATCCTTCTTCTTCTTTCTTTGTCTTCTTCTTCTTTCCTTTCTTCTTCTTCTTCTTTCATCTTTTTTCTTCTTTTTTACTTCTTTTCGTTTCTTCTTTTCTTCATCTTCTACTTCTTCTACTTCTTTTCTTCTTCATCTTTTTTCATCTTTCTACTACTTCTACTTCTTCTACTTCTTCTAATTCTTTTCTAACACTAACACTAACACAATCTAGCACTAACAATTAAACAGCAAAAAAATGAAAAAATAGAAAAAAAGGTAGTAGTCCCTCACCGGAGTAATGGGAAGGTCGGTAGGGGGGCACCGGGCGGCGGGTGGCGGGGCTCTGGGCGTCGGCGGAGTGGGTGGGGGGGCGGAGGGTGGTAGGGCGACGGGCCAAGGTGCAGGCGGGGCGGCGCTGGGTGGTGGCGGGGCGGGGTGGCGGGTGGCGGAGGGTGGTGGGCGGGCATCGGGCATCGGGTGGGGTGGAGGCGGAGGAGTGGTGTGACGGGCCAAGGGTGCGAGGTGGCCGGGCGGCGGGGGCGGCGGTGGATCTAGCTAGGGCGGAGCGTCGGGGAGGAGAGAGGAAGAGAAGGGAGAGTAACGGGCGGGGGGGGGGGGTGGCGTCCGTTAGTTACTCGGCTCTTTGCCGTTCGCCGTTATCTCTCTTTTCCGCCTGCTAGCAGACGGCAAAGAGGTGGGGTGTTAAGTTTTTTTAAAACCCGTGGGTGGGTGGGGGCCACCTCCCTCTTTGTCGTCAGCTGGCGGACGGCAACGAAATGGCGCATGTCAAAGAGGTTCTTTGTCGTCTGCCGTTTCTTTGCCGTCTGCTTTTCGGTAGCTGATGACAAAGAGCTTCTCTGCCGGCCGCTAGCGGACGGCAAAGATCTGGCAGATGGCAAAGTAGCTGATTCCAGTAGTGTGTGTCATTTGAGTGCTCTATCCGCTCTGCCTTTGGCACCGCTCGGGTGATTTGTGTTATTCAGAGAACTTGTTCATCCACCCCCACTAGTTTGTAGCTTTTCTACCTTTGCTTTCGAACTGTTCTTTGAGCTGCTGTATCAGAATATGTTGTGGTTTCGTTCTCAGCAATGGAACCGGGGAGATGCTCCTTGTTTTTCTAAAAAATATATTTTATATGTTATTATATATTATTTTTATTGTCATCATATATTTAACAAATACTTACATATGTAATAAAACAATATCCCACATCTTATTAACTGATAAAAATAATTTCTTCACAAATAAAATCCTGGATTATTTTGGCACGAAAATCCTAGTGATTGTGTACAAAAGCTTGGTAAGATTTAAGGACGAATGTAATAATATAACTTATTATTTAAATATATTTTATAACAAAATGCTCAGCCCCTTTTTATTTTTTGATAACATTGCTGGCCCAACACAACATTATAATTAGAATCAGCCCAGCAAAATCATGTATTTCGAGGAAGTGCAAATGGCCTGTAAATTTTTAGGAAATAAAATAAATGGGCCGCACGTACGCTAAATTATTTGTTCACCCAGGCCAGCTAATGGCTGTAATTCAAAAAAAATGATCAAATTGACTGTAAATTCTACCGCGCAAAAAAAAACTGTAAATTCTGAAAAAATGGGTTGAATACGTGCCACATTTTTGGAGGCTGAAATGTGGGCCAATAGGTCGAAGCCAATGCAAGTCGTTGTCAAGTTAGTCAACAAATGATTCTGACATGTTAGCCGTTAGATTTACATCCAACGACTGGCATCCATCTTCAATCTCTCGTCTTCTTCCTCCAGCGCCGCTGGGACCACCTCCCGCCTCCTGCTGCTAGCAGCTCTGCTTAGCGCGCTTTGCTATGAAGAGCTACTCCACCGTTGGCCAGGCCATCCCTCCACCCCTCCACACCTCCGGTTCTTCTCCACCGACTGTCGAACCACACCGCACTAGAACCAGTTAACCCTCATACACCTCTCCGTCTGCGACTCTACTCCCGCGTCTTCCCATCTCCGGCTCGTTGCTGTCCGGGGCCTCGCTGTCGTCCACCACCTTGGATGCGCTCGGCGCGGCGTGGTCAACGTGGTCAACGAACGACACCATCAGAAGTAGACTGTGCGTGGAGAGGCTGACAGCTGGGTCCATGGCCGCACACAAGGAAATGCCTCCTTATTACGCGCAAAATAATGATTCCTCCACCTGACATCTGGGACCCACCGGAAGGGCCTCTGTATTTCGCGAAAAAAACATGCCGCCCCGCTAACATGTCGGACCCACCAGCTATCTTCGCACGCAAGGAAGTGCCTCCTTATTACGCACAAAAAAAATGAATACTCCCCCTGCCAGCTGGAACCCAGCATAGTGGGAGGCTGACTTGTGGGCCTACCAAGTTGACGGGGACGGAGGGCTTTGTCAACTTAGTCAATATGAACGATTCTAGATCTTGTTACCGTACGATGTTCATCCAACGTCCGTAGTTCTTCTTCAACCTCTGGTCTTCTTGCTCCAGCCGCGCAGACCAGCGCCGGTCGTGCCGCTTGCTCCTGCCTCCCGTGGCCGGCTGTGATGCCACGGAGGCCTCACCGCCCCCTACTACTCCCACCGCTGGCCAGGCCATCCCTCTACTCACGCACACCCCCTGTTATTCTACGGCGACAGCAGCCTCACACCACAGCCGAACCAGTGAACCCGCGTACTCCTCTTCGCGTGGGCATCCACTGCTGCGTCTTCCCCGGCTCCGAGTTGTCCCCTTCCTAGGCCTCGCCGTCGTCCACCACCGTGGTGCTCTCGGTGCAGCGTTGTCAACGTGGTCAAGAAACGACTTCCATCGGACGTGGACTGTACGTGGAGAGGCTGACACATGGGTCCACATCCGCATCAAGGAAGTGTCTCCTTATTACATGCAAAATAATGATTCCTCCACCCGATAGCAGGGAACCACCGGACGGGCCACCGTATTTCGTGAAAAAACGTTTCCCCCTAACTGCTGAGACCCAACAACTACATCTTCGCACGCAAGGAAGTGCGTCCGGGCCAAAAAAACGATTCGCCTTCCTGACTGCTGGGACCTACCAGCTACATCTTCGCACGCAAAGGAAGTGCGTCTGCGCAAAAAAAATTACGATTCGCCCCTCTGACTGCTGGGACCCACCAGCTACATTTTCACACGCAAGGAAGTGCTGACAGTTGGGACCCACCTGGTGGAAGCGTACGTAGCGTTGTCATTCTGGTCGCGAACGTGTACGTACATACTGGTCGTTGTAGAGGCGCGCACGTGTCGTAGTAGAGGCGCGCACGTAGCATGTACACGTACATACAACGGCGAGGGTGCAAGAAAGAAAATACGACCACGTACGTACATACGGGCAGGGTCTCGAACGCCTACTCGCGCATACGTACATGGCTGAGTAGGAACGTAGAAACAACATCGTCGTCGTGTTCATGGGGAGGCAACGGAATGCGTCGTGTTAATGGGGAGGCAACGGAATGCGTCGTGTTCATCGGAAGGCAACGGAACGCGTGGGAGCCAACCGGCTTGGATGGAATAGGCGATGGAAACGAGGCCTGGCGTACCGCTGAACAGAGCAAACGGCCTTGTGTTCGACCGGCCATGTACGAAACGGGGTCCTGTTGATCGGGAGGGTGTGGCGCATGCAAAAATGGAGGAAACGGACCTCCTACGGTCGAAACGAGGGTCCCGTTGATCGGGAGGGGTGTGGCGTACCGCAAAACGGACAAAACAGACTTGTGTTGGAGCGCTACGGTCGAAACGGGGGTCCTGTTACTCGGGAGGGGTGTGGCGTACCACAAAATGGGACTCCACAGGATACTGTTCATCTCCACCGTCGACCTCCTCCAGCCTCCACGGGCTACCGTCGACCTCCTCCAGCCTCCACGGTCTCCTGTTCATCTAGCCTCCACCGCGCGCTACTCCACTGGCTACTGTTCAACCACCCCTCCACGGGCACCCCTCCACCGTCTACTGTTCATCCAGCCATCCACACCACAGTGTCCTGTTCAACGACCCCTTCACGACCACCCCTCCACCATCTACTATTCATCCAGCCCTCCACGCTACGGGGGGTCCTGTTCATCCAGAGGCAACGCCACCGCCAATCGCTCATCCAACCCCCCGCAACGCTCACTGTTCATCCAATCGATCGGCTTCAGTTAGCAGCAGTAGCGAAGGAATGCCTCAATCGGGTTCAGTTAACAGCCATCGATCAATCGATCGGGTTCAGTAACACGTAGCCTGCAGTGCAATCGCTCGGGTTCAGTTAGACCCCAACGCCTCGCTCGGGTTCAGTTAGAGCCAATGCCTCACACACACGCATGTATGTGTACGAGAGAAACGCGCATCGCTCGGCCCCCGACCTCTCACCGTAACCGGCAACTCCCCGAAATTTTCCTCCCCCTCGCTTCTACCACGGTTTTTTCCGTGATGGACGGCCCAAAGAATGTCATGCAGCTGCGTCTCCGGCCAGCCCAGGACGAAAAGCCCATTTTCTGTCATGATTTTTTTTCGTAGAAGTAGGAGCCCACCACATCTATGATGATACCGGGTTTTGTCACAATTATCTTCATAGAAGTGTCATATGTATGACAGAAAAAAAATTCGTTCGGCCCAAAATGTCATAGATGTGTCTTTTTTTTGTAGTGAGTGTGCTTGACATGCCAGCTGTGGACTGTAGCGGACGCACTTTCTCGCGTAAGCCCTAGGCGTACTATACACCGATGGTGCTCCAGGATATTTTGTACTGCATCTCACACGGTTGGTGATAATAAACTGTGTGGGATCTACTTCATTTTTCATCTTGATTTGAATTACATAATGGGGTCACAACAGCAACGGACGGTGTTTGAATTGCTAGACCTTTTATCTGCAGTGAATATGCAACTATATGTGTGTCGTAAAAAAATTGGAATTATTCAGGGTTCCTTTGGAAATTTTATACATGAAATTGGTTTTCTAGCCATTTCAGGTGCACAATTAATAATTAAATCACATGCACATGCTCCGGTGCACCAACATGGGTTATAAAATCATATATGTGTCCATGGGTTTATGCTTATGTCCCATGCAATAAATGGGGATGAATTTCGAATACCACGGCACTGTGGCTCTCCGGCAAATGTTGAGGTACTTGCTTTTTTAATTCAAGTAAATCCAAAACTCGTCTGAAATTCATGAAACTTGGCATGCTACCATGGAGCGGCATCAACATGCCGTGGTAAAAAAATGTCCCATTTGGGGCAGGTTTGGGTATATGCTTCTCACAAACCAGAGCTTCTCACAACAAGCATGATGGTTTCGGTACGGAATGTCCCACCTTTGGGGACGAAACAATGTCCATTGCCTCTTATTGCTTCCAAATTTTTTCTCATGCCAACATAGAACAACTGGAGTATTGTGGCATTTTTTTGGATTTTTTGGGGTTCGTTTGGACATTTTTATGCATTAATTCAGTTTTCAATGCATTTATGTGCATAATTCAAATTTGAACTACATGCACATGCTCTAATGCATAAAAAATGGTTGAAAATTCAAATCTGTGTCCTTGGTTGCATGCTGAGGTCCCATGCAAGAAATGGGAATGAATGTCAAACACCCTACCACCGCCTGTCGGCCGCAAACATTGAGATACCTAGTTTTTAAATTCTACTAAATCAAAAACTCGCCTGAAATTCATGAAACTTGGTATGATATCATGGAGTGGGATTAACATGTCGTGGTAAAATTTTTGTCCTATTTGGGGCAGGTTTGTTTATAAGTTTCTCACGAACCAGGCCTTCTCACAACAAGCCTGATGGTTTCTGTAGGGAACGTCCCACCTTTGGGGTCGAAACGATATCCGTTGCCTCTTATTGCTTTCAAAAAATGTCTATTGTCAACATAGAACAACATGAGCGTTGTGTTAAATTTTGGAATTTTTCGTGGTTCGTTTGGACATTTTTATAGATTAATTGGGTTTTCTAGGCATTTTATGTGCATAATTCAAATTTGCACTACATGCACATGCTCCAGTGCATATAAATTGGTTGAAAAATCAAATCTTTGTCCTTGGGTGCATGCTTAGGTCCCATGCAAGAATTGGAAATGAATTTCAAACACCAGGGCAACGTTGATTGCAAGAAAAACGTTGAGATACTTTGTTTTTAAATTCTAGCAACTCCAGAACTCGTCTGAAATTCATGAAACTTGGCATGCTATCATGGAATGGCACCCGACATGCTGTGGTACTTTCGTGTCCATTTTGAGAGAAGGTGCACTCGAATAACAGCCAACAAAGACATTTCGAAACAAATAGATGCCACTCTAACATTGCAAACATTTGTATAATTCAAATCGTGTGTGTTATGATAACCATTCACGTGACGCCATGTGTCTTTGTTTTAGTGGCTATAGGAGGAGATGTGCGGACAGCTGCTTGACTGAACGGGAGGTGTGCGAGAACAGTCCGGTGCGCAGGCTGGCCGAGACGCGTGCAAGCTGTCCTGTAATGCGTAGGCTCACCGGGAAGCTACGGTGGACACCACCAACGATCTAAAAGCGCTCAAGGTTTCGGGCTTGAAATGCCCGAATCTTTTCAAAATCCAGCACCACTACAAGGTCTGGGGCAGCGACAAAAACAAAATTGAACTCCCTGGTTAACCTCGCATCGGCCATCATCGACCTATACTACATGAAGATGAAGAATGACAGCAAGAAGGATATGAATGCCTAGCACAGTGTGTGGCATGAGAGACTGGATAAACAACATGTCAAGTACGCGACCAAGGACGCGTACACAAGCCACGAGATGTACAAGCGGATCGTTGACATGATGAAGTGTCTTCTTCCTCCCCCAGATGAGGGGTTGAGCCATAGAGCAGTGGCGGGAGCGTCACAAGAAGTATTCCTTTTCTGTAAAACTCAAAAACAAAGAAAAATAGAGAGTAGCAGTGGGCTCTAGGTTAATAGGTTAGTCCCAAAAATCATATAAAATAGCATATAAATGCATATAAAACGTCCAAGATAGATAAGATAATAGCATGGTACAATAAAAAATTATAGACACGTTGGAGACATATCAAGCATCCCCAAGCTTAATTCCTGCTCGTCCTTGAGTAAGTAAATGATAAAAACAGAATTTTTGATGTGGAATGCTACCTAACATATTCATCCATGTAATTTTTCTTTATTGTGGCATGAATGTTTAGATCCATAAGATTCAAAACAAAACTTTAATATTGACATAAAAACAATAATACTTCAAGCATACTAACAAGTCAATTATTTCTTCTCAAAATAACATGGCCAAATAAAGTTATCCCTACAAAATCATATAGTCTGGCTATGCTCCATCTTCATCACACAAAATATTCAAATCATGCACAACCCCGATGACAAGCCAAGCAATTGTTTCATTCTTTTGATGTTCTTCAAACCTTTTCAACTTGCACGCAATACATGAGCGTGAGCCATGAACATAACCGTAAAGGTGGAATAGAATATGGTGGTTTTGGAGAAGACAAAAATAAGGAGATAGTCTCACCACAACTAGGTGTATCAACAGGCTATGGAGATGCCCATCAATAGATATCAATGTGAGTGAGTAGGGATTGCCATGCAACGAATGCACTAGAGCTATAAGTTTATGAAAGCTCAAAAGAAAACTAAGTGGGTGTGCATCTAACTTGCTTGCTCATAACACCTAGGGCAATTTGAGGAAGCCCGTCGTTGGAATATACAATCCAAGTTCTATAATGAAAAATTCCCACTAGTATCCGAGAGTGACAACATATGAGACTCTCTGTCATGAAGATCATGGTGCTATTTTGCAGCACAAGTGTGGAAAAAGGATAGTAACATTGCCCCTTCTCTCTTTTTCTCTCCTTTTTTTGTTTGGCTTCTTTGGCCTCTTTCATTTTTTCTCACATGGGGCAATGCTCTAATAATGAAGATCATCACACTTTTATTTACTTACAACTCAAGAATTACAACTCGATACTTCGAAAAAAATATGACTTTATATGAGTGCCTCAGGCGGGGTACCGGGATGTGCAATGACTCAAGAGTGACATGTATAAAAATTATGAATGGCGGATTTGCCACAAATACGATGTCAACTACATGATCATGCAAAGCAATATGACAATGATGGTGTCACATCCCTAGTTCTGGTCTGCCTAGTGCTAGCATCTAGTGTTGCATCATGTTTAAATTATCAAATGAACTTGAAATGGGGATGACAAACCCTAGCACCAAATGGAATGCAATTAGGATCAAAATAAAAATATTTTCAATGAATCAAAAATGCCCTTCAAAAATGTTCATTATTTATGGAAAGAGTTTAAAACCTTTACCACGGGTCTTGCACATTTTTCCAAGGCATTTAAGGTCTTTAAATTAAATCATATTTTATTTGAAGTGGAGCTTTAAATTCCTATAAAATATTTGGTAGCTCCAAATATTATGAAACTTGGCGAGGGCCTCTGGTTTAAATCAGTTAGTGGCCACAAAAGTTTTCAGGATTTTATAAAATGATTTAGTATTTTAACTAAATCAGAAACATATTACAAAATAATTGGAAAACAGAAATAAAAGGAAAGGACAGAAAACCCACCTAACTTACCTGGCAGCCCACCCGCAGCCCAACACTGTGCAGCCTAGCAGCAGCCCAGCCCACCGCAGCCGCCACTGTCTTCAACCTCCTGCCAGTAGGCAGGAGGGCGTGTGGCCGACGCGCACGTGCACGCGCCGGCCTCCTCCCGCTTGCCTGCTCGCCGCTGGACCCACCCGAGGGCGCAACACACTTCTCCCCGACCCCATCCAGCTCGTTGTCGGTGTCAAAACCGGCGGATCTCGGGTAGGGGGTCCCGATCTGTGCGTCAAGGCTGATGGTAACAAGAAGTAAGGGACACAGATGTTTACCCAGGTTCGGGCCCTCTCGATGGAGGTAAAACCCTACTTCCTGCTTGATTAATATTGATGATATGGGTAGTACAAGAGTAGATCTACCACAAGATCGTAGAGGCTAAACCCTAGGAGCTAGCCTATGATGGTATGATTGTAATTGTGATTGGCCTTCTAAGGACCAACCTCTCCGGTTTATATAGGCAACGTAGAGGGCTAGGGTTTACATGGAGTCGGTTACGAAGAAGGAAACATAATATCTGGATCACCAAGGAAAGACCCCTCCGGACACGGGCCGAAGTCTTGAGTCTTGTATCTTCACGCTTCAATAGTCCGGACGTTGTACACAGTCCGGTTGTCCGGATACCCCCTAATCCAGGACTCCCTCAGTAGCCCCTGAACCAGGCTTCAACGACGATGAGTCTGGCACGCAGTATTGTCTTCGGCATTGTAGGGCGGGTTCCTCCTCTGGATACTCTAGGGTAATTATCGAACACTTAAACCGTGTTCGGATCCACAAGATGGTCTTCGTATGGCATAAGCTTGATCTGCCGGTAGTCTTCGTGCATCGTGGCCTGGTCCAACACAAACTGGCATTTCTTACCCCATGATGACTCGCATTACGAGGCGGTTTTACCGGCACGTACCATCGGGGCGGAGATCGTTTTCCACTTATAACGGGATTTTCCATCAATATGAGCACGCGTGATCCCACGACGGCTGTTGGTATAACTCGTGTGTTTTTAGATAAGCCTCAAACGGCCACTCCGGGGACTCTTGATATTCATCCCCTTTATAAAAAGGGGTCGAGGCCTACGCCTCTTTTTCACCTTCCTCGCGCCTTCTTGTACCTTGAGTTCTAACACCTGAAACCTAAGCCTCAACACACCAGATCCGCCGATATGTCCGGATCCGTCCCTCAAGGCCAATGGGTGGCCTCCTCGATCCAAGAGGATGACATTGTGAAGCTTAGGGAGGTCGGATACCTGACCGCCGACATCCAACACAGGCTTCCTGCATCCGGGCAAGTCATCCTCACACCGGAGCCTAATGAGTGCGTCGTTTTTGTCCCGCACTTCCTCCGCGGCCTGGGCTTCACCCTCGATCCCTTTGTGAGGGGGCTCATGTTCTATTATGGGCTGGATTTTCACGATCTGGCTCCAGACGCTATCCTCCACATCTCCTCATTCATTATAGTGTGCGAGGCCTTCCTCCACATCACCCCACACTTCGGCTTCTGGCTCAAGACCTTCAATGTGAAGCCGAAGATGATTGAGGGGCGACATGCGGAGTGCGGAGGTGTTGTAATAAGCAGGAACGCTGATGCCCCATGGCCAGAGGGTTCTTTCCCTGAAGTATCCGATGTGTGGCAGCGGAGGTGGTTTTATGTCACGGCTCCCCGAGTCACAAAGTGGGTGGCTGCCCCCGAGTATCGCTCGGGCCCTCCGCTTATGATTGGCGTCTTGGGCCGGACGTGGGGCGGAATTGGGGGCCCGCTGGTGACATACCATTGCTGCAGAATCGCATTCGGGAGCTTATTGAGAGGGACATTAACTTTGTCAGCATAATGCAAGTGATGTTAATCCGGCGGATGTTGCCGTGCCAACGCCGGCCCCTCCGGATGTGGGAGTTCAATCCGGAGGGTCCACGGACCGTCAAGCACTTCTTCGGCCTGAAGCTCAAAGAGATGTGCAAATTATTCTTCGGACGGAAAGTAAAGTGTCCGGACACCACTAAGGATGCGGGCCTAAGCTGCAAACGCCTAGATACCCAAGTAAGTAAATTTGATACCAGACACCGTGTTTTGTATTTGTCATAAGTGTTTATTCTGAAAATCATCCGCGTCCAGGAATGGCTCAGCAAGGCAGAGAGGATCAAGTGTCCGGCGCCACTTCCCGAAGGCTCGCCCGCCCCCACCATGGCCAAGATGCTCGACCGGGTACTCAGCAGAATGCCCTCCGGGAAAGACAAGGGG
This sequence comes from Aegilops bicornis, assembly GCA_021605145.1. NCBI lineage: Eukaryota > Viridiplantae > Streptophyta > Magnoliopsida > Poales > Poaceae > Aegilops > Aegilops bicornis. Next base: position 134,560,315 of record CM038671.1, read on the forward strand.
CGAAACGAAGAAACCGAACCCCATATGCTACGCATCCGAACCGGGGGAATTGGTACTTCCCCCAAGGAGGATAGTCAGAAAGGGGAGGCTAAAGCCTCCTTCCCGCGCGGGAAGAAGAGGGCCGCCTCCGAAGATTCGGAGACGGAGATGCCCAGACCAGGGATAAAGATAACACCAGGGGGCTCTGCCTCAACGGGCACCCTCACCGCGTCGTGCCCACCAACGGGCCAGCTCTCCACCGAGCTATAAGTTAATTTTTAATTTGAAGGTACTGCGTTCTTCCTAGATCAATAACCAAGATTCGTCTTTTGAAGTCCGGTAGCAGCCCTTCTCAACAGAGTTCGTCTTCGGGGCACCTTCCTCCGAAGATGATGGAGAGCGAGACCCCACCTACCTCTCCGGCTTGCGAAACGGGCGACGCTGAAGTGTCGTCACGAAGGAGTCCGGATCTGCCGAAGCCGGAGACCAACACGTCAGCTGCCCTGAGCTCGGAGCGCTTGGCTCCCGCAAGGTGCAATGGGAAGGGTCTAGCACAGTTTGATGTCCGGCCGGACGTACTGAAGGGCCTACTGGAGCGAGCTGCGCTCTCGGAGGAGCACCGCTCATTAATGAGCGCGGTGCTCAAGAAGATCTCGCCCGCTACAAGCGGTTTGAATGAAGCATTTGCAAGTATGTTCAGAGGCTTTGAGGTATGTAGTGAAGAATACACTATTTTTGGCTGTGAGGCACGCATTAGGTGTGCTCCATATAGATAGTAGCCCCTGAGACTCTGGTTGCCCGCCCTAGGGGGCAAACGGGGGATCATAAATCAATGATTGCGCTACAAATATGTGCAGGTACCTGTGAGTCCGGCCGCCTACCAGTCCGTGGAAGTTTCCGAACTGACCAGGCAGATTCGATCGATTGATGCCGATATCACGTTAGTGAACGAGCGGCTAGACAAGTCACAAGGTATGTGCTCTGCCTTCCATTGTATTGGAAAATATGGAGGCGGCGTGATATTAATGTAATATGTTCGGACTGCAGATGGTGCTGCTGTCGTGGAGTCCCTGAGGGCAGAGCTTGTCCAAGCCAAGGAACAAGCTCAGGTTAGCAATGCGGTTGCCCTAAAGGCGACCGAGGAACTGAGAGCCGAACATGCTACTCATCGCCAAAGTAAGGAAAAGATGGCCGAGATGGCTATTGAGTTAAAAAATGCCGCTGAGCGATATGAGCACCTTGAAAAGGAGCATAAGGATAGCTTGGCCGAGCTGGACAAGGCACGCAATGCCACCAAGGAAATACAGACCGAGCTCAGGGGTGCGTGGGAGGAGCTTCAACAGGCTGGTAAAATCGTGGCTGGAGATTCCTACTTGCTGCGGACTAAGTTTTTCGATCCGAAGTACGTTTCCCTGGATGGGCACTGGAGGTCCGCAGACGCGTATGTGGATTTGGCGAAGAGTACGGCTGACGCTGCCAAGTTCTTCGAGGGTCAGGGTGATAAGGAAGTGCAGAAGCTTTTCTGGTCGCAATTCAATGCTCCCACTTGTCCGCTGCCATTAAATGAAAAGATGGCTGCTGTGGCGGAGCTTCACAGGCTGTCCGGTCTTGCAATGCGGTCTGTGATAGACCATCTTTGGCCTGAAGGGAGTAAGCCGGATAGTTACTTTGGCTTGGTGCAGCAATTCCTTGGGGCCGTGCCTCGGATCGATGCCATGAGGAGGTCGGCGTGCATAGAGGATGCATGGATGGCTCTTGCCCGCGTTAAAAGCCTATTGGACAGATATGGAGGCCAGTATTGTAGCGACCCAAGATCTGGCGGGGGGCCAATATCCGGCCGAGCACTACTTGGCGCAGGTCACAGATGGTGCCCGCCTCGTAGAGGCGCAATGCTCGAAGAATGTATTATTCGAGTGATAAATTGAATTATTGTAAGAACAATGTTATTGTGGTTATAAGGCTATATTCATACTTTTTGCCCAAAAGTATTATTGTGTCCCTTGTACGGCCGCTTACATATATAGATGTGCATGTGTAATCCGAAAGATAGCAGTCGTCGGCTTGAGCCCCCACGCAAAGAATGCGGGGGTGTTCGCAAAAAATGTGCATAATCACACTTGATCCAACGTCTTGGTCCATGAAGGAGGTGATCGCACATCGAACTAGGCAACCGGACTATATAGCTGTAACACTTTCGCTTAGCCATGGAAAATTAATGTTGGGGCTACAATGTAGCCCCTGGTACATTTCGCGTGGTTCCGATTACGGGCGCGTGTGTACATGACCGGGAAACGGTCCTTCGTTAATGCGGAGGAATCCTAAAGATTCCGATGAGTCTTCGAGTGGTTGAACAGTCTCTCACTGTATCATGACAACTAGTTTTCGGCTTTCTCTACTGAGGTGCTCGTCCGGAGTAACCAGGGCACGATCGCAGTAGTTCTCCTTTGGCCACCTTAGCCGATAGTAGCAGAACGTAAGGCGGCAAACCCAGGAGCCGGGCAAACCCAACATTTGACCAAAGACATGATTCAGAGCTGCTGCATATAAGGCGAAACTCGTGACGCCGAACACTCCCGAGGGTATTCGGACTTTATAATAGTCGATGGGCTCAAGAATGCCCATTCGTTATAAACCCTGTTTTTCCAGGTACGTGCGTTAATCTGTCGTGGCGAGATGCCAAAAACGGCAGTATCCTCTATGGGTATGGAACCCATGGGATGGTTAAACAACAAGAGGCAATAAAAAGGTTGACACAGGGGCTTAATCTAAAAAGAAACCTGTTGAAGGGGGGCCTGCTGCACGTCTGCGCCTTTGTCTCCGTTGTGCCGTATCCTGGAAGGGTATCGCGCGAACGTTGTCTGCGGAAAAAAAGGGAAAACTCGTAAAAGAGTACAACTTAAGTATGCGGTGGATAATAAAAGTGTGAGATGTTGGCCTGCCCATAGGGTTGAGCCAACTGTGGGACTGTGTTAAATATTTATAGCCCCTGGTGTTCACCATGGGATTATATATGCGGTGCCCCGGTTCAATTTTATCAGGGCGACCGGACTCGTCTAGCCGAGTCTGTGGCCTTTAATGACCAGTCATATTTCCTTATGTTGGAGGTCGCTTATAGTCCGCCGCGAGGGCCGTCAGCGTGTTCCTCTGCGGCGATTTGGCGCTCTGTTAGTCCGCTAACAGTGATGATGCCACATGGAGCTGGCATCTTAAGTGTCAGGTAGCCATAGTGCGGCAATGCGTTGAAGCGGGCGAAGGCTGTTCTTCCGAGCACTACGTGATAGTCGCTTCGGAAGGGTGCGATGACGAAGAGTAGTTCTTCGCTTCTGGAGTTGCCTGGTGAGCCGAATGTTACCTCCAGTGCGACGAAGCCCCTGTTGTGGGCTTCAACGCCTGGTATCACCCCTTCAAAGGTGGTGTTGCTTTGGTTAATTCTGGATGGGTCTATCCCCATCCTGCGGAAAGTGTCTTCATATATTAAATTGAGACTGCTGCCGCCGTCCATAAGGACGCGGGTTAGATGGTATCTGTCGATTTTCGGGTCAAGCACCAAGGCCTTTGATCCTCCATGCCGAATACTAGTTCGGTCATCCAAATCATCGAAAGTGATCAGATAAGACATCCAGTTGTTAGGCGTGAGGATGATGGGCTCTATATCGATCGCGTCTCTATGCGCGCGGTCGTGCCTCCTCATGGATGTGTGAGTCGCGTGGATCATGTTCACTGTTTTAACCTCTGGCGGGAATTTTTTCTGTCCTTCAGTGTTCGCCTGGCAGGGCTCATCCTCGTCTTCACTTGGTGTTGCCCTTTCCTTGTGTTCGGCATTTAATTTGCCAGCCTGCTTGAAGACCCAGCACTCTCTGTGCGTGTGGTTTGCAGGTTTGTCAGCGGTGCCATGAATTTGGCATAGTCTATCTAGGACTCTATTCAGACCGGATGGTCCATCACCGGGGTATGTCCTTTGGATCCGTAAATGGACCTGGCCGCGCCGGCTTTCTTATTCAGGTGTTCACGTGGATTGTGCACGACTTCAGTACCTGCTTTGTTGCGGTTATGAAGTGGTGCAGCTTTGTCGTTGAATTCTGGCAGTAGCTTGCATTTTGGATAGCTCTTTGTGTGGCGATCATCACCGTATCTTTCTTCTGCTTCTTTAGACTTCTTGCGGTGGCCATAAGCTTTCTGTGGAGGTTTTCCGGTTCCACGAGTTTTTCCGGGCTTTCATCGTTATCCGGACTGTTTTCCTGTGCCCGTTCTTTTTGATGACCTCGTCCGTCGGGATCATTGTCCTCGGGCGTCTGCTCCGAACCGTGCTCGGGGTGACCTGGTTCGCCCTGCTCCATCGCTGGGTCAGTATGATCGTTGTTGCCTTCAGAGTTGATTGTAGTGTCGATCCCTCTGGTGCTCTTGTCACTATTTTTACTGTTGCTGGACTTAGAACGGCGTCTGCACCGTCGCTTTGGCCTTTGTACGGGGGTTTTATTGTCCGGATTGTCGCCTTTGTCCTCTTTGGGCGTATCCACCATGTATATGTCGTGTGACGAGGGGGAAGTCCGGCGCCCCATAGATTCCGAATCTCCTCCGGCATCGTCGTCCATACCGTCGATGTCTTCGGAGTCGAAGTCAGGAATGTCGGTTAAATCATCGACCGTGGCTATGAAGTGGGTGGTGGGTGGGCGACGAATTTCTTCGTCGCCTACTTCCCCTCGAACCGTACATAGTTTGGCCCAGAAATTTCTGTCAAAGAGAGAGTTTTCAACGAGTTCAGTATGTCGCCAAAGGGCGAGTGCTGAAAGATGTCCGCGGCGGTGAACTCCATTACCGGAGCCCAACCTGGCTCGGGAGATCAGACTCAACATCCGGATAAAAATCCGGGGGTCCCGAGGCATAGGCAACCGTAAAGGTAAGGCCCGTGTTCGACTCCATCGCTGATAAGTGTGCGGCCTGCGGGGTCGGGTCCAGCCCTTCGTCCCAGGCAACGCGGCCTGGTCCGGATTTACATCAGAGGCTACTGCGGGGGTGGTACCCCGAGCTTTGTCCGACAGCAGGCCTAAGCCGTGCTCGTCGTGACTGTCCGGTGCTCCTGGGAGGAAAGTCTCGCCCTGGACAGCGTCGTCGATGATGATTGAAGGGGCCATCGAGCCTGACGGCGACGGCACAGAGGAACTCTCAATGAAAGCACCAATGTCGGTGTCAAAACCGGCGGATCTCGGGTAGGGGGTCCCGATCTGTGCGTCAAGGCTGATGGTAACAAGAAGTAAGGGACACAGGTGTTTACCCAGGTTCGGGCCCTCTCGATGGAGGTAAAACCCTACTTCTGCTTGATTAATATTGATGATATGGGTAGTACAAGAGTAGATCTACCACGAGATCATAGAGGCTAAACCCTAGGAGCTAGCCTATGATGGTATGATTGTAATTGTGATCGGCCTTCTAAGGACCAACCTCTCCAGTTTATATAGGCACCGGAGAGGGCTAGGGTTTACATGGAGTCGGTTACAAGGAAGGAAACATAATATCCGGATCGCCAAGCTTGCCTTCCATGCCAAGGAAAGTCCCGTCCGGACACGGGCCGAAGTCTTGAGTCTTGTATCTTCACGCTTCAATAGTTTGGACATTGTACACAGTCTGGCTGTCCGGATACCCCCTAATCCAGGACTCCCTCACTCGTCCCCGCCGCCTCTGCCCAGAGATCGCCGGCGTTGATCCGCCCCGTCCAAGTCGTCCCCAGCCCACTGACCTACCCTAAAGAATAACTGTGAGCCCCTGCACCTCTTGCCGCTCTCCTCGTCGATGCTTTCGCCCCTTAGCCGCGATACCCACCTTGGCCGAAGCTCGCCGCCGCCATGAATGTTGAGCCCCGCGCTCTCGAGCTTCCTCTACTTGCCCTCGTGGCACCATAGTGCTGCAAGAGCCACTCCGTTTGCCCGCCCGTGCACTGCAACCCCGCGCCTGAACGCGCCCGTAGCTCCGGCCACTGCGCTTGTCACCGCTGCCATCGCTTCGCTCCCCCTCCAGCTGCCTCGATGCCACCACCCGACGTGCGTTGTCGCGCTGCACCCGTAGAGCCCAGCCGCGCATGCTCTCGTCGCCGGAGTCGCCCGGACGAGGAGCGCCGCCGCGTCCTGCTTAGCACCGGCGGCTAATCGCCGTTTAGGTGACGTAGGCATCATTAGTGGCTAATGACCCACTAATAAAACCCTCTAGTGACACAGGCAGCTGGGACCCACGCCTAATTAACACCGGGTTTATTTTCTGTTTTGTTTAGTTTATAACCTTGGACCCACGCGTCGTGATTGACTTGTCGACGTGGTATTGACTGACCCCACAGCCGGGTGACCTAGAATGCATTGTGTGACTGACTAATGGACCCCACTGGTCAGGGTTGACCTGACCGGCCCAGTTGACCCGCTGACATTACCCTGGCGCAATGCTGACGCTATAAGTCATTTTCTGGATTAAAAATAATATAGGGAATTCCAGAAAATGACTTAAACTTCAAAAATCCATAGAAAATAATCTATAACTCCAATGGAAATAATTTATATATGAAAAATGATCTGAAAAATCCAATCTTTCCATCTGTACTAGTTTCATGCATATTTAAATAACTTAACCTTGCTGTTTATATCAAAACTTGTTAATGCACTTTATAAGTTCTTAGTTTGAATTTGAGTTTGAACCTTTGGTTGAAATCAACTCAAACCCTTCTGTTCTTAGCTGCATTAGCTCAAATCACAACATATTGACATGTCATGATCATGCATCATATTGTGCATTGCATTGATTGTGTTCTTTCTCTATTTCCGGTATTTGTTCCCTCTCGATAGATGTGTTCCGACGACGTGATCGATGACACCGATGAAGAGCTATGCTATCTTCACAAGTGTCAGGCAAGCAAAACCCCCTTGTTCATTCCGATACAATCCACTCTCTCGCTCCTGCTCTTTTTACTGGATTAGGACAACAACGATTCAACTGTTTCATGTTGCGGTAGTTGAACCCCTTTTCCTCTGCATGACCTGTCATTGCCACAGTAAATAAATGAAACCCACTAGCACGAGTAGGAGTAGTTTGAGCCCTGATGTTCCTACTCCTTCATGCTTGTTTGTCGTGCCTGCTACTGCTTAGAGTTGAGTCAGGTCTGATTCATCTGGGATGAATTGGTGTGGTGATGAACATGTCCTACTGTGCGCGAGCTAAGTGTGTGAACACGATTTGGTAAAGGTCGCGGTGAGAGGCCATGTAGGAGTACATGGTGGGTTGTCTCATTGAAGCCGTCCTCAGGAACTGAGTTCTATGTTTGTGATCCATGAACAGCTACTACCACACATTGGGATCCTTAATTGACTCTCTCGGCTTATTAATCGCCATGATCTCTGTCCAGGAGTTGCAACTAGTTTCTAGTGTTCGTAGGATATTTGTTGGAGGCCGTGCGTAGCGCTGGCCCTAGGGGTTGGCTATGATGCAGTAGATACACCGTGGCACGGTGTACCGGGCGCCCGTTTAGTGTCTCGGGAACCCTGCACACATTGTTTGGGGCTCTGAGCGAAACCCCGTCCGGGTCTCCTCGCGGATGGAACCCGAATAGGCGATAAACCTGGACTAGAGACTTGTGTGGTTAGTCAGGTCGTGGCCGACTCCCTCGCCAGACTTCGGCTTGAAGGTTGCCGAGATACACGACGTGTACATGGTGGTAAGTGGCGAGAGCGTGTGTGAAGAAGTACACCCCTTCAGGGTTATAAATGATCTATTCGAATAGCCTTGTCCGCGGTAAAGGACTTCTGGGTTGCCTGTACAGTTCATAGACAAGTGAAAGTGGATACTCTAAAATGCTCAAGATAAGCGTGAGTGCTATGGATAGAGTTCTCGTAGGGAGACTGGAGTGGATCCATAGTGGTGTATTGATATGGTGAATATGTGGACTTGTGTGCGCCACCTCAAAGAGTTACTTGCAGTCGTAGTTTAGGATAGCCACTGAGTCAAAGCTGGCTTGCTACAGTCAAACTCCACCACCCCCTTTGTTGATACTAATGCATATGTAGCTAGTTCTGATGTAAGTCTTGTTGGGTACATTTGTACTCACGTTTGCCTAATTTATGTTCTGCAGAGAGACGTCAGTCTCGCTGGTAGTTCCGTGTGGACTTCGACGTTTAGCTTGATACCTCAGCTACGATCTTGTGCCTCGGCAGTGCAGTAGATAGTCAGGCTTCTCAGCCTTTTTCATTTGTAGATGTCTGTACTCAGACATGTTAAGCTTCCGCATGTGCTTTGACTTGTATGCTCTGAATGTTGGGTCATGAGACCCATTTTTGTAATATCTCGCTCCTCGGAGCCTAATGAATAAATACTTTGAGTCGTAGAGTTTTGTTGTGATGCCATGTTGTATTTACACATATCGAGCATATTGTGTGTATGATTGAAATGCTTGGTATGTGTGGGATCCGAAAACCTAGTTGTTTATCCTTGGTAGCCTCTCTTATGGGGAAATGTAGTCTTGTGCTTCCATGAGCCATAGTAGTCCGCTACAGCCCGGTTCACCGAAGTCCTGCTAGCCCAGCACTACTGCTCCGGAACACTTGACTGGCCGGCATGTGATTCACTTCGTTCCTGTGTCTGTGCCTTCAGGGGAATGTCACGCGGTGACATCCAGAGTCCTGCCTAGCCTCCTACAGCCGGGTTCACCGGAGTCCTGTTAGCCCAGTGCTACAGCATGGATTCGCACGTTGCTGACCGACATGCTCGATGTTGATTCATGTATGCCTGTCCCCATAAGTTAGTGCCACTTTGGGTTCATGACTAGTCATGTGGGCCCGGATTCTCTGTCATATGGATGCTAGCGACACTATCATATACGTGAGCCAAAAGGCGCACGCGGTCCCGGGCCATGGTAAGGCGACACCCGTGGGAATAACGTGCGTGAGGCCGCAAAGTGATATGAGGTGTTACCGGTTAGATTGATGTGACTTGGAATCGGGGTCCTGACAGATGGAGCGTGTCATAATAAAAAGGAACAGTGGAAAGTTGCATGGCAAGATATCTCGGAATGGCTATGGAAATGCCATAATAGCTAGGTATGGTGGCTGTTTTGAGGAATAAGTATAAGGTGGGTGTATGGAACCGGCGAAAGTTGCACAGTACTAGAGAGGCTAGCAATGGTGGAAGGGTGAGAGTGCGTATAATCCAAGGACTCAACATTAGTCATAAAGAACTCACATACTTATTGCAAAAATCTATTAGTCATCAAAACAAAGTACTATGCGCATACTCCTAGGGGGATAGATTGGTAGGAAAATACCATCGCTCGTCCCCGACCGCCACTCATAAGGAAGACAATAAAAAAATATATACCTCATGCTCCAACTTCGTTACATAATGGTTCACCATACGTGCATGCTCCGGGAATCACAAACATTAACACAAGTATTTCTCCAATTCACAATTACTCACTAGCATGACTATAATATGACCATCTTTATATCTCAAAACAATCATAAGGAAGCAAACTTCTCATAGTATTCAATGCACTTTATATGAAAGTTTTTATTATATCCCTCTTGGATGTTTAAAAAGACTCTCAAAATAATAGAAGTGAGTCATGAGAGTTCAATAATTTCTTCAAAACAAAACAACCGTCGTGCTCTAAAAAGATATAAGTGAAGCACTAGAGCAACTGACAAACTACTCCTTAAGATATAAGTGAAGATCAATGAGTAGTCAATAATTATGTAACTATGTGAAGACTCCTTCTCATAAATACAGTTTTAGATCTTAAGTTCTTTATTCAAACAGAAAGCAAAACAAAATAAAATGAAATTTCAAGGATAGCACATATCATGTGAAAAAAAAGAAACTTAGGCTCAACCAAAACTGACCAATAATTGTTGATGAAGAAAGGTGGGAAGCCAACCGGGGCATCCCCAAGCTCAAATGCTTGATACTTTTGGAAATGTTAACTGGGGATGCCTTGGGCATCCCCAAGCTTGAGATTTTGTGTCTCCTTAATTCCTTTCATATCGCGCTTTCCCTAAATCTTGAAAACTTCATCCACACAAAACTCAACAAGAACTCATGAGATAAGTTAGTATAAATCAACGCAAAACCTTATCATTCTTTCCTTTAGAAAATCACTAATTATAATTTGACATTGCATGCTAAATGCCTCTGCATATTTAATACTCCTATCCTCAAATAGAATCATTAAACAATCAAACGTATGCAAACAATGCAAACATAACAGCAATCTATCTAAACAGAACAGTCTGTAAAGAATACAAGAGGAATCATACTTCCTTACCTCCAAAAATTCTGAAAATTTACCACACTGTAGAATTTTTTTTGTTACTTATTGTGTAAAAATTTCAATATTTTATCACATTCTGACTTCCCGGAAGAATTCAGCGATATAAAACTTTCTTTTTTTTTAAACAGCAACATATAGACTTGCAAAATAAGCATGGTAAAGGCTATACTTGACCTTTTTTATTGAACTCAAAGATGGAAAAAATTACTCTAAATAATAGAAAGAAAATACTAATAAAATAAAATGATGCTCCAAGAAAAACTCATATCATGTGGCGAATAAAAATATAGCTCCACGTAAGGTTACGGATGATGTTGTAGACGAAACAGGGGATGCCTTCCGAGGCATCCCCAAGCATAGGCTCTTGGTTGTCCTTGAATATTACCTTGGGGCGCCTTGGACATCCCCAAGCTTAGGGTCTTGCCAAACCATATTCTCCTCATATCAATATCTCACCAAAACATGAAAACTTAAATCACACAAAACTTAACGGAACTTCGTGAGATAGGTTAGTATGATAAAGACAAATCATTCACTTTGGTACTGTCAGGACAAGATTCATAATTGTTCTGACACAATTCCTACTATACAATATCATTTCCACAATTTATATTGAGAAATAGAAGCCATAGAAACTAGAAAACAAGCAAACTATGCATTGAAAACAGAATCTGTCAAAAATAGAACAGTCTATAATGATCTGAATGACAACCATACTTATGTTACTCAAACCATTCTGAAAAACTAGGAAAACGTAGAAAATTTGTATATCAATCATCTGTAAAAAAATCAGAATTTTTCAACACTCCAGTAATTTTTAGCAATTTTGTGACTGGGCGCAGAAGTTTCTTTTTTGCACAGAATAAAGCCAACTATCATCCACACTATCCCAAATGCTTTACTTGGCACTTTATTGAAACAAGAGCTATAAAACATGATTACTACAGTAGCTTAATAATGTGAATACACAAAAACAGTAGGTATAAGTATTGTGTTGTCTCCCAAGAAGCGCTTTTCTTTAATGCCTTTTTAGCTAGGCATGATGATTTCAATGATGCTCACATAAAAAGATAAGAATTGAAACACAAAGAGAGCATCATGAAGCATATGACAAGCATATTTAAGACTAACCCACTTCCTATGCATAGGGATTTTGTTAGCAATCAACTTATGGGAACAAGAATCAACTAGCATAGGGGAGTAAAACAAACAACACTTCAAAACTTTAAACACATAGAGAGGAAACTTGATATTATTTCAATAATGTAGAAGCATATGTTCCTCTCTCATAATAATTTTCAGTAGCATCATGAATGAATTCAACAATATAACCATCGCATAAAGAATTATTCTCATGATGCACAAGCATAGAAATTTTATTACTCTCCACATAAGCAAAATTCTTCTTATTCATAGTAGTGGGAGAAAACTCAACAAAATAACTATCATGTGAGGCATAACCAAATTGAAAATTCAAATCATGATGACATCTTTCATGGTTATCATTCTTTATAGCATACATGTCATCACAATAATCATCATAGATAGCAACTTTGTTCTCATAATCAATTGGAACCTCTTCCGAAATAGTGGAATCATCACTAAATAAAGTCATGACCTATCCAAATCCACTTTTATCAATATAATTATCATAAGAACTTTTCTCATCAAAACTTGGGGGACAAAAAATATCATCTTAATCAAACATAGCATCCCCAAGCTTGTGGCTTTGCATATCATTAGCATCATGGATATTTAAGGAATTTATACTAACAAAAATGCAATCATGCTCATCATACAAATATTTAGTTCCAAACATTTTATGGACTTCTTCATGTAACACTTGAACACAATTTGCCTTTCCATAATTTTCACGAAAGACATTAAAAAGATGAAGCATATGAGGCAACGTCAATTCCATTTTTTTGTAGTCACTGGTGCGCGTCGGTCCTAAACAAACGGTTTTTAACCCCTTTCCGCAACGGCATTTGGACCCGTCGCCAAGTGAGTGTGGGCGATAGGGGGGTCCTTCCCACACGACCCAAAAACCATCGGGGATATGCCCTCCTGGCACACACGCTCGGCAAAATGAGTTTGTGTGCGATCGGCGATCGCTCAAATATGGAAATACATATAGTAGAGTTAAAAAATACAATTATACGATGAAATTGTTTCCGGTCGCAAGTACATCCCACACAGTCAGTACCCACTAAACGCTTCCATTCGTATGTACATTCCACACAGTCGCTCCAAGGAAAACATTTCCGTTCACAGGTACATCACACACAATATTTCCCGTTAAATCGTTTGTATTATTGAATGTATCACACACGGTCCTTAGAAGAAACTGTGTGGCAAAGGCTGTCCATCACACACAGGTTTTATGTGGTAAAAGTTTGTGCAAGGTGGCCTAACGCAAACAATTTTCAAGAGAAAGTCGTGTGTGATTGTTCATTGATCCAACACGGTTTATTCCTAGAAACTTTGTGTGTTGCCTGAGGTCATCGCCCACGGTATTTTTTCAACAACCGTTTGCAATAGCAACACCCAATTAGCAAGCTAATTATCCATTAGCAGGGCAATTATCTGATTATTCATAATCCATTTATTAATCTAATTGATATTTCATATTAAGCACACAATATATTTCATTTCCATATTAAGGAAGCAAAATTTCATAATTGAAATACATCAGGGTACAACATGATATAGCTTCAGCACTAAGCTACCCCATTACACAACTCCACCAGCAGCAAGTTCCACATGCAATATGTAGAACCTTTCGAAATTAGCATCATAGACGGTATATAGACAGATGCATCTCCTCTGGAAAACTACTGATGCGGAAGGCCAACATTAAGCCTTCATTCATGTTGAAGGTCTTTTCAACTTTAGGCCAGTGCCTGTGGACGATCGACCGTCCGTCCTTCGTCCTCTTCAGGAACACTTCAATATTGAATCGTGGGTGTTCTATGAAAACCTTCCTTGCCTCCTGACCATATAGGTGATTTGATAGGTAATCATCAGTGAACTGCTTTGGAAAGGCCTGAAAACAAGGATGTGCATAAATATCTTCTCTATATTGGAAATGGGGCAAAGGAATAAAAAAAGGCAAGGTATAATAGTTAGTACCATCTTGTAGTGAACTGATGTCTTCTTCATTGTGCAGACAAAGATCTTATTGTTTTTTGTCGCTAATTTATTTATCCTAACAATCTTTCTGAGTTTCTTTACTTGATTAATATTCATGGACAACTCATTTCCCCATATGCAAAAAGGGTTTAACAAAGGTCAAAACCTCTCGACAAATAGGACCTACATGTGGCTAGACCAAATTGTGAAAAACCAAAATATTAGAATGGTTCCTGCAATTGCACAATAATTTGCTATTAGAGAACGGACCATGCACGTGCTAACCTCGATTGTAAACCTCAGTGCTTCCCATTGTTTCCCTGCAACACATATAAGGTAGTTAGTTATCAGGTTAAGTAAGGGTTCGCATGCTATCAGTAAAATATGTTGATGAAAAATAAGCACATTGCAGATTCATCATATTAATTCAAGCCACACGGAAAACCCATTTACCCAAACCAAGCATGACTAAAAAGTAGGAAATATAGCACTTGTATATGTTTCTCATGTATTAAGTGCAACCAAATTCGATTTATTCCTCACATGCACAACAATACAAAATTCTACCCACGACAATTGGACATCACATAGCATAATTGAATCAAGCTGTTAACTAAACACCACAACAAATGAACCAAACATTAACTGAGCACCACATTGCACAATATAACATACTCCTAATAGAAGATCAGAGAGATAACCAAACAGTTAACTATAGCCAATTGTACCAATTGTATTTGTTTCTCATGTATTTACTACAGCCAAATTAAATTTATTCCTCACATGGTATACAATAACAGAATGCACCCACAACTGTTGAACATCGCATTGCAGAATTGAACCAAACAGTTAACTAAACACCACAACACAAATGAACCAAACGTTAACTGAGTACCACATTACACAATGTATAACCAAACCAAGCATGCTTGATAACTTGGAAATATAGCAATTGTATTCGTTTCTCATGTATTTTGTAAAGATAAATTCGATTTATTTCTCTCATGGAAGACAATAAAAACTTGCAGCCTGAAGAATTGAACATCACATTTGCAGAATTGAACCAAACAGTTAACTGATGACGACAACTAATTAACAAAACAGTTAATAAGTGAGCACCACACTACACGACATATAGAACATATACACTAGAGCAACATATTGCATGGTAAAATTAGATAGCATAATTCACTACAATTTGTGAAGGAAAGGTAGGAGCAGCACACGCAACGGGTAAACCGAGCATGATTAACCGGTGTAGCTAGCAAATGGCAAGGTGCTCCTCCAAGATCTGGGGGTCGGAATGAATGGTAGCCATCGCGACCTTATCCGCGCGTGCGGTAGTGATTTGCTTCTCCGCTGGCAAATGCTCCTTGAGATCCTGGCTATACTGCATGCACCATGGCTTAGGGCGGCGCTTATTTGGCGGAGGGGTCGGTGATTTGGGTGGAAGGTGTCGCGCTCGCACCGGCGGTCGGGGCATGTGGGATGTGGAAGGAGGAGGATGGGGGTCAGGTGTGGATTACCTGCCTGGATAGACGAGGCCGAGCAGCGTGAAAGAGGGTCGCCGGCGAGGAGGCAGCGGCGTTGCAAGCAAGAGTGAAGGTTTCAACTTGGAAAGGAAGGCGAAAGCCGAAAATTTGGAATCACTTTAGCCAAAAAACTGGCGCACATAGTGTCATCAGACATGGTCCCTAATTCATAACTGTGTATGATATGTGGACATCAACAACGATTCAGATAGCTTAACCCATGTGTGATGAGTTTGAACGTCAAAAGTTTTGGTTCGAATTTCCATGGTTATAGTGGTTATCCACGTCATTGCATAATTTGGGTACACAAAGGAGACTACGGCACACCCACGCATCTTAATCGAGCAAGTTCAGCAATTAAACAGAGCTAGCAAATTAAAGACCGACGGTCTAAATTAAACAAAACAAGGAGTACTACTATGGCTGGTGCTCATGGATCTCCGCCGCCGCCTCCATGTCCAGCTCGTGCCCGACGGTCTCCTGGGGAAGGGGCTCCATGGCATCCATCGCACCATACTCGGCAAGCATCTCGCCATCCGTGTCCGCCATCTCTTTGGAAAAGGCCGTCACGAGCTGGGCGTGGGCGGATGCGACCTGGGCTTGGACGGGCTCCATCATCACAAGGTATGCGGCAGACGAACGGACGGCTGCTCGAACGCTCTCGGCAATTGCCAGCTCTTCCGCCGTGGGTTGCCGACCGTTGTCGGAGAAGCTTCGTTTGATTTGTGTGGTGACCGCCAGGAGGTGGGCGTGGGCGGCCTCGACATGGTCGTGGGCGGCCTCCATTAGGGCTATGGCCGCCGCTGCAGAACGGGCAGCTGATGTGCCGCTCTCGCTAGTTGCTATCCCCGAGGCAGATGTTGCTGCCGCCACCTGAGAAGCAACAGCGGCCGTTTGGGCTGCCTTTGCTGCCCGGTCGCAGATTGCAACTGACCTCATGCACCTTATTAGCACGCGCATGGCGGCTGCGGACGCACTCTCTCCAGAGTGGGCCACCGAACTTGCCCTCACAACGTGGATCCACGTGCCCATCTTTCACCGGCGATTATTGAACAGTGAAATGATATTTGGGGAGCGAGCTAGTGTGTTTGAGATGCCGACTGTGGACTGTAGCCGACGCACCTTCTCGCGTAAGCCATAGGCGTACTATACACCGACGGTGCTCCAGGATATTTTGTGCTGCATCTCACACGGTTGTAGACATTAAACTGTGTGGGATATACTTGCACATGCTCACACGGTTGCAGACAATAAAACTTTTGTGCTGCATCTTGATTTGAATTATATAATGGGGTCACAGCGGCAATGGACGGTGTTTGAATTTCCAGAAATTTTATCTAGAGTGAACATGCAACAATAGGTGTGTCGTAAAAGAATTGGAATTATTCAGGGTTTGTTTGAGCATTTTATACATTAAATTGGTTTTCCAGCCATTTCAGGTGCATAATTCAGAATTAAACTACATGCACATGCTCCGGTGCATATAAATTGGTTGGAAAATCAAATCTGTGTCCTTGGGCGCATGCTTAGGTCCCATGCAAGAAATGGGAATGAATTTCAAACACCATGGCACCATTGATTGCCGGGAAAAAATTGAGATGCCTGGTTTTTAAATCTAGTAAATCCAAAACTCGTCTGAAATTCATGAAACCTGGCATGCTATCATAGAGCGGCTTCAACATGCCGTGGTAAATTTTTTGTTCCATTTGGGGCAGGTTTGGGTATAGGCTTCTCACAAACCGGAGCTTCTCACAACAAGCATGATGTTTTTCGTTAGGGAACGTCCCACCTTTGGGGACAAAACGATATTCATTGCCTCTTATTGCTTTCAAATTTTTTCTCGTGTCAACATAGAACAATAGGAGTGCTGTGTGATTTTTTGTGATTTTTCAGGGTTTGTTTGGACATTTTTATGCATTAACTGAGTTTTCAATGCATTAACTGAGTTTTCAATGCATTTATGTGCATAATTAAAATTTTAACTACATGCACATGCTCCGGTGCATATAAGTTGGTTGAAAATTCAAATCTGTGTCCTTGGGTGCGTGCTTAGGTCCCATGCAAGATCGGGAATGAATTTCAAACAACCTGGCATCGTTGATTGCCGGGAAAACATTAAGATGCCTGGTTGTTGAAATCTAGTAAATCCCAAACTCGTCTGAAATTCGTGAAACTTGGCATGCAATCATGGAGCTTCACAGAACAAGCATGATGGTTTTCGGTAGGGAACGTCCGACCTTTGGGGACAAAACGACATCCATTGCCTCTTATTGCTTTCAAATTTTTTCTCGTGTCAACATAGAACAACAGGAGTGTTGTGTGAATTTTTGTGGGTTTTCACGGTTCGTTTGGACATTTTTATGCATTAACTGAGTTTTCAATGCATTTATGTGCATAATTCAAATTTGAACTGCATGCACATGCTCCGGTGCATATAAATTGGTTGATAAATCAAATATGTGTCCTTGGGTGCATGCTTAGGCGCCATGCAAGAAACAGGAATGAATTTCAAACACCAGGGCACCGTTGATTGCCGGGAAAACATTGAGATGCCCGGTTTTTAAATTCTAGTAAATCCAAAACTCGTCTGAAATTCATGAAACTTGGCATGCTATCATGGAGCGGCATCAACATGCCGTGGTAAATTTTTTGTCCCATTTGGGGCAGGTTTGGGTACATGCTTCTCACAAACCAGAGCTTCTCACAACAAGAATGATGGTTTTCGGTAGGGAACGTCCCACCTTTGGGTACGAAATGATATCCATTGCCTCTTATTGCTTTCAATTTTTTTCTCGTGTCAACATAGAACAACAGGAGTGTTGTGTGAATTTTTATGATTTTTCGGGGTTCATTTGGATATTTTTATGCATTAAATGAGTTTTCAATGCATTTATGTGGATAATTCAAATTTGAACTACATGCACATGCTACGGTGCATATAAATTGGCTGAAAAATCAAATATGTGTCCTTGGGTGCATGCTTAGGTCCCATGCAAGAAATGGGAATGAATTTCAAACACCAGGGCACCGTTGATTGCCGGGAAAACAATGAGATCGAAACTCGTCTGAAATTCATGAAACTTGGCATGCTATCATGGAGCGGCATCAACGTGCCGTGGTAAATTTTTTGTCCCATTTGGGGCATGTTTGGGATATTCTTCTCACAAACCGGAGCTTCTCACAACAAGCATGATGGTTTTCAGTAGGGAACGTTCGACCTTTGGGGAGAAACGATATTCATTGCCTCTTATTGCTTTCAAATGTTTTTTCGTGTCAACATAGAACAACAGGAGTGTTGTGTGAATTTTTGTGATTTTTCGGGGTTCGTTTGGACATTTTTATGCATTAACTGAGTTTTCAATGCAATTATCTGCATAATTGAAATTCCAACTACATGCACATGCTCCCGTGCATATAAATTGGTTGATAAATAAGATATGTGTCCTTGGGTCCATGCTTAGGTCCCATGCAAAAAATGGGAATGAATTTCAAACACAAGGGCACTGTTGATTGCCATGAAAACATTCAGAGGCCTTGTGAGGGAGTCCTGGACTAGGGGGTGTCCGGATAGCCGAACTATCATCACGGCCGGACTCCAAGACTATGAAGATACAAGATTGAAGACTTCGTCCCGTGTCCGGATGGGACTTTCCTTGGCGTGGAAGGCAAGCTTGGTGATATGGATATGTAGATCTCCTACCATTGTAACCGACTCTGTAACCCTAACCTATCCGGTGTCTATATAAACCCGGAGGGTTTTAGTCCGTAGGACGAACAACAATCATACCATAGGCTAGCTTCTAGGGTTTAGCCTCCTTGATCTCGTGGTAGATCTACTCTTGTACTACCCATATCATCAATATTAATCAAGCGGAGTAGGGTATTACCTCCATCGAGAGGGCCCAAACCTGGGTAAAAACATTGTGTCCCTTGCCTCCTGTTACCATCCGCCTAGACGCACAGTTCGGGACCCCCTACCCGAGATCCGCCGGATTTGACACCGACATTGGTGCTTTAATTGAGAGTTCCTCTATGTCGTCATCGATAGGCCCGATGGCTCCTTCGATCATCAACAACGACGCGGTCCAGGGTGAGACTTTTCTCCCCGGACAGATCTTCGTATTCGGCGGCTTTGCACTGCGGGCCAATTAAAGCAGCCATCTGGAGCAGATCGAAAGCTACGCTCCTGGCCATCAGGTCAGGTTTGGAAGCTTGAACTATACGGCCGACATCCGCGGAGACTTGATCATTGACGGATTCGAGCCGTAATAACGTGCCGCCTTTGTCTCGATGGGCATGATCTAGCTCTGCAGCCGAACAGTGCCCTGGAGGCCGCACCAGCACCAGCTCCGACCCTTAATCCGAAGACGGATTCCCTGATCGAGGACGATTGGTTGGACACCGCCTTGGGGGCTATGATCTCTACGGCGATTGAGCCGAACTCCATCCCTGTCCAGACTCCAAACCCCCTGCGCCGGTCATGGAGTTCACTGCCGCGGACATCTTTCAGCGCTCGCCCTTTGGCGACATCTTGAATTCACTAAAGTCTCTTTCTTTATTCGGAGAGCCATGGCCGGATTACGGTCAGGCTGGTTGGGATGCGGACAACGAAGAAATTCAACGCCCACCCACCACCCACTTCGTAGCCACTGTCGAAAGCTTACACGACGTGCTCGATTTCGACTCCGAAGTCATCGACGGTATGGACGACGATGTAGGAGACAACCATGAACCAGCGCCTATAGAATGCTGGACAACCACCTCATCTCATGATGTATACATGGTGGATACACCTAAAGGAAATGAAGACGAGGAATAACGGGACGCTACGAAGGATAAATCCCTCGAAAAGCAATCAAAACGGCAACGTAAACGCCGAACCAAGTCCCGCCTCAACAAAGACCCAGCCATAGAGCAGGGCGAACCGGTGGACGACGAACATGCTATCGAGCAATCGTCCGAACAAGACAACTTGGATAAACAACCCGTCCCCGGCGAAGACAACAGTCCGGACGATCTCAAGCCGGACAAATTGTTGGAGCAGAATAACCTCCAGAAAAGGCTCGTCGCCACTGCGCGTAGCCTGAAAAAGCAGAAGCGGAAGCTCAAAACAACGGAAGATGCACTCAGGATCAGATGGAGAAAAGTATTCAACACCGCAGACAAATACGGCGACAGTCGCCGAACAAAGAGTTACCCAAAGAGAAAGCTACTGCCTGAATTTGATGAGGAGGCCATAGAGCCCCCACAATCAAAAATTAAGAAGGCCACCCGGTCGGATGGACGACCCCATGGCAAAAAGAGAGTGGCACACGGCGCCGCACACAAGCCGATACGCGATCCGCATAAGGAATCACATCAAAAGGATGGCCCAGTTAGGTCCGTCTATGGGCCGAGAAGGCAAGCTCTTCAAAGCAATGCAACACGCCAAATATCCGAACATCACGGCACACCCAAATACAGGGGGGCCGCACACCCCCTATGTTTCACCGATGAGGTGCTGGATCATGAATTTCCAGCGGGATTCAAACCCGTAAACATAGAGGCATACGACGGAACAACAGACACAGGACTCTGGATTGAGGATTACATCCTCCACATACACATGGCTAGAGGAGACGATCTCCACGCCATAAAATACTTACCCCTCAAACTCAAAGGGCCAGCTCGGCATTGGCTTAAAAGCCTCCCCGAAAATACCATTGGAAGCTGGGAAGAGCTCGAGGGGCAGCGTTTGGGGAAAATTTTCGGGGGACCTATGTCCGCCCTTGTGAGACGATCTAAGTCACATAACTCAATAGCAGGAGAGTCAGCCCGGAAATTCTAGAACAGGTTCCTTACTAAAAAGAACCGAATAGTCGATTGTCCGACGCATGAAGCCTTAGCAGCCTTCAAACACAACGTCCCGAGATTTAATGGCTTGCCAGACACCTCGGCCAAGAAAAGCCAAGAACAATGGCCGCATTAACAAGCCTCATGACCCGATTTTGCGCGGGAGAGGATAGCTGGCTAGCAAGATGCAGCACCAGCGACCCAAGTACATCCGAAGTCAGGGATGGAAATGGGAAACCACGGCGCAACAAGGACCAGCGCCGGATTAAGGGGAACGGTCCAAAGAGCGCATCAGTCAACGCCGAATTCAAAAGCTCACGGCAGAACAACAAAAAACTGCCCCTTAAGGACAATAGCGACGAGCTATCCAACTTAAAAAAAATCTTGGACAAAATATGTCAAATCCACAGTACTCCCGGAAGGCCTGCAAACCATACCCACAGAAATTGTTGGGTCTTCAAACAGTCCGGCAGACTCAACGCCGAACACAAGGGGCTCGACACACCAAGTGAAGATGATGACGAGCACCACAAGCAGAGCCCCGGAAAACAAAAGAATTTCCCACAAGAAGTTAAAACAGTAAACTCACTTCACGTGACAAAAGGGAAAAACAGAGCGGCGCCCATTAAGACGCGCGCAGCACATACTACCCTAGCGGAGTACCAACACTGGTTGTCAAAACCAATCACCTTCGATCATCAGGACTACTCCAAAAGTATCCGGAACGCAGGATGGACTGCCCTAATATTGGATCCTATAATTGAGGGATTCTAATTTACACAAGTCCTCATGGATGGCGGCAGTGACATAAACCTGATATATCAGGACACAATCCGCAGGATGGGGATAGACCCAACCAAAATTCGTCACAGCAACACCTCCTTTAAAGGGGTAATGACAGGCCCATATGCCCATTGTACGGGCTCCCTACTGTTAGAAGTTGTGTTCGGTTCATCCGACAACTTCCGTTGCGAAAAGTTAGTCTTCCATGTCGCCCAATTTAAAAGTAGCCATCCAGCACTATTGGGACGCGAAGCTTTCGCCCGCTTTAACGCAATACCGCATTATGCATCTCTAACACTTAAAATGCCCGGTCCACGCGGCATTATCTCATTAAAAGGGGGTATTAAGTGTTACTTGAGCACGGAGGAACGTGAGACTGCCTTGACAGCCCCACACCTATCCGGCTCCGCTAGTCAAAGAACCTGAATTGGTCATTCAACCCCTGGACACGGCTAGACGAGTCCGGCGCCTACTAGCGGCATACCCCCATACAATGGGCTGCATGCATGTACAACAAGAGACAATAAAGCTCAATTTTCTTCACTTCTTCAAATCGTACTCTGTTTATTTAATATAAAGTACATCTTTTGCACGATCCTTTTTCTTTTAAACTCAGTTCCTCTCTTTTACAGATGAACAACGTGCTACACCTGTCCAGGATACGGCACAACGGAGACACGAGTACGCAGGCGTGCAGTGAGGGACCCGTTGCAAGGATTCTTTTCATATTAAGACCCCGCGTAAACCTTTTTCATTGTCTCTTGTTGATATACATCCCCCGGTTTCTTACTATAACCGAGGAGGAGGCTGGCGTTTTGGCATTGGCCGCACCAGAATTTTTGCGCGTACCTGGACACCAGGGGCTTAGGGCATTATTCTGCCCGTTATTATAAAGACCGAATACCTTTGGGAGTATTCGGCGTCTCGAGTTAGGCCTTATATGCATTAGCTCCGAATCATGTCTTTGGTCAAATGTTGGGTTTGCCCGGTTCCTGTGTTTTGCTGCCTTACGTTCCGTTTTATCGGCTAACGCGGCACAAGGAGAACTACTACGATTGTGCCCCGGTTCGGCCGGTCGAGCACCTCAGTAGAGAAAGCCGAAAACTGACTGTCATGATATAGCGAGAGACTGGTCAACCACTCGACGACTCATCGGAATGTTTAGAATTCCTCGCATTAACGAAGGACCGGTTTTCGGTCAGGCACATACGCACCCGAATTCGGGAGAGTGCGGTGCCCTGTGGGCTATATAGTAGCCCCACCCTCAAACTCCTATGGCTAAGTGAAAGTGATAAAGCATTATAGTCCGGTTGCCTAGTTTGCTATGCTACCACCTCCTTAACAGGACCAAGACGTTGGATTAAGTGTGAAAAAGCGCCTTCTTTGCAAACACCCCCGCACTATGTGCGTGGGGGCTGAAGCCAAAGACTGCCATCTTTCAGGTTTTATATACATATACATAAATGGCCGCACAGGGAGTAGTTTACTACTTGAACGCACAAGTATAAAAAGCCCTTATATCATATTGAAACATTGTTTTCACAGATCATACATGTCATTTAAACATAATATCCTTCGAGCACTGCGTCTCTATTAAACGAGCGCCCTGCAGGACTTCCTCAAAGTAGTGCTCGGCAGGTACTCGGTTTCTGTCCGAATCTTGGGATGCAACGTCGGTGGCCTTCATATCTGCCCAGTATGTCTTGACACGGGCCGGAGCCATCCGCGTTCCCTCAATACACGCCGATCGATTTATTGCGTCGATACGCGGTACCGCACCAAGGAACTGCTGCACTAAACCAAAATAACTCTTTGGGTGGGGTCCGCCTGGCCACAAGTGAGTCATGACATGCTTCATAGCAAGTCCAGATAGTCGATTCAGCTCGGCCCATTCGGCCAACCGATCGGTCAACGGGAGAAGACGCTCCGGACTATGGAACTGCGACCAATATAGCTCTTCCCTTCTGTGCCCCTTCTGGCCTCGGAAGTGCTCAATCGCGTCCGCAGCGCTTGCCGCTAAGTCCAGATAAGCATCCTACAAACTCCACAACTTGTCCAATTGAGCATACTTTGGATCCGTATATTTGCTCCGCAGCAGAAACGGTTTTCCAGCCGCAATAGACCCGGCCTGACTCAGCTCCTCCTTGGCTGCTCTCATAGTAGAACGGGCATCCTTGTATTCGGCGGTGGCCTTTTTAAGGCCCTCTTTCTCCACTTGGCGTTCTTTTTCAAGAACCTCGCAGCGTTCGGTAGTATCCTTCAATTTTCTGGCCATTTCGTCCATTTCCTCTTTGCCTCGGCAGTGAGCAGCCCGTTCGGCTTCTAGCTCTTCGGCCGCCCTTAAAGCGGTCGCATTACTATTTCTGGCTTGCTCTTTCGCTCGGGCGAGTTCCGCCCGCAGCTCCTCCACAGCAGCAGCACCATCTGCATTAAGCATACAAATAGTAAGACATGGGCGTCAAGCTCCCTTACCAGGTGTCCGCGTAGAAGTCGCATACCTTGTGACTCGTCAAACCGTTTATTGACCAGCGCGATGTCTGCATCCGCCTCGTCAAGTTGCCGCTTTAGTTCGGCATATTCATCAGTCCGGCTGGCCTCGTTCGCCCCGCCACCTGTTTAGGAGCGGCGATATGTTATAACTGAGATTTTTATCCTCGGCACGCTGTCAATTTTGACAACATACGGAGTCTCAGGGGCTACTATCTATACAGGGCGCATTCTATATGCATATCTGTTAGAAGGTATGCATAACTGTCAGAAGGTACATCATTTTCGCGTACCTCGAAACCCCGTCAGTAAGATTCTGACGGCTGCAATTCTTTCAATCACCGCACCCATTAGAGCATGGTGATCTTCTGAGATAGTTTCTCGCCCGAGCAGATCCTTCAGCTCCTCCGACCGCACACCACTTGGCGCCGGACCTTCCGGCCCCGCCGTACTTGGGGGAACCCTCCGTGACGACACCTCAGGGTCGTCTGCCTGGTATGAGGGTGCGACAGGTGGAGGTGTTTCGCTCTCCATCATCTCCGGAAGAAGATCCTCAAGACGAGCTCACGAGAAGGGCTGAGATCCGAACTACAAGGTACAATTTCGGTAATCTTTAGAAATAAATACAGGGATGTTCCTTATTTACAAGACCCCTTCCTTTTACTTACGGCTCACTGGAGGGCTGATCCCCTTGGGGAAATAGTGCGGTTGGGTTACTTCCCAGCGCCGGACTCTCCGACGAAGATTCCCTTCCCCTCTTTGAGGCCTTGACCTCCGGATCTTCCGAAGCGGTCCTCTTCTCTCCTCGAAAGACGGGACTTTTCATCCCTTCTTCCTTGATAGCCTCCTTCGTAGAGGCGCTTGCTTCCCACTCCCCCTTCGCCTTCTTCAAAAGGCGCGGCCTTCAACATCTTGGTCGGCATGGGATCCGGCGTGGTCTCCGGAGGAGGAGCGGACACCTTATTAACTTTGCCTTGGCTATCCACTCCTGTTCAAGAAACGGCTCCTTTAAAGGGCATATATATATATGATAAATGAATGAACAACTTGTCCGGTTACAAGACTACTTACTTGAGTATCTGGGCGATTGCAGCTTAGTCCTGCATCCTCAGTCAGGTCCGGACACTTCTCTTGTGATCCGAAGTACAGTTTATACATCTCCACGGGTGTCGTGCCCATAAAATTTTGGAGAGCTCGTGGTCCCTCCGGATTAAATTCCCACAGGCGGAGGGGGCGATGTTTGCAGGGCAGAAGATGCCGGATCAACATAACCTGCGCCACTGCAACCAGATTGATCTCTCTTTCCTGGAGGTCTCGAATACGGCCCTGCAGCAAGGGAACGTCCTTGGACGGCCCCCAGTCGAGCCCCTTGTTGACCCATGACGCCAGCCGTTGTGGTGGACCTGAGCGGAAGGTGGGGAGCACCACCCATTTGGTGCCCCTGGGAGCGGTGATATAAAACCACTCCTGTTGCCACAAACCAAGCTCCTCTTCAAAAGAGCCCTCGGGCCACGGAGCATCAACACATTTACTTATGACCGCCCCTCCGCACTCTGCTTGTTGCCCCTCGATCATCTTCGGCTCCACCTTGAAGGTATTGAGCCACAATCCAAAGTGAGGGGTAATATGGAGGAAGGCCTCGCATACGACAATGAATGACGAGATATGGAGGATGGACTCCGGATTCAAGTCATGGAAATCCAGCCCATAATAAAACATGAGCCCCCGCACAAAGGGATCCGTCGGGAAGCCTAAACCCCGAAGGAAGTGAGACACGAACACCACGTGCTCGCCAGGCTCAGGAGTGGGAATGACCTGCCCTGGAGCAGGCAGCCTGTGCGAAATCTCGCCGGTTAGATACCTGGTGTCTCGCAGCTTTAGCACATCTTCTCTCGGAATAAGGGGGCACGATCTATGCTTTGATAAGACGTGCCAGGGAAACCTCCTCGCTGAACAAGCTAAGGTGGAACGGTAAAAAAATGATTCATATAAAGGCCTGGCCGTGGTGTGATGTCACGCCGCGGAATACGTCAGCAGATCTGTGCAAAAAGTTATTCTCTCTACGATGGTATGTGGAACTTGTTTTGCAGAGCCAGACACTATCCTGGTGTGCAAAACCTTCTATGAAGTATTCGGAGGAGGAACCCCCCTTGCAATGCCGAAGACAATATGCGCGCCGGACTCGTCGTCATTGAAGCCTGGTTCAGGGGAGACTCTTGAGGAGTCTGGACTAGGGGTGTCCGGATAGCGAACTATCATCACGGCCGGACTCAAATAATATGAAGATACAAGATTGAAGACTTCGTCCCATGTCCGGATGGGACTTTCCTTGGCGTGGAAGGCAAGCTTGGCGATAAGGATATGTAGATCTCCTACCATTGTAACCGACTCTGTGTAACCCTAACCTATCCGGTGTCTATATAAACCGGAGAGTTTTAGTCCGTAGGACGAACAACAATCATACCATAGGCTAGCTTCTAGGGTTTAGCCTCCTTGGACTCGTGGTAGATCTACTCTTGTACTACCCATATCATCAATATTAATCCAGCAGGAGTAGGGTATTACCTCCATCAAGAGGGCCCGAACCTGGGTAAAAACATCGTGTCCCTTGTCTCCTGTTACCATCCGCCTAGACGCACAGTTCGGGACCCCCTACCCGAGATCCGTCGGTTTTGACACCGACAGCTTGTTTTTAAATCCTAGTAAATGCAAAACTCGTCTGAAATTCATGAAACTTGGCATGCTATCATAGAGCGGCATCAACATGCCATGGTAAATTTTTTGTCCCATTTGGGGCAGGTTTGGGTATATGCTTCTCACAAACCGGAGCTTCTCACAACAAGCAAGATGGTTTTCGGTAGGGAATGTCCCACCTTTGGGGACGAAACGATATCCATTGCCTCTTATTGCTTTCAAATTTTTTTCTCGTGTCAACATAGAACAATAGGAGTGTTGTGTGAATTTTTGTGATTTTTCGGGGTTCGTTTGGACATTTTATGCATTAACTAAGTTTTCAATGCATTTATGTACATAATTCAAATTTGAACTACATGCCCATGCTCCGGTGCATATAAATTGGTTGAAAAATCAGATATGTGTCGTTGGGTGCATGCTTAGGTCCCATGCAAGAAATGGGAATGAATTTCAAACACCAGGGCACCGTTGATTGCCGGGAAAACAATGAGATGACTGGTTTTTAAATTCTAGTAAATCTGAAACTCTTCTGATCTTCATGAAACTTGGCATGCTATCATGGAGCGGCATCAACATGTCGTGGTAAATTTTTTGTCCCATTTGGGGCAGGTTTGGGACATGCTTCTCACAATCCGGAGCTTCTCACAACAAGCATGATGGTTTTCGGTAGGGAACGTCCCACCTCTGGGGACGAAACGATATCCATTGCCTCTTATTGCTTTCAATTTTTTTCTCATGTCAACATAGAACAACAGAAGTGTTATGTGAATTTTGTGATTTTTTGGGGTTCGTTTGGACATTTTTATGCATTAACTGAGTTTTCAATGCATTTATGTGCATAATTCAAATTTGAACTACATGCACATGCTCCGGTGCATATAAATTGGTTGAAAAATCAAATATGTGTCCTTGGGTGCATGCTTAGGTCCCATGCAAGAAATGGGAATGAATTTCAAACACCTGGGCACCTTTGATTGCCGAGAAAACAATGAGATGCCTGGTTTTTAAATTCTAGTAAAACCGAAACTCGTCTGGAATTCATGAAACTTGGCATGCTATCATCACTACAAAAAAATACACTTCCGTGATGATACGTGTTTGTCACAGTAGGTCGTGTTTTTTGTCATGCATGTACATCCATGACAAATTTATGACAGACTCAAGATAGTCATACATGTCTTTGTCGTAGAAGTGTTCCATGACATTACCAAAATTATCATCACGGAAGTGTTCACTTCCATGACGATAAATCGCGCGTCAGAGAAGTGCTTTCGTCAAGGGTGACCGACACGTGGCATCCACCGTAACGGAACGCCATTAAGCTATCTGGTCGGGTTTTGGACCCGATAAACCGTTAACAGCCTCGACCAATTGGGATTTTCCACGTGTAAAATCATCATTGGCTGGAGTAAACACGTGTCGGCTCATTGTTGGGACAGATCTCATCCACTCATTGGATAGAAGGCGCCTCTGATACGTTGACACGTGCCACGGCCCAACATAGGCCCATTCCTGTGAAAAGGCTGGCCCGTTTGACTTGGTCAAAAGGTGACGGGCCGGCCCAAGGAAAGCCTGTTAACAGCCTGTTCACATATAGCCCATTTACATCCCGCTAACCCAAGGCCCGTTATTCCCTATCCGTATTAGGCCCAGTAGCGTCATCTGGGCCATCCCATATCATTCCAGCCCGTTTTCACTTCTGGCCCATGTATGGCCCATGACGTCTTTCGGCCCATATGAGGCCCTATGTAACTATTGGCCTATTAACGGCCCGTGGTGAAACTGGCCCGCAATGAACAGTGTATCACTTTAGACCCATTAACGACCCGTGGTGAAACTGGCCCGTAATGAACAGTGCACCACTTTATACCCATTAAGGGCCCGTTATTCAGTCGGGCCGTTTCCAGCCCATGTTATCTTTCGGCCTTCTCAGAGCCCATCTATTCTTGGGCTCATTTCGAGCATTCATTTACTTACGGCCCATTACTGTCATTTTCTTCTTGTGGGCCAAATTCAGCCCGTGGTTACAGTCGGCCCGTTTGTGGTCCGTTAATACATTGGGCCGTTTTCATAGCGTCATCAAATACAGCCTATTAACGATGGCCCGTTATGGTCGGCCCATGAACGGACGACTCCAAATCTAGCCCGTTTACGGCCATAATGCGGCCTATTATTGGCCCATGTTTGGCCAATCGATCATACGGCCCGTATAAGGCCCATTGATGATACGGCCCGTAGAAGGCCCATTATTTTTACGGCCCGAAGAAGGCCCAATGTTTCTACGGCCTGTAGAAGGCCTACTGTTTCTACGGCCCGTAGAAGGCCCACTGTTTCTATAGCCCGTAGGAGGCCCAGTGTCACTACAATATATATTAGCCCATGGTTATTGTGGCCTAGTTTTAAAAAATAGGTTATTGCAGCCACTAGAAAACCGCGGAAAAAGGACTGCACTGACTACAAGCAAACAAATAAACAAGACAATAAGGAAATAAATAAGCAAGCAACTTATGCTAGGCTATCACGACTATTACACATATTACATCCACTGGGCATCAAAGTTCACCACCAGTGCAAATATAGGGAACAATGACATATAAACGCCATGACAAAACAAGTCCGTAACTGAAACCACTTCGGAAGAGTTTAAGAAACAATATCACAGGTACCCATAATGTTGGCAAGATGCTTAGCAAGCTTATTAACTTTCTCTTGTTTGGCGCTTAAATCCTCCACCGCTTCTTTGTTGCACAAGAAAGTACGATCTGAATTCTGGTAGGACTTCCTCGGTCCTTGACTTCTTGCAAAGACAAATTGACTGATGCCATTCAGCTTTTAGCTAAGATTGAAGAAGCCGAAGTGATTCAGGCAGCGAGTTTGAAGAGCTTGTGCCAGCGGTACTGGCCAGTAACTCGAACACTACATCATCGCAGGACTGTGGGGTTTTCTCACTATCTACAAGATCGTTTTTATCACCTTTCTTGGAGACCAACAGGGTTGTCTCACTATCTTGAACCTTATCTGCATTACTTTCTCTACCATTGCATAGTGGGGTGCTCTTCTCCAATATTCTGTTTGCATACTACAAGAGAAACAAGCAGACACATCACAAGTTTAGCTTGTAGTGTACCAAACTCATTTTGGTAAACCGGTTCAGTAGTAAGGTGGACAGGATAACAGCATGAAACAAACATATACCTATGTACTATGGTCACTGTATTGTCCATATCATTCTAGTTTATGTTCCCTAATCAAGATAGAGACACAGTTCAACTCATATATTTTAAGGACACAACAACATAGACAGAATATAAGTGTGAGAAACTACACAAAGATTGGCAGACACTTGTAATGTGCATCACATGAGAACATAACTGTTTATACAACTTAAAATGAAATCAACATTGAGCAAGAAGTTAGAACAGCAATCCAGTTAAAGAAATAGGTTTAAAACATACACATTGCGCCATTGGAGTTTCAATTGGATCCTTCAAATTCGAAAGTAGTTGGTATGAGTAAATACAGTGATGCAACAGAAAAGGAGTATGGACCATAGCTACGGAATCTGACCTGAGAACAGTTGCTCTTCTGCTTCAAACGTGGAGTTTGGGTTAGCCGTGGTGGTCTTCGTGCTTTGGGCACTGCAGTAGCTTTACAAACTGCTCGTGTGGGGGTTCTCTATGGTGGACATGGTGCTTTGTCAACTATAAGTGGGTTACTATCTGCTGGGGTTGCGGTTAGATGGGTTGTAGCTGGTTCTCTACCCAACGGTGTAAGTGTGCAATCTAGAAGAGTCTTGATTATGTGTGGTGGGGCTAGTTTGTGGGCCAGTACAACCATGGTTTTATCTGCATCGACAGGTAGCACTGTCCTTAGATACTGCCATCACACCCTCCAATTCAAATGGCTGATAAACAATAAAAAAAATTGAACGTACAGACATTGTATGATAGACAGATGTGGTAATTCACATATATGTTGTCTAACCAAACAGGATAGCATGACACAATTTCACATATATGATGCCTAACTAAACAGGATAGCATGACACAGTTTCAGATATATGATGGATAACTTAACGAGGATATAATGGCATAATTCAACATATGATGAGTACCTAAATAGGATGACATGACAAAACTATATGATGTCTTTCTAAAATAGGTTGGGACGAAATAATTCACATACATGTTGTCTAAGTATACAAGATGGCATGATATAATTGACATAATTGATTTATATACTAACCAGCTGGCACTCGCATGTATGATCTCTAAACTAAGCAGATAGAATTCAATATTGTGCATATGATGTCTAAACTAAGCAATGCAAGACACCATATGCATCATATGAGAAATATAAACATTGCAACTTAGAGCATACACCTCGGGTGCGATATAATCTTGGTCATCATCTCTGAATCCTCCTCTGAGGAGCTCCTGTAACCATCGAGATATATGCTTCAACATGTACCATTGCACGCTCAAGACCTTGTTTTCACTCCAGATTTTTCCATAACCGCTCAAATGGCTGATACACATGAAGAGTAGTTCAATATACACAGATTGTCGACAAATGGAATACGTAATGAAAAAAAAGATGGCATGAGATAATTCACATATATGATGCCTGGCTCCATGGCGGTGCATAATTCACATATATGATAACTGGCTAAAAAACATGCCATTGCATAATTCGCAAATCTGATATAGAAAGCAAACAGGAGGCATTCACACAAAGCATGTCTAATCTAAGCAGATGGCATGGCAATGCAAGACACCATATGCATGATATGAGCAATATAACCCAGCCAAGTTAGAGCATGCACCTCGGGGATCTGTTGGTCATCTCTCTGAATCCTCCTCACGAGGAGCTATCTGTAACTAGCCGTAAATCTGCATCGACAGTAGCAATCGATCGCTCGAAGACCTTGTTTTCACTCCAGATTTTCCCATGAACGACTCAAATGGCTGATGCACAGGAAGGGTAGATGAATGTATAAACATTGTTGACAAATGGAATACATTATGGAAAAAATATGGCTCGATACAGTTCACATATATGATGACTGTCTAAACATGATGGCATTGCATGATTCACGTATATGATGTCTGGCTAAAGAAGATGGCACTGCATAATTCCCATATACTCCCTCCATTCCTAAATATTTGTCTTTTTAGAGATTTCAAATGGACTACCACATACGGATGTATATAGACATATTTTAGAGTGTAGATTCACTCATTTTGTTCCGTATGTAGTCACTTGTTGAAATCTCTAAAAAGACAAATATTTAGGAATAGTGGGAGTATGATATAGAAACCAAACAGGTGGCATTCACACAAAGAAAATCTAAACTAAGCTGATGACATATAAGATGTATAATGTAAGCAATGCAAGGCGCCATATGGATGATATGAGCACGATCTGCATGCGAGGTTAGAGCAAACACCTCGGTGGTAAACAGGCATGGTCGGCTCCTTCTGAATCTCCATCTGAACAGTTATCTTCCTTTGGAATACAATCTGGAAATGCAGGAGAGGGGGGGGGGGTACACAATGGTCTTCTCTTTTTCTCTACATGTTCAGTACGATTGTGTACAATATCTGACATGCATAATAAAAAAATAGTTAGATTTTGTAAGGCCTAAGGGGTGCATGCAAAAATCTAGACTGATGGTAGCAAGCAGTGGATGGATCCAAAACTAATGATAGCGGTGTAGATTATAGCTTACATTTAAAAAGATAGACAATGGATCATCTATTGTTTGTTGCCCACCCAACATGAACCACATAGAAGACCCCGGATGAACCAGATAGTAGAGCGGATACTATTCGTTGTTGGCTCGATATGAGACCCATGGGCAATTCAAAACTCAAGATTGAACGATAAAGTAGCAGGTAATAATAACCGATGTATAATGTAAGCAAACACGAAATTCTGCGACCTCTGTTCCGGAAATGTCTAGTCCTCAGGTTCATCTGCTCAGTCGATGATG
Source organism: Aegilops bicornis (assembly GCA_021605145.1). Classification (NCBI taxonomy): domain Eukaryota; kingdom Viridiplantae; phylum Streptophyta; class Magnoliopsida; order Poales; family Poaceae; genus Aegilops; species Aegilops bicornis. Next base: position 134,593,046 of record CM038671.1, read on the forward strand.
GTAATGTAGTTGGCGTGGCTGCCGGCAACGGGGAATATGATCTGAGGCGGCGAAAGATATTCTGTAGGGGGGATATCTGCTGTAGTGAACGCTTCTGTCGATGGTGCACCTGAGGTGGGGTGGATGACGGCATGGCAGGAGCAGGACATAACACACAGAGTTTTCTTTTAGGCCAATCTGAAAATGAAGTAAATCTGTAAGGGTTCCTTAGAATTGGAGGATTCTATAAACGCAGGGACAGGAAAAACACAGGAATAGGATAGGAATGCATGTGCAAAACAGAGCATTTGGAAACATAGGATTTCAGTCAACCTAGGTGTTTGGCTCACATGAATTGGAAGAATAGAGGAATGGAGAAACAAAGTGATGCGACAAGTGTACAACCTCTTTGGCATAGCCTTGTGGACCTCAGCGTCATTGGGTTGGACGTGGAGGATGGTGATGATGCTGGTGTGACTGTCGGAGGCGGGGAAGAAGATCCGAGGCCTCTGGAAACGGCGCTAAGGGTACTGCTCCGCTGTGATGGACGGTTCCGTCGTTGGAGTAGCTCCGCTAAGGTGTACGGTGACGAGGCTGAAGCATGAAAAGACATACATCTTTAATCTGAAGTGGGACCCTAATATCATCTGCAATAGATGATGTAAAATACATCACCAAAAAGTGCTAGATGTAAAACGCATCAGCCGCGCCACGGCCGCTCCGACAGATGCTGTAAGTACTGTTCACTCTGAACTTAACTGAAGAAAATGAACTTCACAGTCGAAACTGAATTTTACTGTCGAAACTGATTGAACTAGTAACAGAGCATTGCAATAGATGTTTAGGGCGTTCGAGCACTAGTAGCAGAGAAGCGGTGATCTAAATCAGCAGACGCTCGAGCAGGGAACGCACTAGCAGAGAGCAAGTCGTGCAAGAGCATCGCGAGTGCTAAGCAGCAACATCAGTAGCTGCGGAGGTCATGCAGCAGCAAGTAGCGCAAGCGAGAGCAAGAGCAGAGCAGAAGACGAATCTAAAGCAGAGCAGGCAGCAGCGATCGACAAAGAAGAATAGAGTCGCGGCTAGCAGCGAGAGCCGAGCAGCCGCAGCTAGTGCCGTTGTGGAAGTCGCCACGAGGAAGCAACGACATGGGGAGAGACGTCGTGGATGATGTGGCCGGCGACGGCGCCGTTGATGGAGACGCCATGTCTGCTCAGTATCGAGCACCGGCAGCCCCGTGAGATCGAATAAAAGATAAAATGCAGCGATGAGTGCAGAACCTCCTTGGTGGCGCCGAGTGGCCTCGGCTTCATCGAAGTAATTGGTGAGGGTGCTGCGGTTCCGGTGGGGCAGGTCAAGACGGCGCTGTGGGGTTTGAGGTGGCGCGATAGGCCAGGCGAATGTCGGGGCAGCTCCTTGGAGGTGGAGGACAGGGCGGAAGATCTGGCGGGACGACGAGATCGACAACGGATCCTCATCCGGTGCGGTGGATGAGGGACGGCGAGCTGTTGCGGTGGACGACGTAGTCGGGGAAGAGTCTCCAGCTGGGCGGCGGTCGGGAGGCCGACGGAGGAGCGTGGGGTTTCGCGGGTTTTGGCGGCCTCGGTGTATGAATGGGGGGGGGCGAAGGGGGAGGGGGAGCCAAGCTTAGGTACGCGCTTGTCCGAAATGTAGGGTAAGTTACCAGCGTACCCCCACCAGTTTTGACACCGCGACATGGAGCTTCATTTCCGGCTGAGGGGTAGAAGGGGATTTCGGCGATATGCAGGCTGCGAGAGCGATTTCGGATGAGGAGGGAGTTCTCGCGCGAATTTCAGGATAACAAGGCGCGGCATGGGTTGAAGAAGCGGGAGTTTCAAAGCAGGTGAGACAAAAGATACTCGAGCTTGAAAATTTCGAGATAACAAGGTGCGGATTCCTTGTTCGTGGGACAAACTTAACGTGTAAAAAAATCATACAAGACACAAGAGAGTCATGTCCCCTTTTACTATATTGCTATAGATGCCATTGAAAAAACTACAAGAAAAATGTAGAAAAAATCGGGAGAACAAGATTACCCTGCACAGTACCAAATCGATTCGCGCTTCCCTCAACAAGAACAAAAAACAAATCAATTCCCACCAAAGAAAGTGTAATGTCCCTTTTTATATGATTAGAGATGCCATCATCTTGAATTACAATTTTTGAATCCACGTTATGTTGAATTCGAATATATCATTAGGTGACCTTGCGGCTTATAATTTATGTAGTCGTACATTTTGATCTTCCATCATATATGAACATTTTACTCCACCATGTGAACATATATATTGTCGTCTACCATATGGACTAAATTTGAATCAATTTTCCTTATTTGAATACGATTGTTTTCATTATACAATAATTTAAATATTATCTTGATAACAAAAAGACATGCATATAGCAGTAATCATATTTCACTATGAACTACATTTACCATACGCTCTCCAATTCAAATATCTGTATCCATTTTATGTTGAATTCAAATCATAGTACATTATTGGTCTAGGTAGCGAGATGTTCGGGATAATCTAAACCCTGTTTTCATCACGTATAATTTTTGGCTGAATTGGGACAAGTTTTGGTATAAGCCTCTTGCAAAACCGGAGATTCTCTCAACAAGCCTCGTGGTTCCAAGAGGGAACGTGTCACCTTTGTGTGTGAAATGATATACGCTGCCTCCCCCCTGATTTTATTTACAGAGGCAACATAGAACTATATGAGTGCCCTGTTCAATTTTGGAATTATTTCGGGTTCATTTTCCCTTTTTATACATTAATTGAGTTTCTGGACTTTTAATGTGCATAATCTAAATATGAATTGCATGCACATGCTCCGGTGCACCAAAGTGGGTTGAAAAATCACATGTGTGTCCATGGTTGAATTTCTAGGTCCCATGGAAGAAATGAGAATGAAATTCAAACATATGGGCGTCATGACTCTGCCGAAAACATCGGGAAACTTAGATTTTAAATTCATGTAAATCCAAAACTCGGCTGGAAATCATGAAACTTGGCATGGTGTCATGTCATGGCACTAACATGTTGTGGTAAAAAAATTGGGCCGATTTGGAAGCTCATGGTTCTAAGAGGGAATGTGTCACCTTTGAGTGTGAAACGATATACGCTCCCCCCCCCCCCGCCCTTGTGTTTCTTAACAAAGGCAACATAGAACTACATTAGTGCCATGTTAAATTTTGGAATTATTCCGGGTTCGTTTGTCGTTTTCTATACATTAATTGAGTTTCTGGTCATTTAATGTGCATAAGTCAAATTTGAACTACAAGCACATGCTCTCGTGCACCAAAGTTGGCTGAAAAATCACATTTGTGTCCTCGGGTGAAAGGAGAATAAAATTAAAACATCTGGGCATCGTGGCTCGGCCGAGAACATTGAGAAACTTGGTTTCGAAATTCTTGTAAATCCAAAAGACGTCTGAAAATCATGAAACTTGGCATGGATGTCATGGTACTACCATGCATGTTGTGGTAAAAAAATGGCCGAATAGGAACATATTTTGGTATAAGCTTCTTGCAAACTGAAGCTTCTCCCAAGAAGGCTCGTGGTTCTGAGAGGGAACGTGTCACCTTCGAGTGCGAAACGATATACGTTGTCCCCCTTGAGTTTATTTACAAAGGCAACATAGAACTACATGAGTGCCCTGTTAAATTTTGGAATTATTCCAGCTTCGTTTGGCCTTATTTACACATTAATTGAGTTTTTGGTCATTTAATGTGCATAATTCAAATTTGAACTACAAGCACGTTTTCCCGTGCACCAAAGTTGGTTGAAAAATCACATTTGTGTCCTCGGGTGAATTTCTACTCCCATGCAAAAAATGAGAATAAGATTCAAACATCTGGGCATCGTGGCTCGGTTGAGAACATTGAGAAACTTGGTTTTAAAATCATGAAACTTTGCATGGTGTCATGTCATGGTACTACCATGCCGTGGTAAAAAAATTTGGCCGAATAGGAACAAATTTTGGTATAAGCTTCTTGCAAATCGGAGCTTCTCTCAAGAAGGCTCGTGCTTCTCGGAGGTAACGTGTCACCTTTGTGTGCATAATTCAAATTTGAAGTACAAGCACATGTTCCAGTGCACCAAAGTTGGTTGAAAAATCACATGTGTGTCCTCAGGTAAATTTCTAGGTTCCATGCAAGAAATGGGAATGAAATTGAAATTGCAGGCGTCGTGGCTGTGTTGGAAACATTGAGAAACTTAGTTTTTTAATTCATGTAAATCCAAAACACGCATGAAAATAATGAAACTTTGCTTGGTGCCATGACATGCCACCAACATGCTGTGGTAAATTTGCAGTCCGATTTGTGAAGGCGCACACATTAACAATCAACAAAGTCATTTTGGAACAAGTGTTGTCACATTACAATCGGCAACACAAGTATTATTGAAACCGTGCAGGGTAGCTATTCTACTTACTAGTACCATTTACGCGCCGCCACGCGTCCCCATCTTTTATTAGCTAGGAGGCACCGTGCAGGGTAGCTATTTGAGTACGAGAGGCGTGCGATCAGACCCCTGCGCGTGCTTATCGGGAGGAGAGCCCTTTGACCTCCATCTGCCGTCCACCTCTCTCCCAAGGTCTCCATTAATGGTGCCCGAGCCTCTGTTTAATGGCGTGGCTATGTCTCACTCGACTGAGATTTAAGAGAGAGAAAAGAAAATCTGAAAGCACGGATCTTGATGTAAGATCCGACGGACCTATATAGCATCTACTGCGACTTATAGCAAGACTGATGAATATATAAGGACGATTTTTATTTTTTATTCATAAAAGAAGGGCTTGCCCCTTCCAATTTTCATTACTGAAAGCCACCACAATTCACAAGAAGTTCAGCACAACTCCAGCCTAACACGAAGGACTAAAAGCTACGTACCAGATTGAAATCGCAACATCCCAAGAGGCCAACAAAGGCAAAACATCCGTGCTAGAACCCAACATTTCACAACCGACGACACAATCCACACCCTAAACCGATTATTACATCAAAAGAAACCAGGAAACTGAAGGAAGCCCAAAGACAACTAGAAGAACAAAGAACGCTGTGGTCGCCACACAAGAGTTTTCTTCATTCCAGCCTCAGAACATTGATCTTTCACGGAAAGATAAGGACGATTAATTGTCTTACATAATTATAAAGATAATTAAAAGCCACATGCGGCTACGCCCGAAATACACAAGGGCAAAAGAAGAAGGAAGACAAGGATCCGCTCGCTGATCTCTACTTTCTTGATGCGTTCTGCGAGCCACGGGAACTAGTCTCCGCGGTGAGCGGCGATGAGCTCTTTCGTGTCCTCAAGACGCTGCTTGAGAACATCCACGGATTCCTCCACCAGCCTTTGGCGCTCGTTGCGGAGCATGTCATTCTCGTCCATATGTTTATGACGCCGGTCCTCTCCAACAAGGCACTGGTCTCCTCCTGCTGGTCTACACTTCGGACGATCTTCTCCCTCAGCAGGTCGCGCTCGGCCCGGAGCCTCTCATTGCCCTCCCTTAGTTGCCGGATGACGCCGGTAGCCTGTTCAAACGAGGCTTTCACGTTGTCCTGCAACCTCGCCAAGCCGGAGATCTGATCCATCTGGCTATGGACGATCTCATGCATGCGTCTGTAACAGTCGCCGCCTGCCCGCGAGAAATTTTCCCAGGTCGCCGCGGCGCGGCGGGACATCTCTGCTGCATTCGTGGCGCGGCGGGACATTTCTGCTGCTTCATGCGCTGGCCGGACCGATCTGCTGCATCGACGGTGGCAGGGACCTTCGTCGCCGGCTGTGGCGGGACCTCTGTGCTGCTACTTACGCGCGGCGGGACATGTCGGCTGCTCCCGCAGCGAGGCGGGACATCTCTCGTGCTTCCGCTTCCTTGCTCGCCTCTCCCTGGTGGCAATCTCTCGACCCAGAACTCACGCTGGCCATGGCAGACGCAAGGGAAGGATGCTGATTGACTTGTTTGTTTTTGTGGATGAGGAGTCGAGGAGGAATGTGCAGTCATCTTGGCATACTAGTATTTATAACCGAGTACTAATACGCTCTTGAGTGGGAAACCGTTTAGGTTATGATCGGTGTGAACAGTTTTGGAATTCAATATAGCGTGGTACTAATACGCTCCTAAGTGGGAAACCGTTTAGGTTGTGATCGGTGTGAACAGGTTTGCAATTCAATATAGCGTGGAGTAATTTGGAATGTGACGAGACGCAAGCTCAAAATTTATTGACGCTTCTAGTTTCGAAGTGCGGAACTATTCCCGGATGGAGTACTTCTTTTTCTACTCCCTCCTTTCCGGTTTTATAGGGCTTATCTCAAAATTTTAGTTTTTCCATTTTATAAGGCTCAATTTGGTTGTTCCCCAACACATGTTCAGATTCCAAGGTGCATTAAATCATTGCATGCAAGTATTAAGAGAAAATTGACCAATGCATGTACTTTATGCATGCACGGATTGCAACTAATGCATTCATAAACATAATTTTTTGAGAAAAATAAGAGCATTAATTAGGTGCTTTTGCAAACTACAAAAAATATTCCACCACTCACCATAAACCGGAAAGGAGGGAGTACAGTTGTGTACGTTCAATAACTGGCACCATTGTATACATATCTTACGGTTAATGGGGCATTCGACAGGAATAGCCGCGTGGCGAGCTCTAGGCTAGGCCTTTTTTCAGACGCATTAAACCTATCTCTCAGGACTTCTCGCACGCAACATCGTGCCACCCACAAAAACTTGTACTCTGAGTTTAGTAGTACGTTATACTGGAAGAGAAGAGGTGCACGCACGCACTTGTCCTCTCACACGCGCATCTGTTTTTTCTCGAAAAGGAGGATGATGACCCCCGGCCTCTGCATCTGGGAGTCAACACGCATCTGTAGGTACGAATATCTGATTGGCTCTATCATGGATGTACCTATATACTAAAACATGTCTAGATACATCTATATTTTGACAAATGGAAGGCATGTATTGTGGAACGGAGGGAGTGCTTGTCATCAAAATGGATAAAAAGGGACGTATCTAAAACTAAAATACGTCTACATACATCTCCTTTTATCCATTTTGATGACAAGTAGTACTTCTTACCCAAAGGAACTTTAGATTCAACAGACACAAAATATCTGTTCGACTGTTGGAAATTACTGATCTGATGTCGAAGTAATTGCTGCATCGCCACCAAAACCCACCATTTCTTAAGCAAAAGTAGACCAAGATAATCCCTATATTAGCATATTACTAAGATAAACAGAAGGCACTGTCGAAACATTTAGGACGTGAACTTGTCAATCTGAATGTGGAGGGTCACAAGCTTAGCCCCGGCCAGCAGCTTGGGCGGAACTTTCAAGAAGGTCAGCTCCTGCACGTCGACGTCGCCGGTATCCTTGCTGCTTGTCACCTCCATTTCCACCTTGACGGCGTCGATCGTGCCTTTGGGCTCCCCCTGGCGGGCCGTTCGCCCACAGTTTCGCCAAGTAGTGCGGTAGTGGGGACGCCCGCTCGATGCGCATTTAACCGACACGGCGATAGGCGCGCCGATGTCGAGCACGCCGCCGACCAAGAAAAACGCGTGGTGGTCCTCCTCCGCGAACAGCAAGAGCCGTAGCTCCAACAGTGGCACTTGCAGCTGGAGCACCTTGTCGTACTGGATCCTGTGCACGGGCATGCGATGCGCGGTGCTGATGTAGTAGTAGAGCACCGGCGGCGGGCCTTCGTAGCCGCAGATGGGCATGGGGCATTTGCAGGGCGCGAGCGGACACACGCTCTGGTGATCGACGAGCTTGTGGTAAGTGCGTAGAGTCCACAGCCTTCGTGCGGGCACTCCACCCTCACCGACGAAAGGACAGAGTCCACCACCGTATTCCGCACGTCGAAGCCACCGCCGCGCTCGCACTTCTGGCACTGCCGCTGGTTCCCGGGGCGCTCGACGTGGCAGTCCGCGTAGGCCAGGTGCCCTCCCTTGCACTGCAGAAATCAATCCAACAGCACATCAATCAAGAAACCTGCACCTTGTTCAATCAGCCGAACGGACGAGGTGTATTCGAACCTCATACACTGGAGGCGTCAAGGGGCGGAGGCACAAGGGGCAGTGGAGCACGGCGAGGTCCATCGAGACCTTAGAGAGCTCCATCGTCTGGTCCTGTTCCTGTTCGGTCTGCATGATCTCGCCCTCCTCGTGCACAACCATCTCTCGACTTGGGCCGGGGTATTACAAAGCTTACCGTCACTGTTTTATACTCCCTCCGTTCCTAAATGTACTCCCTCCGTTCGGAATTACTTGTCTCGGAAATGGATGTATCTAGAACTAAAATACATCCATTTTCGCGACAAGTAAGGCTGGCCATAGTGGGAGTAACATAAGTAGTATCATGCACTTGGGACTCGCAAACATGCTTATGTGGCAGGCAATTAAAGAAGACAGAGATGGTTATAGTAACATAGGTAGATACCGTAACATAATAAAGATGGTGCTACCATGTGTCATGCATGGCAATAAATGGGACCATCTATGATACTACTAATCTATGATACTATGCACTATAGAGGTACTCCCTCCATCCCATAATGTAAGACGTTTTTTGACACTACACTAGTAACATATGCATGTTACTAGTCTAAGTTACTCCCCACTATGACCAGCCTAATTCCAATGGAGGGAGTAAGTCTTTATAGATATTTCACTAGGTGGACTACATACGGAGCAAAATGAATGAATCCGCACTTAAAATGCATCTATATACATCTGTATGTAATTCATAATGGAACCCCTACAAAGACTTATAATTTAGGAACGGAGGGAGTACTACTTCAAGGTGCATCCTCTTAAATCAACACATGCAAGTACTATCAAAAGAAGAGTCACGGCATGCATGCATGCGTTGTAATTAATGCATCGGTAAACGCAAATTATTGAAATATATCGAGTGCAGCGCTTTGATGTGTCGCGTCAACTCGTACATCAACGAGAAGTTTGATTATCCTCTCCCTTGTGGACTTAACTGCACCTGCCTTTGGCTGTATGACAGGTTGGCCACACACCTGTCGGGCCCACCTGTCATACACGCAAAGACAGGAGTGTCCCTCCCTCGCCCATGAGCGTGGTGGCTGGCAAGAATAGGAGAAGCTGCTACACGCTCTCCCTCCCCGCACGGTGGACATGCAGCAGTTCAATCGGTGTTAGATGGCCAGAAGCATACTGTAGTACTCCTCCAGTGCAGTAGTACACCATCATTGTTCGAATTCCCGAAGAGGCGAAGAGCCATGCGCAGCCCGGTCGCTCGTGTGGCAGTTTCATGTGTAGAGTAGTGTAGATAGCGTGTACCATGCATGTAAGCTTAAAATCGTTGGGGTCAGCTCCATGCTATGTGGCCGTCTCGAAGTTTTTTTAATTTAAAATAGCCTTCTGGCCCTACCTGTCACCCTGGTGATTGTAGTTTGCACGCTCATCTGGTCAAGACAGGAATATATATTTTAATTTTTTTTTCGAAAAGGGTGGACTCCCCAGCCTCTGCATCAGAATGATGCATACGGCCACATATATTTCAATTTGTGGTGGGTAAATGTTAGAGGTTGCAGCAAATATATTGTACACTGCGGGTCTTTCAGCCAAGTTTAGAGGCAAGCATGTGGGGCCAGTGCTATGATGTGTCGCTCAACTCGTAGAACGAGGAGAAGCTTGATTTTGCTACATGCCTTCTCCCTCGCCCATGCGCGCTGTTGCTCGCAAACAAGGACATGATTTTCCGTAGTAGTACTTCTACAACAAGCTATCCGTCCCGCTCGCTGTGGACGGACATGCAGCAGTGGATTCGACACTGTAGAAGCAGTAGTAGTAACATCATTGTTCATCTTCTCGAAGAGGCGAAGAGCCAAGCGCAAACCGAACGTTGCGATTCACGAACATTGGAGCACGCATATAGCCAGGCACTTGCATGAGACAAAATTGCTATGTGAGCCCACTATTGTACTAGTACGTACAATTACTTGCTAGTATAGCCCTGTAAACCAGAAAGGAGTATTTGCCCTTCTAGAGATTTCAACAAGTGACTAGACTACACCGAGACGGAGTACATATGGAGCAAAATGAGTGAATCTGCACCGTAAATAAATACGTACTAGTTCTATTGTTTTCCTCTCCGAGGTGCACAATATTGAGTATACTGACTAGTCTCTTTTTGACACGCATTTACGTTTTTTTTTGACACAGTACAGACGCAAGCGCTCATATACACGTGCATACACTCACCCCTATGAACGCACACACGCACAACACTATCATCTTGAAATTTATGAAGTCACCATAGGCACCTCGTGGTCGACGGGTCCATAGGTGCTTGAATGCTAAGGAGGAAGAGGGTAGCGGTTCCCGAGATGTTGAACGGTCAATGATGCATCCTCAATTACATGCAGAGGGAATGAATAGGAGAAGAAGACTAAGCGCCAAAGATGATGTGAATGCAACAGAGCTTGGACTCTCATATAATAAAGGCGCCCCACCACTCCAATCCATCTACTCCCAAGTCTCTGCGCAACACTGCTCACTCCAATCCAAGACCAAGTGACCAGAAGCCACAAGCACCTATGGAGGCGATGGACGCGAGCGGCAGTCGGCTGTGCCAAATCATCCAAGGGGCCGGCCTGCGGCCCCGCACCGCGCAGCGTTTCCAGATGGTGCTGGGGACCGCAGACATCGTAGCCCTCGCCGACGCCGGCTTCGCCTCTCGCATGGACGACATGATGGTCAGCTCCATCCGCAAGTTCACCGCCGTTAAGAAGCGCTCGGACGACCTTGCCGTACTGCTCTAGCCCGCGCGCCCAGGCTCCTCATTGCCTGCCACCCTCATCGGCCTACATGGGGACGAACTCTTTCAAGCCCTGGTGGCCCTGTAGGTGCCGGAGGTCGCGACGAAGAATGTGCACCTCGAGGAGGCCTTCGCCAGCAGCCTCGCCATGCAAGAAACCGTCGACCTGCACATCCACGTCTCTGAGGAAATCGTCTACATAGGCCACTACAAGGCAAGCGAGGACAGAAAAGACGTTGGCCTTCTTCAAGCGGCTGGAATCTTTGGATGCCATTGTGCGAGAAGCATCGCCGACCTGGCCACGAAGCCGCTGCTACTTAGGCGCCGCTCGATGGGCCGACGCATACTGAGTCGAGGAGGTGGGCGTCATCGATGGATGCATCTCTTCTTCTTGACTCCTGTAACCAGCACGGCATCGCCTCGTGGCCTTAATGTTTTATTAGTATAGTACTCCCTCCGTTCCCAAATATAAGTCTTTCTAAAGATTCCAGCAAGTGACTACTACATACGGAGAAAATGAGTGAATCTACACTCTAAACTATGTCTTCATACATCTGTATGTTGTATTCCATTTGAAATAGTATCTAAAAAGGCTTATATTTATGAACGGAGGGAGTATATGGCATTTTTTATTCTAGTCGTAACGTTTTCACTGTGAGGTGGGGCCGCAGTTGACCAAACCCACCCCACCAACCGGGCGTCGGCCGAGTTTAGAATTAGAAGAGAGAAACGAGGGAGGAGAGCTAGTTGTAGCACGGACGTTGTTGTCACATGGGACTCGTGTTTATAGAATAGGAGTACTGAGCACTTGTGCCTCTTTTTTTTTGAGGGAAAAATTAGTCGTATGTCTAGTACCACTAGTTGGGTGCGTGCGACCTATAGCTGTCATCACTTTAGGTCTCCTTTTCGAACCGTGTCTATGCTTCACAGTACATATTTTTTCACGCATTTATCCTCCTATATGTACTCCTAGGCTATTTCTACGTGCTCCCATTCGCCGACATGTGGGACATAGAGCATTTGGGTCGTAGTGCATGCACGACTCAGAGCATATGCCGGGGTACTTTACATTTCAGACCTCACGAATTACATGCAAACTCCCCGCAGAAGAATAAATAAATCAATGAATTACTACATGAAACCGGATTATTTTAGGGGAAACCGGAGCACGTTCATTAAATTTTGGACATAACACGTTTATAAAAAATGATCGGACCTAAACCAGTCTAAGGGCCTCTTTGATTTTTCCCGAAAAAAGGGCCTCTTTGATTCGGAGGATACTGAAAACACAGGAATGGGGAAAGTATGATGGCGATGAACCGAGACGAGGAGAACTCTAGCTCAGTTAGAGGTTAGAGGTAGATTCTAACCCTGAACTAACTCTAAACCAAAGAGGTGTATGGATGGCAGTGTTAGATTGACAATAAATGCTCTATCACAATCATTTGACTACTTTGGACGCTATTTTTAGTCAGACTAAAATAAGTCCCTTGGATCCAAGCACCCTCTTGGTGTGGCCGGCTCTTCTGTGGCCTCCTCCCGCTCACAATTGACATAAACGAACCATCTATACAAATCAAGCATGAAACACATGATAATTTTTACTTTGTCCATACAAATGAGATATCCCACTTAAACATACAACTCATCAATCAAGCTTCACAAAATAAAAAAACACTTCATGAAACAAAGAATGAGCTAACTCATCACGGAAGTCGTTCACGATAGGGAGGGAGCCCGGAGCCCCTCACGCACCGAGGGAGGAGCTCGCCATCGTCGCTTCTGCAGGAAGGCTCAGAGAGCCCAAGCCCAGGAACCCCTCTGACGCCGGCCCTTGCGAATTGAGGTCGACACCGGCATGGGTAGAAGGGCCGCTTGCCGCCGACTGGGAACTTAATCTTTGGGCCTCTAGAAATAATGAAAGCCTATAACTAAAATACCTAGAAAGGTGAACTGAATCTTTGGGCCTCTAGAAATAATGCAAGCCTGTAACTAAAATACCTAGAAAGGTGAACTGAATCTTTGGGCCTCTAGAAATAATGCAAGCCTGAAACTTAAATACCTAGAAAGGTGAACGGAATCTTTGGGCCTCTAGAAATAATGCAAGCCTGAAACTAAAATACCTACAAAGGTGAACTGAATCTTTGGGCCTCTAGAAATAATGCAAGCCTGAAACTTAAATACCAAGAAAGGTGAACTGAATCTTTGGGCCTCTAGAAATAATGCAAGCCTGAAACTCAAATACCTAGAAAGGTGAACTGAATCTTTGGGCCTCTAGAAACAATGCAAGCATGAAATTGAAATACCTAGAAAGGTGAACTGAATCTTTGGGCCTCTACAAATAATGCAAGCCTGAAATTGAAATACCTAGAAAGGTGACCTGAATCTTTGGGCCTCTAGAAAGATTTATTACCTCCTCAAGGAGCATCAAACAATTCCATGCGTGCACCACAAATCTATAGCAAGTTTGATCAGGATCTACTTTTCCAAATCAGAATTAGCGCTAGAGCAAGCAAGATCAATGATATGGCCGTGAGATAGAGAAGGAACGAACAAACTCACCCCTCTCGCGGCCTCCCTGGTAGATGCGCCGCCGCCGCGCTGTGAGATAGAAAAAAGCAGTGGTGAAGGGGAGGGGCGACCTCCGAAGGTCGGAGGGAGAGGGCGGCCGGAGTAGGGCGGCGGAGGCCGGAAGGAGAGGGCGGCCGGAGGAGAGAGAGGGCGAGCGGCGCTTGGGCGGGCGGCCCTAAGGGGAACGGAGATGAGTTGTGTGAGAGGGGGGGGAGCGATCCGGTGCGGGCAGGTGAGAATTTTTTAGGGGAGTGATCTGGTGCAAGCAGGTGAGATTTTTTTAGTTCTCTTTTAGTGGGCCCGAGGATAACTAACCCAATTAGAACCTCCCCACCGGGCTAGTTTTTTTAGCTGCGTTAGAGCAAACTAGCTCAAACTAACCCCTCTTGTTTCGATAATTTGAGGCTATTTCAACCCAAACTAGCTCTAACTCAGGGATCCAAACAAAGCGGTGTGTTCCTGTACATGCTAAAGTGTGGACCGTAGCACATTGTTTTTTATGGCCATATCACCACATTGTTTTCTACTGCTGGTTCACTGGGCTACCGTGGTTCGCACGGCTGGTTCACTGGGCTACCGTGGTTCGCACTCCTCCGACCTGAGTAGTACTCCCTCCGTTCCTAAATATAAGTGTTCGTAGATATTTCACTGTGGAGCACATACGGATGTATATAGATGCATTTTATGTGTAGATTCACTCATCTTTCTCCGTATGTGGTCCATAGTGAAATCTCTCCAAAGACTTATATTTAGGACCGAAGGGAGTAGTATATATACCGCATCATTCTTTGCTCCTTCTTACTACTCCGACATGTGGGAGAGTCAGCATCCAGGTCGACGTGTCATGCACCAGATTAGAGCGCGGAACGGAAGGGGGGCCTCACCCCGGTCGGAGCACCAGTAATTCATGACTATAGTGAGTGGTCATATCACAAGTCTTTCTAGCAGTAACGCACCGTCAAATCACACAGCCCCACTCGCTCACCCTCCTCACCTCTCTGTCAAACCGCCTACCCGAAAACTGCCGCGCGTACTGCCCGGGAAAAGCCCCGCCCACAACTTCTAACTACACGAAAATAGTTCAAGCTTGTTCGTTCTATATAAATACAGTACTTACTGTATGTTTATTCACACGTGGGGTTGTTCAATGAATGGAGGGGCTGGGAGCACAAGTGAACAATACTACCTCTGTCCGGGTTTATTGGTCCCCATTGTTTTTCGTGCCAAATTTTGACCATAGATTAAACTAAGAAAATGTTCACGCATGTCAGCAAACATTATATTTTTCAAAACTATGTTCAAATACGAATCCAATGAGATAATTTTTCTTGACATGCATTAACATTTTGTTAGTTAAAAATTTAGTCAAAATTTGGCACAAACTATAATAGGGACCTATAAACCAGGACGGAGGTAGTACTGTAGTAGTAAGTAGGAGTCGTAGAGTAGTCACCTTAAATAGAGAGTTTCTTTTCTTTAATGGCACGTACACAAATTGAAACGCTTGTTGTGGAGAGAAAAAAGATAATCACTCCACTATATATGGACGCAGGGGCCTGAGCGCTTGCTTTACTACGGTTGCTCTCTTCATTATCTCATCCTCTCCAGATATAAACAAGACAGCGGTAGCGACATTTTCTCTCTGCTCACCACTGGTCACAGATCCGGTCGGATCCCTTCGGCCGTTGTGTGTAGAGGACTAAAAGGTGCATCGTTCACGCGGTCATCACCGCCGAGGGAGGAAATCCACATCTGCCAGAGGGGCCCGACCTTCTGCCCTTGCCGTTCTCTTCGACACAGCGCCGGCTCGGGAGGTCCTCCGACCCTTCTTCCTCCCTGCCGTATTGTTCGCAGATCCAACCTGCCGCCGCTGACATCCCGGCGACCCTCAGGTATAAGTTCTTCGAAAGCGGCCTTGCTCTCTGCGCCCAGCTCCCCACGTGTCTGCATGTGCATCTTTTTCTACTCCCATCAGCTCTTCCAAAGCCACCTAAATTTTTAGTATTATTAGAGGTAAAGCTACTTCATGCATTCGAATCTAGGGCTTTGTTCAAACAACGAAGAAAGGGGGGAAAGTTGTAGCATGAATCTAGGACTTGATTCAAAGAGGAAATAATATGGTGAAAGTAGTAGAGACCGGATACCCAACCAGTCTCTTTGTTGAAAAGGGAAATAATGGGAAAACGCAGTACAAACTGGATAAGGAACAAATCTATTATTGGTTGAAAAAAGGATAGAATGTGGCAGCTGGTGGACAAGTCAACAGTGTATGTCCAGGATTAGATTTGCTGCCATCACATAGTAAAAGGTCTCTAGGATTAGATTTGCTGCCCTCACATAGTAAAAGGTCCGAGGATTAGATTTGCTGCCCTCAGATAGTAAAAGGTCTCAGGATTAGATTTGCTGCCCTCACGTAGTAAAAGGTCTTAGAATTAGATTTGCTGCCCTCACATAGTAAAAGGTCCCCAGGATTAGATTTTCTGCCCTCACATAGTAAAAGGTCTCCAGGATTAGGTTTGCTGCCCTCACATAGCGTAAACAAGCTCGGCATCACCACTTTATGCCTCCTTGTAGGTACATTGTGCTGATGCGTCCACTGTCGCATGTCCTTATACCAACCTTTTGCCCTTGTTAATGTATGGGTGCATGTAAAATTAAGTGATCACACTATTACCTTAGGGACATGTCTAACCATTGTTATTTTGAATCTAATGCCTCCAGTGATAAGATGCAATTAAACTGTGTTACAAATGGCACTCGTGCTGTTTTCCCCAGTATGATAAGTAAGTTGCTCTTTTACGCTGCTGAGTGTCCTGGTGTCCCCACGGTCCCATGCCCTTAAACCAACTCTTTAGCTATTGTTGATTTACTATGTCTGGTAAACAAGCAATGCCACCATTAAAGTAATCCCATATCTGAGGAATCTCATTGTTGATCGTAATGCTTCTGGTAACATCAAGCATTGCTGACGTTTTAAAATTTCTACTGTCCTTCCGTGATTGCCATGAACATAATTAAGATGCTTCTTTTCATTTTGTATATGTTTCGTATATTCTTATTGACCAGCAACTGTTTACTTTCTATCATTTTGTGCAGATAGGGATATCCATTTCACCTTGTTGCTATTATGACCTTTTGGTGAACTGCAGAAAACACTTTTTTTTGGAATGAGTGTCTTGTGCAGTTCAACTAAAATGTCACGTGGGCAACATCTCTCAATTTTGGTGGAACTGCACAAAATGGTGATTGGAGTTTCCAAAATCTCCGTCAAGTTCTGCTGGTAATCTCGTGTAACATTTTATTAGCCTTTGCAAGATTGAGCCATCACTGTCACCACAATGGCACTTTATTTTAGTGGAACTGCACAAAAGGATAAGGAAATTTTAGTTGCACCTTACATGAGCCGGACAGCTAACCTTAATGTTCCTCAATTTTAGTGCAACTACTAAAGAAGAACCTGCTAGCTCACAAGAGCAAGTACTTCTTTCTAGCTGAATGATGCAATCTTTGCTTCATTTCAGGTGAACCGCAGAAAAAGGTGCATGAATTGAATCATGGAACTCCAGGCAGACCTCATCCTAGTGGAGCTGGAGGTTGAGTTCAAGGAGGATGCTATTAAAGCGAAATCATGCTCTCATGTCTCCTTGCTTGTGCTGTGCAAACGGGAATGCTCAACTACAGATGTTGTGACGGTCAAGAGCATTCGCCAAGTTCTTCGATTGTATGACATGGCTAGCCAAGATGGATTTAATCCCGATATTCACTTTATCAAAAGCGCTCTAATGGGTTGGTTACGAATCTTGCAAGCTGGGAATCAATGAGATGTGTAGGCATCTTTGTTGTACTTATTATTTGAATCTTATTTGTTGGTTCTGAATCTTGCAAGCTGGGAATGAATGAGATGTGTAGGCATCTTTGTTGTACTTATTATTTGGATCTTATTTGTTGGTTCTGAATCTTGTAAGCTGGGAATCAATGAGATGTGTAGGGATCTTTGTTGTACTTATTATTTGGATCTTATTTATTGGTTCTGAATCTTCCAAGCTGGGAAACACTGCATGATGATGCAGAGGACAACAACCATAACAAACAGTTCAAACTTGGTAGTATTATCTTTGTGAAAGTGCGACAAATGTGCTGATCATGTGCGTCCTGAGAATATTAATTCTAATTGTTGTGCATGTTGATCCCGTGGCACTGATAGAACAAGCCAATGCATTGCTTGTTTTAAGTATAAATTTCTATTAAAGCTAATTAAATTTAAGTAAAGTGACCACTAACTCCTGTTATTACTGATACTGTCTGAGACCGCTCGTGAACCGACGTGTGGCCGGAGTAGGTTTCTTAATGGAGTCGTTTGAATGCGCCGAGGGTGCATCTTCTGCCAGGCGTGCAGCGGACGCGGGAGGGGTAGTAACTGTTGTCACCTGTACACACTCAGCTTACTGTTGAATCCAGTTCCCCAAGAGCTGAAAAATGAACTGCTGTCGCCGCCTACACACTCGTTCACTCGAAGAGACTCCAATGGCGATCCGAGGGGTGAGCCTGCTGGATATGGACTTCAGCAAGGAGTTAGTTCGCCGTTCAGTCCTATGGCTGCACCAAGTTGAATGTGATGTACACCAATGATACGGACTCGGTGAAGCTACGCCTGCGCCTCGATCCTATGGATGCACCAGGTTATGGAGCATTCACCCATTTCATCGGCAGCGCCGACTGCACCTTCGCTACGGTGGAGAGAAGGAAGAACGCGACGATTCCGCCATCTGGTGCAACAAGCTTGTCAACATCCAGAAGCAATACAAGATCATCAGCAACGGGCAGGAGAAGTACTCCGTGGTTGACCTCGCTGACACCATCATCGACCCCTGATACGCCAACATGAAAGAAGACGACCTGAACACGTGGGAGGTACCTCTGAATCTAGCCTACATAACCTACGCGGCCAAGGACGCATACGCATGCTACGACATGTACAGGAAGATCTTGGACATGAGGGCGTGTCTGCTTCCCGTAACCGACGAGTACACGGACAGCTGCAACGTCATGATCAAGCGTGCCAGGAAGGTCTAGATGTTGTACTTGATCTGTTTATAAGCACCTTTATCATCTGAGTGTTTCATGCATTAGCCTATGTGTCGTAATTATCTGTTTTTTCCGAAATATTTCTTTTAAGAACGCATTAACCTGATTGCTTTTCTTAGTGGCTATTTGATTATGTATGTAAACTAGTTCACTTGTCCGTAAAAAAAACTAGTTCACTCGGCTGCCGTGCTTTGAATGTCCTTCCTCCCAGCATATTCCTCTCCTCAGGTGGACCCAGCAGGTCTCTGAATTTTATCCCACTTTCTTTTTCGATGTAAACTGAGTTTTCTCCCGATTACTTTCCCTAGAACCAACTCAACTGTCCCCACGCCTAGCCTAAAAAATAATAATACCCCAATGCACTATTAACTCATCAAATTAAAATGATATTTTATTTTGTAAGTTGAAAGTTCTTACAAAATAATAATAATAATTGTTTATATATAACTTGCCAAGTTAACTCCTAGTGATTGCATACATAAGCTTGCAAAGATTTTACTGATGTGCAATCATGTGTTTATGTTTTTATAACATTTCTCCGTCTAGCCCAACATGATATATATTTTCACCCAGCCCAACAAGTCCGCGGATTTCGAGAAAAATGCAAATGGGATTTAAACGGGCTTCATAGATGCTACATCATTGTTTCACCCAGCCCACCAAATGGGTGGTGACATGTGGGCGATGGGTGAAGTTTAAGAAGGCGTTGGATTTACATCCAACGGCCGGCATCCTTCTTCAATCTCTCGTCTTCTTCCCACAGCGCTGCCGGAACCGCCTGCTCCAGCCTTCGGCGTCCAGCGGCGTTGTTTTGCGCTCCTCAGCAAAACTGCGGCCTCCGACGGCCAGGCCATCCCTCCACTCCGCACCTCATGTTATTCTCTGCCGAGTGTAGGCCCGCCCCGCACCCGAACCAGTTAAGTTTCCCACTCCTCTCCGTCTGCGACTCCACTGTTGCGCCTTCCCCATCTCCGGGTCGTTCCAGTCTGGGGCAATGCCGTCGTCCACTGCCTCGGTGCGCTCGGCACGACATGGTCAACATACAAGAGTCATCGGAAGAGGACTGTACGTGGAGAGCCTGACGGCTGGGACCCACGAGGTCCATGGTCGCACGCAAGGAAAGTTACTCCTTATTACACATCAGACGTGCAATCAGACGTGGGAAGGGATTCTCAGATTTCGAAAAAACGTCCCCCCGCCCCGCTGATAGGTCAGACCCACTAGCTATATCTTCACATGCAAGGAAGTGCCTCCTTATTACGCACCAAAAAATGAATACCCCTACTAGCTGGGACCCACCATAGTGGGTGGCCGACCTGTGGGCCTACTAAGTTGATGAGGATGGAGGGCATTGTCAACTTAGTCAATATGAATGATTCTAGCTCCAGTGACCGTACGATGTCCATCCAACGGCCATAGTGCTTCTTCAACCTCTGGTCTTCTTGCTCCAGCCGCCCAAAGCAGCGTCGGTCGTGCCTCGTGCTCCTGCCTCTCGTGGCCGGTTGTGATGCCGCGGAGGCCTCACCACCCCCTACTACTCCCACCGCTGGCCCAGGGTATCCCTCTACTCACCCACACCCCCTATTATTCTGCAGCGACAGCAGCCTCACGCCGCAACCGAACCAGTGAACCCTCGTACTCCTCTCCGTGTGGTCATCCACTTCCGCGTCTTCCCCAGCTCCGCGTTGTCCCCTTCCTAGGCCTCGCCATCGTCCACCACCTTGGTGCTCTCGGTGCAGCGTGGTCAATGTGGTCAACGACCGACTTCCATCGGAAGAGTACTGTACGTGGAGAGGCTGACACCTGGGTACAAGGCCGCAGCCTAGTTTTTTTGTGATTTGCCAAGTAAGTCGCTTTGTCAGGTCTGTTGTGCTGCAAATCTTTCAAGAGAAGGAGAGCTTCATTCGGCTGGCCGAGAAAATGGCCTATCAGTAATGAGAAATGGGTTGTAGATTTTTAAAACAAATCAAACCGGCAATTAGTTTCAAATATCTTTTTTTCATTTCAAGATTTTAAATTACATTAATTTTTATGCATGGAGAATTTGTTGGATTTTGTATTGATATACATTTATTTTTAAAATCAGTTTGAATGTGAGTCGAAATTTCGGGATTAAAAACAGTTCGTACCGCACCGAAATATGCAAAATTTCGTATAATGTTTTAACCGTGGCCACAATATGGGCTGTAATGCTAACAAAAAGAATATGGGCTCCAAAAAAACCTCAAGAATTAGCAAATGGGCTGTAAATTATTAGAAATAATGGAAGATGGGTTGTATGCTGTTTTCCACAGATTTGTGACTGTCGGATGTCCATCCAACGGCCGTCCTGCTTCATCAATCTCTGCTCTTCCTGCTCCAGCCGCTCAAACAAGCATCGGCGGGACTGCCTGCTCCCTCCTCCCCACGGCTGACTGTGCTGTCGCGCAGGCCTCACTGCTCCATCGTACTCCCATCACTGGCCTAGCCATCCCTCTACTCACCCACACCTGCTGTTATTCTCCTGCGACGGTAGGCGAACCAGTAAACCCTCGTACAGTCGTACTCCCCTCCGCGTGGGAAACAACTGCCGAGTCCTCCCTGCCTCCGTGTCATTCCCTTCCTAGGCCTCACCGTCGTCCACCGCCCTGGTGCTCTCGGCGGGGCCTGGTCAACGTGGTCAACGACCGACATGCATCTGAAGTGGATCAGACGTGGAGAGGCCGACAGCTGGGTCCACGGCCACACGCAAGGAAATGCCTCCTTATTACGCCGCAAAATAATGATTCCTCCACGAAATCAGGGACCCACCGAAAGGGCCTCTCAGATTTCGCGAAAAAAACGTTATCATTACCGGCGGCTCAGACCCACCAGCTATATCTTCGCACGCAAGGAAGTGCCTCCTTATTACGCACAAAAAAAAATGAATACTCCCCCTGTTAGCTGGGACCCTGTATAGTGGCAGGCTGACTTGTGGGCCTACTAAGTTGATGGGGACGGAGGGCTTTGTCAACTTAGTCAATATGCACGATTCTAGCTCCAGTGACCGTACGATGTCCATCCAATGGCCGTAGTGCATCTTCAACCTCTGGTCTTCTTGCTCCAGCCGCCCAAACTAGCGCCGGTCGTGCCTCGTGCTCCTGCCTCTCGTGGCCGGTTGTGATGCCGCGGAGGCCTCACCACCCCCTACTACTCCCACCGCTGGCCCAGGGTATCCCTCTACTCACCCACACCCCCTATTATTCTGCAGCGACAAAGAGCCTCACGCCAAGAATCAACCAGTGAACCCTCGTACTCCTCTCCGTGTGGTCATCCATCGCCGCGTCTTCCCCAGCTCGCGTTGTCCCCTTCCTAGGCCTCGCCATCGTCCACCACCTTGGTGCTCTCGGTGCAGCGTGGTCAATGTGGTCAACGACCGACTTCCATCGGAAGAGTACTGTACGTGGAGAGGCTGACACCTGGGTACAAGGCCGCAGCCTAGTTTTTTTGTGATTTGCCAAGTAAGTCGCTTTATCAGGTCTGTTGTGCTGCAAATCTTTCAAGAGAAGGAGAGCTTCATTCGGCTGGCCGAGAAAATGGCCTATCAAGAATGAGAAATGGGTTGTAGATTTTTAAAACAAATCAAACCGCAATTAGTTTCAAATATCTTTTTATCATTTCAAGATTTTAAATTACATTAATTTTTATGCATGGAGAATTTGTTGGATTTTATATTGATATACATTTATTTTTAAAATCAGTTTGAATGTGAGTCGAAATTTCGGGATTAAAATAGTTCGGACCGCTTTTGAAATATGCAAAATTTCGTATAATGTTTTAACCGTGGCCACAATATGGGCTGTAATGCTAACAAAAAGAATATGGGCTCCAAAAACCTCAAGAATTAGCAAATGGGCTGTAAATTATTAGAAATAATGGAAGATGGGTTGTATGCTGTTTTCCACAGATTTGGATCGCTTGTCGGATGTCCATCCAACGGCCGTCCTGCTTCATCAATCTCTGCTCTTCCTGCTCCAGCCGCTCAAACAAGCATCGGCGGGACTGCCTGCTCCCTCCTCCCCACGGCTGACTGTGCTGTCGCGCAGGCCTCACTGCTCCATCGTACTCCCATCACTGGCCTAGCCATCCCTCTACTCACCCACACTGCTGTTATTCTCCTGCTGACGGCAGGCGAACGATAAACCCTCGTCTGATCGTACTCCCCTCCGCGTGGGAAACAACTGCCGAGTCCTCCCTGCCTCCGTGTCATTCCCTTCCGAGGCCTCACCGTCGTCCACCGCCCTGGTGCTCTCGGCGGGGCCTGGTCAACGTGGTCAACGACCGACATGCATCTGAAGTGGATCAGACGTGGAGAGGCCGACAATTTGGGTCCACGGCCACACGCAAGGAAATGCCTCCTTATTACAGCATAAAATAATGATTCCTCCACCTGACATCAGGGACCCACCGAAAGGGCCTCTGTATTTCGTGAAAAAACGTTCTCACCGCTGACAGCTCAGACCCACCAGCTATATCTTCGCACGCAAGGAAGTGCCTCCTTATTACGCACAAAAAAATGAATACTCCCCCATTATTTGGGACCACTTTATAGTGGCAGGCTGACTTGTGGGCCTACTAAGTTGATGGGGACGGAGGGCTTTGTCAACTTAGTCAATATGCACGATTCTAGCTCCAGTGACCGTACGATGTCCATCCAATGGCCGTAGTGCATCTTCAACCTCTGGTCTTCTTGCTCCAGCCGCCCAAACTAGCGCCGGTCGTGCCTCGTGCTCCATCCTCCCGTGGCCGGCTGCAATGACGCGGAGGCCTCGCCGCCCCCTACTACTCCCACTGTTGGCCAGGCCATCCCTCTACTCACCCACACCCCCTGTTATTCTGCGGCGACTGCAGCCTCACACCTTAGTGAAACAGTGAACCCTCGTACTCCTCTACGCGTGGGCATCCACTGTCGGGTCCTCCCCGGCTCCGCGTCGTCCCCTTCCTAGGCCTCGCCGTCGTCCACCGCCCTGGTGCCCTCGACGTGGCGTGGTCAAGGAATGGCTTCCATCGGCCGTGGACTGTACGCGGAGAGGCTGACAGTTGGGTCCACGGCTGCAGCAAGGAAGTGCCTCCTTATTACGCGCAAAATAATTATTCCTCCACCTGACAGCGGGGACCCATCGGACGGGCCACCGTATTTCGTGAAAAAAATGTTTCCCCCTGACTGCTGGGACCCACCAGCTACATCTTCGTACGCAAGGAAGTGTGTGGGCAAAAAAGATTCGCCCCGATTGCTGGGACCCACCATCTACATCTTCGCAGCAAGGAAGTGCGTGACGGTCGGGACCCACCTGGTGAAGCATCGTGGGGTTGTCATTCTGGTTGCGAACGATGTACGTACATCTTGGTCGTTGTAGAAACGCACGCGTGTCGTAGTAGGGGCGCGCATGTAGCATGTACACGTACGTACAGCAGCGAGGGTGCAAGAAAGAAAATACGGCCACGTACGTACATACGGGCAGGGTCTCGAACACCTACTTGTGCATGTGTACATGGCTGGGTCGGAACAGAATGCGTGGTCGTGTTCATCGGGCGGGCTTGGACGGAACAGGCGATGGAAACGAGGCCTGGCGTACGGCACAAGGGAGGAAATGGCCTTGTGTTCGACCAGCCACGTTCGAAACGGGATCCTGTTGATCGGGAGGGGCCTGGCGTACCGCACAACGAGGAAACGAACCTCCTAGGGTCGAAACGGGGGTCCTGTTGATCGGGAGGGGTGTGGCGTACCGCAAAACGGACGAAACGAACCTCTGTTAGAGCGCTACGGTCGAAACGGGGGTCCTGTTCATTGGGACGGGTGTGGCGTACCGCAAAACGGGACTCCACGGGATAATGTTCATCTCCACCGTCGACCTCCTCCAGCCTCCACGGGCTCCTGTTCATCCAGCCTCCACCGCGCGCTACTCCACCGGCTACTGTTCAACCACCCTCCACGGGCACCCTCCACCGTCTACTGTTCATCCAGCCCTCCACACCGCGGGGTCCTGTTCAACCACCCCTCCACGGCCACCCCTCCACCGTCTACTGTTCATCCAGCCCTCCACACCACGGGTCCTGTTCATCCAGAGGCAATGCCATCGCTCACTGTTCATCCACCCCCCCCCCAATGCTCGCTGTTCGTCCAATTGATCGGCTTCAATTAGCAGCAGTAACGAAGGAATCGCTCCATCGGATTCAGTTAACAGCCATCGATCGATCGCTCGGGTTCAGTAACGCGTAGCCTGCAGTGCAATCGCTCGGGTTCAGTTAGAGTGCAACGCCTCGCTCGGTTCAGTTCGAGCCAACGCCTCACACACACGCGCGTACGTATGAGAGAAATGCGCATCGCTCGGCCCCCAACCTCCCACCGTAACCGGCAACTCACCGAAATTTTCCTCCCCCTCGCTTCTACCACGGTTTTTTCCATCATGGACGGCCCAAAGAATGTCATGCAGCTGCGTCTCCGGCCCGCCCAGGACGAAAAGCCCATTTTCTATCATGATTTTTTGTCATAGAAGTAGGAGCCCACCACATCTATGATGATACCGGGTTTTGTCACAATTATCGTCATAGAAGTGTCATATGTACGACATAAAAAAAATTCGTTCGGCCCAAAATGTCACGGATGTTTGTTTTTTTTGTAGTGCATGGAGCGGCATCAACATGGCGTGGTAAAACTTTTGTACCATTTGGGGCAGGTTTGGGATATGCTTCTCACAAACCGGAGCTTCCCACAAAAAGCATGATGGTTTTCGGTAGGGTACGTCCCACCTTTGGGGACGAAACGATATCCATTGCCTCTTATTAATTTCAAATTTTTTCTCGTGTTAGCATAGAACAACAGGAGTGTTGTGTGAATTTTGGTGATTTTTCGGAGTTCGTTTGGACATTTTTATGCATTAACCGACTTTACAATGCATTTATGTGCATAATTCAAATTTGAACTACATGCACATGCTTCGGTGCATATAAATTGGTTGAAAAATCAAATATGTGTCCTTGGGTGCATGCTTAGGTCCCATGCAAGAAATGGGAATGAATTTCCAACACCAGGGCACCGTTCATTGCCGGGAAAACAATGAGATGCCTGGTTTTAAAATACTAGTAAATCCGAAACTCGTCTGAAATTCATGAAACTTGGCATGCTATCATGGAGCGGCATCAACATGTCGTGGTAAAATTTTTGTCCCATTTGGGGCATGTTTGGGATATGCTTCTCACAAACCGGAGCTTCTCACAACAAGCATGATGGCTTTCAGTAGGGAATGTCCCACCTTTGGGGACGAAACGATATCCATTGCCTCTTATTGCTTTCAAATTTTTTCTCGTGTCAACATAGAACAACAGGAGTGTTATGTGGATTTTTGTGATTTTTCGGGGTTCGTTTGGACACTTTTATGCATTAACTGAGTTTTCAATGCATTTATGTGCATAATTCAAATTTGAACTACATGCACATGCTCGGGTGCATATAAATTGGTTGAAAAATGAAGTATTTGTCCTTGGGTGCATGCTTAGGTCCCATGCAAGAAATGGGAATGAATTTCAAACACCAGGGCACTATTGATTGCCCGGAAAACATTGAGATGTCTGGTTTTTAAATTCTAGTAAATCCAAAACTCGTCTGAAATTCATGAAACTTGCCATGCTATCATGGAGCGGCATCAACATGCCGTGGGAAAGTTTTTATCCCATTTGGGGCAGGTTTGGGTATATGCTTCTCACAAACCGGAGCTTCTCACAAGAAGCATGATGGTTTTCGGTAGGGAACGTCCCACCTTTGGGGATGAAATGATATCCATTGCCTCTTATTGCTTTCAAATTTTTTCTCGTGTCAACATAGAACAACAGGAGTGTTGTGTGATTTTTTGTGATTTTTCGGGGTTCGTTTGGACATTTTTATGCATTAACTGTGTTTTCAATGCATTTATGTGCATAATTCAAATTTGAACTACATGCACATGCTCCGGTGCATATAAATTGGTTGATAAATAACATATGTGTCCTTGGGTGCATGCTTAGGTCCACTTGCAAAAAATTGGAATGAATTTCAAGCACAAGGGCACCGTTGATTGCCATGAAAACATTCAGATGCCTTGTTTTTAAATTCTAGTAAATCCAAAACTCGTCTGAAATTCATGAAACTTGGCATGCTATCATGGAGCGGCATCAACATGCCGTGGTAAAAGTTTTGTCCCTTTTTGGGTAGGTTTGGGTATATGCTTCTGAAAAACCGGAGCTTCTCACAACAAGCATGATGGTTTTCGGTAGGGAACGTCCCACCTTTCACTACTAGGGAAAAGACTAGCAGCAGCGCGGGTTTTAGGCCTATTAGTAGCGCGGGCGGGGCGCCATCGATAAGGCGCTTCTGACTAAAGCTTAGCGATGGCGCGCTGGACCCGCTCTTTGCTAAAATGATCTAGTAGTAGCGCTTCTCTGAGCAGCGCTTTGGTAATTAGTAGTAGCGCTCCTCCTTGCCCGGCGCTACTACTATTATTTAGTATTTTATTTCTTTTTTATTTCATGTTGTATTTCATACACCTTTACACAATTTTTCATACAACAGGAATTTAGAGACTGTTTTTACATCATAATGAGTAGGTGAAACAATCAGTGGACTAGTTTCAAGTGGATGGATATCCACTTGAAACTAATCATGATTCTTTCACCCAATGATATAATAAATATCATATCATATCATTAACAACTTATCATCATAATACATCATTGTCATATAACACCTCAAGAACATCGTTTTCATCAATGAGACATCACATAACAAATTGGTCACTAGTCGTAATCACAAGTACTCCTCATCATCAACTCTAACACATTGTATCACATAATAAACATATTGTACCTCATAGGACCTACTACATTCTCTTAGGAGCTACTATATTCTCTAAGGTAAAATAGCAAAAACAAGATAGCCCTCGACTCTCCATTATGGAGAATGGAGATTATCGTGTCTCCAATTCTTGCCTTTCGCAATGTTACTTCCAAGAACCTCCTTGCGAATGTCCAAACATTTTTCCATTCTTTGATTAGCATGTGTTCACCGGTTTTAGAAACCCGATATGCACAGGTGAGATCCGTAGGATGACCTGGCTGTATGTTCAGAACTTCAAGGCGACCATTGTAATACATCAGATGAGGCACACAATCCATTGGGATTTTCTGTTGAAAAACATAGTAATAACCGTAGTTAGCAATGATGTACTAGTTTTGGAAGTATGCAAAATATGCACAGATGTCGTAATAGTAAAAATCTTACCAGGGTATCTCCATAGAAGTTATCGTGGTTCAACACGTGCACTAGTGGCACGTATTCACCATAATTTGGAGGAGTTCGATAATAGGTATTGTAATTCTCGAAGAAAGTACAATAAGCAATCAGATGATTTTTCTCCTTATACGTTAATTCGGAGCCATCGGTGTATTGCGTTTTGTCTACCATCTTCTGCACATTCTTTGAAGATTCAAAATAAGTTGTCAATGGAAATAAGCTATCAACAATTTTGAAATAAACAATATAAATTAGTTAATAACTATGTTTGAGAAACTCACATTGCGGTAGAATAGGAAGCGTATCAACAAGGACCCAAATGTCCATATTGTCTTGCTCGATGTCAGGATCACCAAGATCCATGGTGACAATCATACCCTCATAAAAACCATACATTTTGCAAAGTGCTTCCCAATTTTGGCAACCAAAATGGGTTACGCTCTGAGCATTGCACAGATTTACTTCAAAATCCATATCATGATGGGTCCTTAGGTGTATTTTCTTTGTTTCAAAATTTTCATGGTCTTGAAAACCCATCCTCTCCAAGACATAGCGTCTTGCATGGCATGGGATAAGCTAGTTGATTTGTAAAAGATGAAAATTAGACGTTGAAATAGTTGAAGTCATGCTTAATTATGAAAAAAAACTTGTCGTTGTTGCGTACCGTTGCACAATCGAAGGTCTCCTCGAGCTTAATGCTGAGGCGCCGATCTTCGTCCAGCTGAACGAACCTGTCGCACATACCTCGATCGTCGTGGCACCAGCTACACTCCCCCGGGAGACTGTCGTCATCCGAGTACGACATTTCCTATGATCATAATTCAAAGATTAAACTTGTACATATTCTAGCACAAGTCATGCCAGAATTCACGAAAAAATCCGGCATGACCTTTGCTAAAAAAGGACATATCGAGTGCCTGAAATTTGCCGGAACAGAAATTAATCAACACTCCGGCAAAACATAGGCCAATCGGAGATGTAAACAGAACATAAACGGCCACTTGGGCAACCACATATCCTATTTGAGCAACAACACAAGATATACAAGGATATTTGGCTGGTCTCACCTCGATGTTGGAGGGTCGGTGGATCGGGACAACGGCGGGGATGTCGGAGGGGTCGGTGATGGGGACGACGGCGGGATGTCGGAGGGGGTCGGTGTGACGGGACGACGGTGGTCACCGAGAAACCATATAAGTTGTCACTAATACATCCCGAATAATTGCTTAAACTAAAAAATAACAACAAATATGACATGTTCAACTAGTTTTATTAATTCAACTAGTTCTTACTAAATATAAACTTACTATAAATAGAAAAAGACTAGTTCTTTCTAAAAATAAAGTAGTTCAACTAGTTATATTAATTTACTTAGTAAACTAGTTCAACTACAACTAAAAATCTAGTACTAACTAAGCAACATCTAGTTAACTAGTACCATCACTACTAGTAATTAACATCTACTACTACTAAAAATCTAGTACTAACTAAGCAACATCTAGTACTAGCTATGAACCCTAAATTAACATCTACAACTACTAAATCTAGTACTAACTAGTGGCAGGGGTGGGGGCGGCGGAGGTAGCTAGGGGCGGCGAGGTCGATGGCAGTTGGAGGAGGCTGCCCGGAGGAGGAGGAGGAGGCGGCATGATCGGAGGGAGGAGGGCAGCGGTGGAGGAGAGAGGGGCGGCCGTAGGCGGAGGGAGGATGTGGGAGGAGGAGGGAGGAGGGACGGAAGGAGGGGAGTACCTCGGTGGCGGACGGACGATGGCGGCGGCGACACACCATTTACAGTTATCTGCAGGCGTAGAGTGAGAGTGTGAGTGAGGGCCGGTCGTGCGGCGTGGTGATAAGGTAGGGATAGTTGCAGTAGCGTTGCCAAAAACGCGCTACAGCTAATCTGAATAGCAATAGCGTCTTGCACATAAACCGCTACTGCTAAGTGTAACTATACAAAAAATACGTCAATGAAAAAAATACATTGGCCATCAATGATCTTTTTGTGTACAATCTGAATTGTCAATATGAGTCCTATCCGGTAGGAACCGGAGATGACTCATATTGCAGCCACAAATTTTACACATAGAGTTCAGTGAAGACCAACTGGTTGTGGTAGTTTCAGAAATAACATATTTAAGGTGGTAAGCACCCTGTTCACGGAGCAAGGTGGGACTAAACTTATGGGATGATCTTAGCAGTAGCGGTTTTTCTATAAGCGCGCTGCTGCTAACTTCTATAGTCGTAGCGTGGTTTAGTATAGAGCGCAACTGCTATAACTAGCGGGAGGGGGGGCGAGGTCATGGCAATTATAGCAGTAGCGCTATTTGTGGTGGACGCGCCATCGCTATTTTCTGTCGGCCGCCAGCGTTTCTCTAACACACGCTGCTGCTAAGTAGCAGCAGCGTGGTATTTTGTGGTGCGCTGCTGGTAAGATTTTGTGTATAGGCTTTTCCCTAGTAGTGTTTGGGGACGAAACGATATCCATTGCCTCTTATTGCTTTCAAATTTTTTCTCGTGTCAACATAGAACAATAGGAGTGTTGTGTGAATTTTTGTGATTTTTCGGGGTTCGTTTGGACATTTTTATTCATTAACTGAGTTTTCAATGTATTTATGTGCATAATTCAAATTTGAACTACATGCACATGCTCCGGTGCATATAAATTGGTTGAAAAATCAAATATGTGTCCTTGGGTGCATGCCTAGGTCCCATGCAAGAAATGGGAATGAATTTCAAACACCAGGGCACCATTGATTGCCGCGAAAACAATGAGATGCCTGGTTTTTAAATTCTAATAAATCCAAAACTCATCTGAAATTCATGAAACTTGGCATGCTATCATGGAGCGGCATCAACATGCCGTGGTAAATTTTTTGTCCCATTTGGGGCAGGTTTGGGATATGCTTCTCAAAAACCGGAGCTTCTCACAACAAGCATGATGGTTTTCGGTAGGGAATGTCCCACCTTTGGGGATGAAACGATATCCATTGCCTCTTATTGCTTTCAAATTTTTTTCGTGTCAACATAGAACAACAGGAGTGTTATGTGAATTTTGTGATTTTTTGGGGTTCGTTGGACATTTTTATGCATTAACTGAGTTTTCAATATGTATCCTTGGGTGCATGCTTAGGTCCCACAAGAAATGGGAATGAATTTCCAACACCGTGGCACTATTGATTGCCGGAAAACATTGAGAAGCCTGGTTTTAAATTCTATTAAATCCAAAACTCGTCTGAAATTCATGAAACTTGGCATGCTATCATGGAGCGGCATCAACATGCCGTGGTAAAAGTTTTGTACCTTTTGGGGCAGGTTTGGGTATATGCTTCTCACGAGCCAGAGCTTCTCACAACAAGCATGATGGTTTTCGGTAGGGAACGTCCCACCTTTGGGGACCTAAACGATATCCATTGCCTCTTATTGCTTTCAAATTTTTTCTCGTGTGAACATCGAACAACAGGAGTGTTGTGTGAATTTTTGTGATTTTTCGGGGTTCGTTTGGACATTTTTATGCATTAACTGAGTTTTCAATGCATTTATGTGCATAATTCAAATTTGAACTACATGGACATGCTCCGGTGCATATAAATTGGTTGATAAATAAGATATGTGTCCTTGGGCGCATGCTTAGGTCCACTTGCAAAAAATTGGAATGAATTTCAAGCACTAGGGCACCGTTGATTGCCATGAAAACATTGAGATGCCTTGTTTTTAAATTCTAGTAAATCCAAAACTCGTCTGAAATTCATGAAACTTGGCATGCTATGATGGAGCGGCATCAACATGCCGTGGTAAATTTTTTGTCCCATTTGGGGCAGGTTTGGGTATATGCTTCTCAAAAACCAGAGCTTCTCACCACAAGCATGATGGTTTTCGGTAGGGAATGTCCCACCTTTGGGGACGAAACGATATCCATTGCCTCTTATTGCTTTCAAACTTTTTCTCATGTTAACATAGAACAACATGAGTGTTGTGTGAATTTTTGTGATTTTTCGGGTTTCGTTTGGACATTTTTATTCATTAACTGAGTTTTCAATGCATTTATGTGCATAATTCAAATTTGAACTACATGCACATGCTCCGGTGCATATAAATATGTTGAAAAATCAAATATGTGTCCTTGGGTGCATGCTTAGGTCCCTTGCAAGAAATGGGAATGAATTTCAAACACTGTGGCACCATTGATTGCCGGAAAACAATGAGATGCCTGGTTTTTAAATTCTAGTAAATTCGAAACTAAATGAAATTCATGAAACTTGGCGTGCTATCATGGAGCGGCATTAACATGCCGTGGTAAATTTTTCGTCCCATTTGGGGCAGGTTTGGGATATGCTTCTCAAAAACCGGAGCTTCTCACAACAAGCATGATGGTTATCGGTAGGGAATGTCCCACCTTTGGGGACGAAATGATATCCATTGCCTCTTATTGCTTTCAAATTTTTTCTCGTGTCAACATAGAACAACAGGAGCGTTATGTGAATTTTTGTGATTTTTTGGGGTTTGTTTGGACATTTTTATGCATTAACTGGGTTTTCAATGCATTTATGTGCATAATTCAAATTTGAACTACATGCACATGCTCAAGTGCATATAAATTGGTTGATAAGTAAGATATTTGTCCTTGGGTGCATGCTTAGGTCCCATGCAAAAAATTGGAATGAATTTCAAACATAAGGGCACCGTTGATTGCCATGAAAACATTGAGATGCCTTGTTTTAAATTCTAGTATATCCAAAACTCGTCTGAAATTCCTGAAACTTGGCATGCTATCATGGAGCGGCATCAACATGCGGTGGTAAAAATTGTCCCATTTGGGGCAGGTTTGGGTATATGCTTCTCTAAACCGGAGCTTGTCACAACAAGCATGATGGTTTTCGGTAGGGAACATCCCACCTTTGGGGACGAAACGATATCCATTACCTCTTATT
Source organism: Aegilops bicornis (assembly GCA_021605145.1). Classification (NCBI taxonomy): domain Eukaryota; kingdom Viridiplantae; phylum Streptophyta; class Magnoliopsida; order Poales; family Poaceae; genus Aegilops; species Aegilops bicornis. The sequence continues at coordinate 134,625,715 of CM038671.1, forward strand.
GCTTTCAAATTTTTTCTCATGTCAACATAGAACAACAAGAGTGTTGTGTGAATTTCTGTGATTTTTCGGGGTTCGTTTGGACATTTTTATGCATTAACTGAGTTTTCAATGCATTTATGTGCATAATTCAAATTTGAACTACATGCACATGTCAAGTGCATATAAATTGGTTGATAAATAAGATATGTGTCCATGGGTGCATGCTTAGGTCCCATGCAAAATTGGAATGAATTTCAAACACAAGGGCACCGTTGATTTCCATGAAAACATTGAGATGCCTTGTTTTTAAATTCTAGTAAATCCAAATATCGTCTTAAATTCATGAAACTTGGCATGCTATCATGGAGCGGTATCTACATGCCGTGGTAAAATTTTTATCCCATTCGGGGCAGGTTTGGGTATATGCTTCTCACAAACCGAAGCTTCTCACAACAAGCATGATGGTTTTCGGTAGGGAACGTCCCACCTTTGGGGACGAAACGATATCCATTGCCTCTTATTGCTTTCAAATTTTTTTCGTGTCAACATAGAACAACAGGAGTGTTATGTGAATTTTGTGATTTTTTGGGGTTCGTTGGACATTTTTATGCATTAACTGAGTTTTCAATATGTATCCTTGGGTGCATGCTTAGGTCCCCTGCAAGAAATGGGAATGAATTTCCAACACCAGGGCACTATTGATTGCCGGGAAAACATTGAGAAGCCTGGTTTTTAAATTCTATTAAATCCAAAACTCGTCTGAAATTCATGAAACTTGGCATGCTATCATGGAGCGGCATCAACATGCCGTGGTAAAAGTTTTGTACCTTTTGGGGCAGGTTTGGGTATATGCTTCTCACGAACCAGAGCTTCTCACAACAAGCATGATGGTTTTCGGTAGGGAACGTCCCACCTTTGGGGACGAAACGATATCCATTGCCTCTTATTGCTTTCAAATTTTTTCTCGTGTGAACATCGAACAACAGGAGTGTTGTGTGAATTTTTGTGATTTTTCGGGGTTCGTTTGGACATTTTTATGCATTAACTGAGTTTTCAATGCATTTATGTGCATAATTCAAATTTGAACTACATGGACATGCTCCGGTGCATATAAATTGGTTGATAAATAAGATATGTGTCCTTGGGCGCATGCTTAGGTCCACTTGCAAAAAATTGGAATGAATTTCAAGCACTAGGGCACCGTTGATTGCCATGAAAACATTGAGATGCCTTGTTTTTAAATTCTAGTAAATCCAAAACTCGTCTGAAATTCATGAAACTTGGCATGCTATGATGGAGCGGCATCAACATGCCGTGGTAAATTTTTTGTCCCATTTGGGGCAGGTTTGGGTATATGCTTCTCAAAAACCAGAGCTTCTCACCACAAGCATGATGGTTTTCGGTAGGGAATGTCCCACCTTTGGGGACGAAACGATATCCATTGCCTCTTATTGCTTTCAAACTTTTTCTCATGTTAACATAGAACAACATGAGTGTTGTGTGAATTTTGTGATTTTTCGGGTTTCGTTTGGACATTTTATTCATTAACTGAGTTTTCAATGCATTTATGTGCATAATTCAAATTTGAACTACATGCACATGCTCCGTGCATATAAATATGTTGAAAAATCAAATATGTGTCCTTGGGTGCATGCTTAGGTCCCTTGCAAGAAATGGGAATGAATTTCAAACACCAGGGCACCATTGATTGCCGGGAAAACAATGAGATGCCTGGTTTTTAAATTCTAGTAAATTCGAAACTCGTCTGAAATTCATGAAACTTGGCGTGCTATCATGGAGCGGCATTAACATGCCGTGGTAAATTTTTCGTCCCATTTGGGGCAGGTTTGGGATATGCTTCTCAAAAACCGGAGCTTCTCACAACAAGCATGATGGTTATCGGTAGGGAATGTCCCACCTTTGGGGACGAAATGATATCCATTGCCTCGTATTGCTTTCAAATTTTTTCTCGTGTCAACATAGAACAACAGGAGCGTTATGTGAATTTTTGTGATTTTTTGGGGTTTGTTTGGACATTTTTATGCATTAACTGGGTTTTCAATGCATTTATGTGCATAATTCAAATTTGAACTACATGCACATGCTCAAGTGCATATAAATTGGTTGATAAGTAAGATATTTGTCCTTGGGTGCATGCTTAGGTCCCATGCAAAAAATTGGAATGAATTTCAAACATAAGGGCACCGTTGATTGCCATGAAAACATTGAGATGCCTTGTTTTAAATTCTAGTATATCCAAAACTCGTCTGAAATTCCTGAAACTTGGCATGCTATCATGGAGCGGCATCAACATGCGGTGGTAAAAAAATTGTCCCATTTGGGGCAGGTTTGGGTATATGCTTCTCACAAACCGGAGCTTGTCACAACAAGCATGATGGTTTTCGGTAGGGAACATCCCACCTTTGGGGACGAAACGATATCCATTACCTCTTATTGCTTTCAAATTTTTTCTCATGTCAACATAGAACAACAAGAGTGTTGTGTGAATTTCTGTGATTTTTCGGGGTTCGTTTGGACATTTTTATGCATTAACTGAGTTTTCAATGCATTTATGTGCATAATTCAAATTTGAACTACATGCACATGCTGCGGTGCATATAAATTGGTTGATAAATAAGATATGTGTCCATGGGTGCATGCTTAGGTCCCATGCAAAAAATTGGAATGAATTTCAAACACAAGGGCACCGTTGATTTCCATGAAAACATTGAGATGCCTTGTTTTTAAATTCTAGTAAATCCAAATATCGTCTTAAATTCATGAAACTTGGCATGCTATCATGGAGCGGTATCTACATGCCGTGGTAAAATTTTTATCCCATTCGGGGCAGGTTTGGGTATATGCTTCTCACAAACCGAAGCTTCTCACAACAAGCATGATGGTTTTCGGTAGGGAACGTCCCACCTTTGGGGACGAAACGATATCCATTGCCTCTTATTGCTTTCAAATTTTTTCTCGTGTCAACATAGAACAACAGGAGTGTTATGTGAATTTTGTGATTTTTCGGGGTTCGTTGGACATTTTTATGCATTAACTGAGTTTTCAATGCATTTATGTGCATAACTCAAATTTAAACTACATGCACATGCTCCGGTGCATATAAATTGGTTGAAAATCAAATCGGTGTCCTTGGGTGCATGCTTAGGTCCCATGCAAGAAATGGGAATGAATTTCAAACACCAGGGCACTATTGATTGCCGGGAAAACATTGAGATGCCTGGTTTTTAAATTCCAGTAAATCCAAAACTCGTCTCAAATTCATGAAACTTGGCATGCTATGATGGAGCGGCATCAGCATGCCGTGGTAAATTTTTTGTCCCATTTGGGGCAGGTTTGGGTATATGCTTCTGACAATCCGGAGCTTCTCACAACAAGCATGATGGTTTTAGGTAGGGAACGTCCCACGTTTGGGGACGAAACGATATCCATTGCCTCTTATTAATTTCAATTTTTTTTCTCATGTCAGCATAGAACAATTGGAGTGTTGTGTGAATTTTGGTGATTTTTCGGGGTTCGTCTGGACATTTTTATGCATTAATCGACTTTTCAATGCATTTGTGTGCATAATTCAAATTTGAACTACATGCACATGCTCCAGTGCATATAAATTGGTTGATAAAGCAAATTTGTGTCCTTGGGTGCATGCTTAGGTCCCATGCAAGAAACGGGAATGAATTTCAAACACCAGGGCACCGTTGATTGCCATGAAAATATTGAGATGCCTTGTGTTTAAATTCTAGTAAATCCAAAACTCGTCTGAAATTCATGAAACTTGGCATGCTATGATGGAGCGGCATCAACATGCCGTGGTAAAATTTTTGTCCCAGTTGGGGCAGGTTTGGGTATATGGTTCTCACAAACCGGAGCTTCTCACAACAAGCATGATGGTTTTCGGTAGGGAAATTCCCACCTTTGGGGACGAAATGATATCTATTGCCTCTTATTAGTTTCAATTTTTTCTTCTCATGTCAGCATAGAACAACAGGAGTGTAGTGTGAATTTTGGTGATTTTTCGGGGTTCGTCTGGACATTTTTATGCATTAATCGACTTTTCAATGCATTTATGTGCATAATTCAAATTTGAACTACATGCACATGCTCCAGTGCATATAAATTGGTTGATAAATCAAATTTGTGTCCTTGGGTGCATGCTTAGGTCCCATGCAAGAAATGGGAATGAATTTCAAACACCAGGGCACCGTTGATTGCCATGAAAACATTGAGATGCCATGTGTTTAAATTCTAGTAAATCCAAAACTCGTCTAAAATTCCTGAAACTTGTCATGCTATCATGGAGCGGCATCACCATGCCGTGGTAAATTTTATCCCATTTGGGGCAGGTTTGGGTATATGCTTCTCACAAACCGGAGCTTCTCACAACAAGCATGATGGTTTCCGTAGGGAACGTCCCACCTCTGGGGACGAAACGATATCCATTGCCTCTTATTACTTTCAAATTTTTTCTCGTGTCAACATAGAACAACAGGAGTGTTATGCGAATTTTGTGATTTTTCGGGGTTCGTTTGGACATTTTTATGCATTAACTGAGTTTTCAATGCATTTATGTGATTAATTAAATTTTTAAATACATGCACATTCTCCAGTTCATATAATTTGGTTGAAATATCAAATATGTGTCCTTGGGTTATTGCTTTGGTCCCTTGAAAGAAATGGAATGAATTTCAAACACTGTGGCACTATTGATTCTTGGGAAAACATTGAGATGCCTGGTTTTTAAATTCTAGTAAATCCAAAACTCATCTGAATTTCATGAAACTTGGCATGCTATGATGGAGCGGCATCAACATGCCGTGGTAAAAATTTGTCCCATTTGGGGCAGGTTTGGGTATATGCTTCTCACAAACCGGAGCTTCTCACAACAAGCATGATGGTTTTCGGTAGGGAATGTCCCACCTTTGGGGACGAAATGATATCCATTGCCTCTTATTGCTTTCAAATTTCTTCTCATGTCGACATAGAACAACAGGAGCATTGTGTGAATTTTTGTGATTTTTCGGGGTTCGTTTGGACATTTTTATGCATTAACTGAGTTTTCAATGCATCTATGTGCAGAATTAAAATTTGAACTACATGCACATGCTGGGTGCATATAAATTGGTTGATAAATCAAATTTGTGTCCTTGGGTGCATGCTTAGGTCCCATGCAAGAAATGGGAATGAATTTCAAACACCAAGGCACCGTTGATTGCCATGAAAACATTGAGATGCCTTGTTTTTAAATTCTAGTAAATGCAAAACTCGTTTGAAATTCATGAAACTTGTCATGCTATCATGGAGTGGCATCAACATGCCGTGGTTAAATTTTTGCCCCATTTGGGGCAGGTTTGGGTTTATGCTTCTCACAAACCGGAGCTTCTCACAACAAGCATGATGGTTTTCGGTAGGGAACGTCCCACCTTTGGGGACGAAACGATATCCATTGCCTCTTATTGCTTTCAAATTTTATCTCGTGTCAACATAGAACAACAGAGTGTTTTGTCAATTTTTGTGATTTTTCGGGTTCGTTTGGACATTTTTATGCATTAACTGAAGTTTTCAAAGCATTTATGTGCAAAATTCAAATTTGAACAACATGCACATGCTCCATTGCATAAAAATTGGTTGAAAAAACAAATCTGTGACCTTGGGTGCTTGCTTAGGTCCCATGCAAGAAATGGGAATGAATTTCGAACACTAGGGCAGCGTTGGATGTCGGGAAAACATTGAGATGTCTTGTTTTTAAATTCTAGTAAATCCAAGATTAAATAGAAATTCATGAAACTTTGCATGCTATCATGGAGCGGCATCAACATGCCCGGTAAATTTTTTGTCCCATTTGGGGCAGGTTTGGGTATATGCTTCTCACAACAAGCATGATGGTTTTCGGTAGGGAAAGTCCCACCTTAGGGGACGAACCGATATCCATTGCCTCTTATTGATTTCAAATTTTTCTCGTGTCAACATAGAACAACAGGAGTGTTGTGTGAATTTTTGTGATTTTTCGGGGTTCGTTTGGACATTTTTATGCATTAACTGAGTTTTCAATGCATTTATGTGCATAATTCAAATTTGAACTACATGCACATGCTCCGGTGCATATAAATTGGTTGAAAAATCAAATATGTGTCCTTGGGTGCATGCTTAGGTCCCATGCAAGAAATGGGAATGAATTTCAAACACCAGGGCACTATTGATTGCCGGGAAAACATTGAGATGCCCGGTTTTTAAATTCTAGTAAATCCAAAACGCGTCCAAAATTCATGAAACTTGGCATGCTATCATGGAGCGGCATCAACATGCCCTGGAAATTTTTTTCTCCCATTTGGGGCAGGTTTGGGTATATATGCTTCTCACAAACCGAGCTTCTCACAACAAGCATGATGGTTTCCGGTAGGGAATGTCCCACTTTTGGGGACGGAACGATATCCATTGCCTCTTATTGCTTTCAATTTTTTTCTCATGTCAACATAGAAGAACAGGAGTGTTGTGTGTATTTTTCTAATTTTTCGGGGTTTGTTTGGACATTTTTATGCATTAACTGAGTTTTCAATGCATTTATGTACATAATTCAAATTCGAACTACATTCACATGCTCCGGTGCATATAAATTGTTGATAAATCAGACATGTGTCCTTGGGTGTATGCTTAGGTCCAATGCAAGAAATGGGAATGAATTTCAAACACCACGGCACCATTGATTGCCAAGAAAACATTGAGATGCCTTGTTTGTAAATTCTAGTAAATCCAAAATTTGTCTAAAATTCATGAAACTTGGCATGCTATCATGGAGCGGCATCAACATCCCGTGGTAAATTTTTTGTCACATTTGGGGCAGGTTTGGGTATATGCTTCTCACAAACCGGTGGTTCTCACAACAAGGATGATGGTTTTCAGTAGGGAACATCCCACCTTTGTGAACGAAACGATATCCATTGCCTCTTATTGCTTTAAAAATTTTCTCGTGTCAACATATAACAACAGGAGCCTTGTGTGAATTTTTTTGGTTTTTCGGGGTTCGTTTGGAAATTTTTATGCATTAATTGAGTTTTCAATGAATTTATGTGCATAACTCAAATTTGAACTACATGCACATGCTGGGGTGCATATAAATTGGTTGATAAATCAAATTTGTGTCCTTGGGTGCATGCTTAGGTCCCATGCAAGAAATGGGAATGAATTTCAAACACCAAGGCACCGTTGATTGCCATGAAAACATTGAGATGCCTTGTTTTTAACTTTTAGTAAATCCAAAACTCATTTGAAATTCATGAAACTTGTCATGCTATCATGGAGCGGCATCAACATGCCGTGGTTAAATTTTTGCCCCATTTGGGGCAGGTTTGGGTATATGCTTCTCACAAACAGGAGCTTCTCACAACAAGCATGATGGTTTTCGGTAGGGAACGTCCCACCTTTGGGGACGAAACGATATCCATTGCCTCTTATTGCTTTCAAATTTTATCTCGTGTCAACATAGAACAACAGTAGTGTTTTGTCAATTTTTGTGATTTTTCGGGGTTCGTTTGGACATTTTTATGCATTAACTGAGTTTTCAAAGCATTTATGTGCATAATTCAAATTTGAACTACATGCACATGCTCCATTGCATATAAATTGGTTGAAAAAACAAATCTGTGTCCTTGGGTGCTTGCTTAGGTCCCATGCAAGAAATGGGAATGAATTTCGAACACTAGGGCAGCGTTGGATGTCGGGAAAACATTGAGATGTCTTGTTTTTAAATTCTAGTAAATCCAAGATTCGTCTGAAATTCATGAAACTTTGCATGCTATCATGGAGCGGCATCAACATGCCCTGGTAAAATTTTTGTCCCATTTGGGGCAGGATTGGGTATATGCTTCTCACAAAGCGAGCTTCCACAACAATCATGATGGTTTCCGGTAGGGAATGTCCCACCTTTGGGGACAAAACGATATCCATTGCCTCTTATTGCTTTCAAATTTTTTCTCGTGTCAACATAGAACAACAGGAGTGTTGTGTGAATTTTTGTGATTTTCGGGGTTCGTTTGGACATTTTTATGCATTAACTGAGTTTTCAATGCATTTATGTGCATAATTCAAATTTGAACTACATGCACATGCTCCGGTGCATATAAATTGGTTGAAAAATCAAATATGTGTCCTTGGGTGCATGCTTAGGTCCCATGCAAGAAATGGGAATGAATTTCATACACTGTGGCACTATTGATTGCCGGGAAAACATTGAGATGCCCGGTTTTTAAATTCTAGTAAATCCAAAACACGTCCAAAATTCATGAAACTTGGCATGCTATCATGGAGCGGCATCAACATGCCCTGGAATTTTTTTTCTCCCATTTGGGGCAGGTTTGGGTATATATGCTTCTCACAAACCGAGCTTCTCACAACAAGCATGATGGTTTCGTAGGGAATGTCCCACTTTTGGGGACGAAACGATATCCATTGCCTCTTATTGCTTTCAATTTTTTTCTCATGTCAACATAGAAGAACAGGAGTGTTGTGTGTATTTTTCTAATTTTTCGGGGTTTGTTTGGACATTTTTATGCATTAACTGAGTTTTCAATGCATTTATGTACATAATTCAAATTCGAACTACATTCACATGCTCGGTGCATATAAATTGTTGATAAATCAGACATGTGTCCTTGGGTGTATGCTTAGGTCCAATGCAAGAAATGGGAATGAATTTCAAACACCACGGCACCATTGATTGCCAAGAAAACATTGAGATGCCTTGTTTGTAAATTCTAGTAAATCCAAAATTTGTCTAAAATTCATGAAACTTGGCATGCTATCATGGAGCGGCATCAACATCCCGTGGTAAATTTTTTGTCACATTTGGGGCAGGTTTGGGTATATGCTTCTCACAAACCGGTGGTTCTCACAACAAGGATGATGGTTTCGATGAGGAACATCCCACCTTTGTGAACGAAACGATATCCATTGCCTCTTATTGCTTTCAAATTTTTTCTCGTGTCAACATAGAACAACAGGAGCCTTGTGTGAATTTTTTTGGTTTTTCGGGGTTCGTTTGGAAATTTTTATGCATTAATTGAGTTTTCAATGAATTTATGTGCATAATTCAAATTTGAACTACATGCACATGCTGGGGTGCATATAAATTGGTTGATAAATCAAATTTGTGTCCTTGGGTGCATGCTTAGGTCCCATGCAAGAAATGGGAATGAATTTCAAACACCAAGGCACCGTTGATTGCCATGAAAACATTGAGATGCCTTGTTTTCAACTTTTAGTAAATCCAAAACTCATTTGAAATTCATGAAACTTGTCATGCTATCATGGAGCGGCATCAACATGCCGTGGTTAAAGTTTTCCCCATTTGGGGCAGGTTTGGGTATATGCTTCTCACAAACCGGAGCTTCTCACAACAAGCATGATGGTTTTCGGTAGGGAACGTCCCACCTTTGGGGACGAAACGATATCCATTGCCTCTTATTGCTTTCAAATTTTATCTCGTGTCAACATAGAACAACAGGAGTGTTTTGTCAATTTTGTGATTTTTGAGGTTCGTTTGGACATTTTTATGCATTAACTGAGTTTTCAAAGCATTTATGTGCATAATTCAAATTTGAACTACATGCACATGCTCCATTGCATATAAATTGGTTGAAAAAATAAATCTGTGTCCTTGGGTGCTTGCTTAGGTCCCATGCAAGAAATGGGAATGAATTTGAACACTAGGGCAGCGTTGGATGTCGGAAAACATTGAGATGTCTTGTTTTTAAATTCTAGTAAATCCAAGATTAAATCTGAAATTCATGAAACTTTGCATGCTATCATGGAGCGGCATCAACATGCCACAGTAAATTTTTTGTCCCATTTGGGGCAGGATTGGGTATATGCTTCTCACAAAGCGAGCTTCTCACAACAATCATGATGGTTTCCGGTAGGGAATGTCCCACCTTTGGGGACAAAACGATATCCATTGCCTCTTATTGCTTTCAAATTTTTTCTCGTGTCAACATAGAACAACAGGAGTGTTGTGTGAATTTTTGTGATTTTTGGGGGTTCGTTTGGACATTTTTATGCATTAACTGAGTTTTCAATGCATTTATGTGCATAATTCAAATTTGAACTACATGCACATGCTCCGGTGCATATAAATTGGTTGAAAAATCAAATATGTGTCCTTGGGTGCATGCTTAGGTCCCATGCAAGAAATGGGAATGAATTTCAAACACCAGGCACTATTGATTGCCGGGAAAACATTGAGACGCCCGGTTTTTAAATTCTAGTAAATCCAAAACGCGTCCAAAATTCATGAAACTTGGCATGCTATCATGGAGCGGCATCAACATGCCCTGGAATTTTTTTTCTCCCATTTGGGGCAGGTTTGGGTATATGCTTCTCACAAACCGAGCTTCTCACAACAAGTATGATGGTTTCCGGTAGGGAATGTCCCACTTTTGGGGACGAAACAATATCCATTGCCTCTTATTGCTTTCATTTTTTTTCTCATGTCAACATAGAAGAACAGGAGTGTTGTGTGTATTTTTCTGATTTTTCGGGGTTCGTTTGGACATTTTTATGCATTAACTGAGTTTTCAATGCATTTATGTGCATAATTCAAATTCGAACTACATTCACATGCTTCGGTGCATATAAATTGTTGATAAATCAGACATGTGTCCTTGGGTGTATGCTTAGGTCCAATGCAAGAAATGGGAATGAATTTCAAACACCACGGCACCATCGATTGCCAAGAAAACATTGAGATGCCTTGTTTGTAAATTCTAGTAAATCCAGAATTCGTCTAAAATTCATGAAACTTGGCATGCTATCATGGAGCGGCATCAACATCCCGTGGTAAATTTTTTGTCACATTTGAGGCAGGTTTGGGTATATGCTTCTCACAAACCGGTGGTTCTCACAACAAGGATGATGGTTTTCAGTAGGGAACATCCCACCTTTGTGAACGAAACGATATCCATTGCCTCTTATTGCTTTCAAATTTTTCTCGTGTCAACATAGAACAATAGGAGTGTTGTGTGAATTTTTCTGATTTTTCGGGGTTCGTTTGGACATTTTTATGCATTAACTGAGTTTTCAATGCATTTATGTTCATAATTCAAATTTAACTACATGCACATGCTCCGGTGCATATAAATTGGTTGAAAAATCAAATATGTGTCCTTGGGTGCATGCTTAGGTCCCATGCAAGAAATGGGAATGAATTTCAAACACTGTGGCACCGCTGATTAGGGAAAACAATGAGATGCCTGGTTTTTAAATTCTAGTAAATCTGAAACTAAATCTGAAATTTATGAAACTTGGCATGCTATCATTGAGCGGCATCAACATGCCGTGGTAAATTTTTTGTCCCATTTGGGGCAGGTTCGGGATATGCTTCTCACAAACCGGAGCTTCTCACAACAAGCACGATGGTTTTCGGTGGGGAACGTCCCACCTTTAGGGACGAAACGATATCCATTGCCTTATATTGCTTTCAAATTTTTCTCGTGTCAACATAGAACAACAGGAGTGTTATGTTAATTTTGTGATGTTTGATTGTTCGTTCGGACATTTTTATGCATTAACTGAGTTTTCAATGCATTTATGTGCATAAATAAAATTTGAACCACATGCACATGCTCCGGTGCATATAAATTGGTTGAAAAATCAAATCTGTGTCCTTGGGTGCTTGCTTAGGTCCCATGCAAGAAATGGAAATGAATTTCAAACACCAGGGCACCGTTGATTGCCGGGAAAACAATGAGTTGCCTAGTTTTTAAATTCTAGTTAATCCGAAACTCGTCTGAAATTCCTGAAACTTGGCATGCTATCACGGAGCGGCATCAACATGGCGTGGTAAAATCTTTGTCCCATTTGGGGCAGGTTTGGGATATGCTTCTCACAAACCGGAGCTTCTCACAACAAGCATGATGGTTTTCGGTAGGGAACGTCCCACCTTTGGGGACGAAATGATATCCACTACCTCTTATTAATTTCAAAAAAATTTCTCACGTTAACATAGAAGAACAGGAGTGTTGTGTGAATTTTTCTGATTTTTCGGGGTTTGTTTGGACATTTTTATGCATTAACTGAGTTTTCAATGCATTTATGTGCATAATTCAAATTCGAACTACATTCACATGCTCCGGTGCTAATAAATTGTTGATAAATCAGACATGTGTCCTTGGGTGGATGCTGAGGTCCCATGCAAGAAATGGGAATGAATTTCAAACACCATGACACCATTGATTGCCAAGAAAACATTGAGATGCCTTGTTTTTAAATTCTAGTAAATCCAAAACTCGTCTGAAATTCATGAAACTTGACCTGCTATCATGGAGCAGCATCAACATGCCGTGGTAAAAAATTTGTCCCATTTGGGGCAGGTTTGGTTACATGCTTCTCACAAACCGGAGCTTCTCACAACAAGCATGATGGTTTTCAATAGGGAACGTCCCACCTTTGGGGACCTAAACGATATCCATTGCCTCTTATTGCTTTCAATTTTTTTCTCATGTTAACATAGAAGAACAGGAGTGTTGTGTGAATTTTTCTGATTTTTCGGGGTTTGTTTGGACATTTTTATGCATTAACTGAGTTTTCAATGCATTTATGTGCATAATTCAAATTTGAACTTCATGCACATGCTCCGGTGCATATAAATTGGTTGAAAAATCAAATCGTTGTCCTTGGGTGCATGCTTAGGTCCCATGCAAGAATTGGGAATGAATTTCAAACACCAGGGAACTATTGATTGCCGGGAAAACATTGAGATGCCTAGTTTTTAAATTCTAGTAAATCCAAAACTCGTCTGAAATTCATGAAACTTGACATGCTATCATGGAGCGGCACCAACATGCCGTGGTAAAATTTGTGTCCCATTTGGGGCAGGTTTGGGTATATGCTTCTCACAAACCGGAGCTTCTCACAACAAGCATGATGGTTTTCGGTAGGGAACGTCCCACCTTTGGGGACGAAACGATATCCATTGCCTCTTATTGCTTTTAAATTTTTTATCTTGCAACATAGAACAAAAGGGGTTTTGTGTGATTTTTTCTGATTTTTTGGGGTTCGTTTGGACATTTTTATGCATTAACTGAGTTATCAATGCATTTATGTGCATATTTCAAATTTGAACTACGTGCAAATGCTCCGGTGCATATAAATTGGTTGAAAAATCAAATCTGTGTCCTTGGGTGCATGCTTTGGTCCCATGCAAATATTGGGAATGAATTTCAAACACCAGGGCACCGTTGATTGCCGGGAAAAAAATGAGATGCCTGGTTTTAAATTCTAGTAAATCTGAAACTCGTGCGAAATTCATGAAACTTGGCATGCTATCATGGACCAGCATCAACATGCCGTGGTAAAATTTTTGTCCCATTTGGGGCAGGTTTGGGGTATGCTTCTCATAAACCGGAGCTTCTCACAACAAGCATGATGGTTTTCGGTATGGAACGTCAAACCTCTGGGGACGAAACGATATCCATTGCCTCTTATTGCTCTCAAATTTTTCTCGTGTCAACATAGAACAACATGAGTGTTGTTTGAATTTTGTGATTTTTTGGGGTTCGTTTAGACATGTTTATGCATTAACTGAGTTTTCAATGCGTTTATGTGCATAATTCAAATTTGAACTACATGCACATCCTCCGGTGCATATAAATTGGTTGAAAAATCAAATATGTGTCCTTGGGTGCATGCTTAGGTCCCATGCAAGAAATGGGAATGAATTTGAAACACTGTGGTACCATTGATTGCCGAGCAAACAATGAGATTCCTGGTTTTAAATTCTAGTAAATCTGAAACTCGTCTGAAATTCATGAAACTTGGCATGCTATCATGGAGCGGCATCAACATGCCGTGGTAAATTTTTTGTCCCATTTGGGCCAGGTTTGGGATATGCTTCTCACAAACCGGAGCTTCTCACAACAAGCATGATGGTTTTTGGTAGGGAACGTCCCACCTTTGGGGACGAAACGATATCTATTGCCTCTTATTGCTTTAAATTTTTTCTCGTGTCAGCATAGAACAACAGGATTGTCGTGTGAATTTTTGTGATTTTTCGGGGTTCGTTTGGACATTTTTATGCATTAACTGAGTTTTCAATGCATTTATGTGCATAATTCAAATTTGAACTACATGCACATGCTCCGGTGCATATAAATTGGTTGAAAAATCAAATATGTGTCCTTGGGTGCATGCTTAGGTCCCATGCAAGAAATGGGAATGAATTTCAAACACCAGGGCACTATTGACTGCCGGGAAAACATTGAGATGCCCGGTTTTTAAATTCTAGTAAATCCAAAACGCGTCCAAAATTCGTGAAACTTGGCATGCTATCATGGAGCCGGCATCAACATGCCTCGGAAATTTTTTTCTCCCATTTGGGGCAAGTTTGGGTATATGCTTCTCACAAACTGAGCTTCTCACAACAAGCATGATGGTTTCGATGCGGAATGTCCCACTTTTGGGGGCAAACGATATCCATTGCCTCTTATTGCTTTCAATTCTTTTCTCATGTCAACATAGAAGAACAGGAGTGTTGTGTGTATTTTCTGATTTTTCGGGTTCGTTTGGACATTTTATGCATTAACTGAGTTTTCAATGCATTTATGTGCATAATTCAAATTTGAACTACATTCACATGCTCGGTGCATATAAATTGTTGATAAATCAGACATGTGTCCTTGGGTGTATGCTTAGGTCCAATGCAAGAAATGGGAATGAATTTCAAACACCACGGCACCATTGATTGCCAAGAAAACATTGAGATGCCTTGTTTGTAAATTCTAGTAAATCCAAAATTCGTCTAAAATTCATGAAACTTGGCATGCTATCATGGAGCGGCATCAAAATCCCGTGGTAAATTTTTTGTCACATTTGGGGGAGGTTTGGGTATATGCTTCTCACAAACCGGTGGTTCTCACAACAAGGATGATGGTTTTCAGTAGGGAACATCCCACCTTTGTGAACGAAACGATATCCATTGCTTCTTATTGCTTTCAAATTTTTTCTCGTGTCAACATAGAACAATAGGAGTGTTGTGTGAATTTTTCTGATTTTTCGGGGTTCGTTTGGACATTTTTATGCATTAACTGAGTTTTCAATGCATTTATGTTCATAATTCAAATTTAACTACATGCACATGCTCCGGTGCATATAAATTGGTTGAAAAATCAAATATGTGTCCTTGGGTGCATGCTTAGGTCCCATGCAAGAAATGGGAATGAATTTCAAACACCAGGGCACCGCTGATTGCCGGGAAAACAATGAGATGCCTGGTTTTTAAATTCTAGTAAATCCAAAACTCGTCTGAAATTTATGAAACTTGGCATGCTATCATTGAGCGGCATCAACATGCCGTGGTAAATTTTTTGTCCCATTTGGGGCAGGTTCGGGATATGCTTCTCACAAACCGGAGCTTCTCACAACAAGCACGATGGTTTTCGGTGGGGAACGTCCCACCTTTAGGGACGAAACGATATCCATTGCCTTATATTGCTTTCAAATTTTTTCTCGTGTCAACATAGAACAACAGGAGTGTTATGTTAATTTTGTGATGTTTCGGTGTTCGATTCGGACATTTTTATGCATTAACTGACTTTTCAATGCATTTATGTGCATAAATAAAATTTGAACCACATGCACATGCTCCGGTGCATATAAATTGGTTGAAAAATCAAATCTGTGTCCTTGGGTGCTTGCTTAGGTCCCATGCAAGAAATGGGAATGAATTTCAAACACCGAGGCACCGTTTATTGGGGAAAACAATGAGTTGCCTAGTTTTTAAATTCTAGTTAATCCAAACTCGTCTTAAATTCGTGAAACTTGGCATGCTATCACGGAGCGGCATCAACATGGCGTGGTAAAATCTTTGTCCCATTTGGGGCAGGTTTGGGATATGCTTCTCACAAACCGGAGCTTCTCACAACAAGCATGATGGTTTTCGGTAGGGAACGTCCCACCTTTGGGGACGAAATGATATCCACTGCCTCTTATTGCTTTAAATTTTTTCTCGTGTCAGCATAGAACAACAGGAGTGTTGTATGAAATTTGGTGATTTTTCGGAGTTCGTTTGGACATTTTTATGCATTAACCGACTTTTCAATGCATTTATGTGCATAATTCGAATTTGAACTACATGCACATGCTTCGGTGCATATTAATTGGTTGATAAATCAAATTTGTGTCCTTGGGTGCATGCTTAGGTCCCATGCAAGAAATGGGAATGAATTTCAAACACCAGGGCACCGTTGATTGCCATGAAAACATTGAGATGGCTTGTTTTTAAATTCTAGTAAATCCAAAACTCGTCTAAAATTCATGAAACTTGGCATGCTATCATGGAGCGGCATCAACATGTCGTGGTAAAATTTTTGTCCCATTTGGGGCAGGTTTTGGTATATGCTTCTCACAAACCGAAGCTTCTCACAACAAGCATGATAGTTTTCGGTAGGGAACATCCCATCTTTGGGGACGAAACGATATCCATTGCCTCTTATTGCTTTCGAATTTTTTCTCGTGTCAACTTAGAACAACAGGAGTGTTGTGTGAAGTTTTGTGATTTTTTGGGTTCGTTTTGACATTTTTTATGCATTAACCGAGTTAATGCATTTATGTGCATAATAATAATTTGAACTACATTGACATGCTCCGGTGCATATAAATTGGTTGATAAATCAGATATGTGTCCTTGGGTGCATGCTTATTTCCCATGCAAGAAATGGGAATGAATTTCAAACACCAGGGCATGATTGATTGCCAGGAAAACATTGAGATGCCTTGTTTTTATATTCTAGTAAATCCAAAATTCGTCTGAAATTCATGAAACTTGGCATGCTATCATGGAGCGGCATCAACACGTCGTGGTAAATTTGTTGTCCCATTGATGGCAGGTTTGGGTTTATGCTTCTCACAAACCGGTGCTTGTCACAACAAGGATGATGGTTTTCGGTAGGGAACATCCCACCTTTGGGAGCGAAAACGATATCCATTGCCTCTTATTGCTTTCAATTTTTTTTCTCGTGTCAACGTAGAACAACAGGAGTGTTGTGTGAATTTTTCTGAATTTTCGGGGTACGTTTGGACATTTTTATGCATTAATTGAGTTTTCAATGCATTTATGTGCATAATTCAAATTTGAACTACATGCACATGCTCTGTTGCATATAAATTTGTTGATAAATCAAATATGTGTCCTTGGGTGCATGCTTAGGTCCCATGCAAGAAATGGAATGAATTTCGAACACTAGGCAGCGTTGATTGTCGGGAAAACATTAAGACGCCTAATTTTTAATTTCTAGTAATTCCAAAACTCGTCCAAAATTCATGAAACTTGGCATGCTATCGTGGAACGGCATCAACATGCCCTGGTAATTTTTTTGTCCCATTTGGGGCAGATTGGGCATATGCTTCTCACAAACCGAGCTTCTCACAACAAGCATGATGGTTTCCGGTAGGGAATGTCCCACCTTTGGGGACGAAACGATATCCATTGCCTCTTAATGCTTTCAATTTTTTTTCGTGTGAACATAGAACAACAGGAGTGTTGTGTGAATTTTTGTGATTTTTCGGGGTTCGTTTTGGCATTTTTATGCATTAATTGTGTCTTCAATGCATTTACGTGCATGATTCAAATTTAAATACATGCACATGCTCTGGTGCATATAAATTGGCTGAAAAATCAAATATGTGTCCTTGGGTGCATGCTTAGGTGCCATGCAAGAAATGGGAATGAATTTCAAACACCAGGGCACTATTGATTGTCGGGAAAACATTGAGATGCCTGGTTTTTAAATTCTAGTAAATCCAAAATTCGTCTGAAATTCATGAAACTGGACATGCTATCATGGAGCGGCATCAAAAATGTCGTGATAAGAATTTTATCCCATTGGGGCAGGTTTGGGTATATGCTTCTCACAAACCAGAGCTTCTCACAAGAAGCATGATGGTTTTCGGTAGGGAACGTCCCACCTTTGGGGACGAAACGATATCCATTGCCTCTTATTGCTTTCAAAATTCTTATCTTGTCCGCATAGAACAACAGGAGTGTTGTATGAAATTTGGTGATTTTTCGGAGTTCGTTTGGACATTTTTATGCATTACCCGACTTTTCAATGCATTTATGTGCATAATTCAAATTTGAACTACATGCACATGCTTCGGTGCATATTAATTGGTTGATAAATCAAATTTGTGTCCTTGGGTGCATGCTTAGGTCCCATGCAAGAAATGGGAATGAATTTCAAACACCAGGGCACCGTTGATTGCCATGAAAACATTGAGATGCCTTGTTTTTAAATTCTAGTAAATCCAAAACTCGTATAAAATTAATGAAACTTGGCATGCTATCATGGAGCGGCATCAACATGCCGTGGTAAAATTTTTGTCCCATTTGGGGCAGGTTTTGGTATATGCTTCTCACAAACCGGAGCTTCTCACAACAAGCATGATGGTTTTCCGTAGGGAACGTCCCATCTTTGGGGACGAAACGATATCCATTGCCTCTTATTGCGTTCAAATTTGTTCTCGTGTCAACTTAGAACAACAGGAGTGTTGTGTGAAGTTGTGTGATTTTTCGGGGTTCGTTTTGACATTTTTTATGCATTAACTGAGTTAATGCATTTATGTGCATAATAATAATTTGAACTACATTGACATGCTCCGGTGCATATAAATTGGTTGATAGAACAGATATGTGTCCTTGGGTGCATGCTTATTTCCCATGCAAGAAATGGGAATGAATTTCAAACACCAGGGCATGATTGATTGCCAGGAAAACATTGAGATGCCTTGTTTTTATATTCTAGTAAATCCAAAATTCGTCTGAAATTCATGAAACTTGGCATGCTATCATTGAGCGGCATCAACATGTCGTGGTAAATTTGTTGTCCCATTAATGGCAGGGTTGGGTTTATGCTTCTCACAAACCGGTGCTTCTCACAACAAGGATGATGGTTTTCGGTAGGGAACATCCCACCTTTGGGAACGAAACGATATCCATTGCCTCTTATTGCTTTCAATTTTTTTTTCTCGTGTCAACATAGAACAACAGGAGTGTTGTGTGAATTTTTCTGAATTTTGAGAATGCGTTTGGACATTTTTATGCATTAATTGAGTTTTCAATGCATTTATGTGCATAATTCAAATTTGAACTACATGCACATGCTTTCTGTTGCATATAAATTTGTTGATAAATCAAATATGTGTCCTTGGGTGCATGCTTAGGTCCCATGCAAGAAATGGAATGAATTTCGAACACTAGGCAGCGTTGATTGTCGGGAAAACATTGAGATGCCTAGTTTTTAATAATAGTAATTCCAAAACTCGTCTGAAATTCATGAAACTTGGCATGCTATCATGGAGCGGCATCAAAAATGTCGTGGTAAGAATTTTATCCCATTTGGGGCAGGTTTGGGTATATGCTTCTCACAAATGAGCTTCTCACAAGAAGCATGATGGTTTCGGTGAGGAACGTCCCACCTTTGGGGACGAAAAGATATCCATTGCCTCTTATTGCTTTCAAATTCTTTACGGTGTCAACATAGAACAACAGGAGTGTTGTCTGAATTTCTGTGATTTCTGAGGGTTCGTTTGGATATTTTTATGCACTAACTGAGTTTTCAATGCATTTATGTGCATAATTGAAATTCGAACTACATTCACATGCTCCGGTGCATATAAATTGTTGATAAATCAGATATGTGTCCTTGGGTGGATGCGTAGGTCCCATGCAAGAAATGGGAATGAATTTCAGACACCAGGGCACCGTTGATTGCCAGGAAAACATTGAGATGCTTTGTTTTTAAATTCTAGTAAATCCAAAATTCGTCTGAAATTCATGAAACTTGGCATGCTATCATGGAGCGGCATCAACATGTCATCGTAATTTTTTTGTCCCATTTGGGGCAGGTTTGGGTCTATGCTTCGACAAATCGGTGCTTCTCACAACAAGGATGATGGTTTTCGGTGAGGAACATCCCACCTTTTGGAACGAAATGATATCCATTGCCTCTTATTGCTTTCAATTTTTTTCTCGTGTCAACATAGAACAACATGAGTGTTGTGTGATTTTTTTTGATTTTTCGGGGTTCGTTTGGACATTTTTATGCATTAACGGAGTTTTCAATGCATTTATGTGCATAATTCAAATTAGAACTACATGCACATGCTCCGGTGCATATAAATTGGTTGAAAAATCAAATCTATGTCCTTGGGTGCATGCTTAGGTCCCATGCAAATAATGGGAATGAATTTCAAACACCAGGGCACCGTTGATTGCCGGGAAAACAATGAGATGCCTGGTTTTAAAATTCTAGTAAATCCGAAACTCGTCTGAAATTCATGAAACTTAGCATGCTATCATGGAGCGGCATCAATATGCCGTGGTAAATTTTTTGTCCCATTTGGGGCAGGTTTGGATTTATGCTTCTCACAAACCGGAGCTTCTCACAACAAGCATGATGGTTTTCGGTAGGGAACGTCCCACCTTTGGGGAAGAAATGATATCCATTGCCTCTTATTGCTCTCAAATTTTTCTGGTGTCAACATAGAACAACAGGAGTGTTGTTTGAATTTTGTGATTTTTTGGGGTTCGTTTAGACATTTTTATGCATTAACTGAGTTTTCAACGCATTTATGTGCATAATTCAAATTTGAACTACATGCACATACTCCGGTGTATATAAATTGGTTGAAAAATAAAATATTTGTCCTTGGGTGCATGCTTAGGTCCCATGCAAGAAATGGGAATGAATTTGAAACACGAGGTACCGATTGATTGCCGAGCAAACAATGAGATGCCTGGTTTTTAAATTCTAGTAAATCCGAAACTCGTCTGAAATTCATCAAACTTGGCATGTTATCATGGAGCGGCATCAACATGCCGTGGAAATTTTTTTGTCCCATTTGGGGCAGGTTTGGGATATGCTTCTCACAAACCGGAGCTTCTCACAACAAGCATGATAGTTTTCGGTAGGGAACGTCCCACCATTGGGGACGAAACGATATCTATTGCATCTTATAGCATTCAAATTTTTTCTTGTGTCGACATAGAACAACAGGAGTGTTGTATGAAATTTGGTGATTTTCGAGTTCGTTTGGACATTTTATGCATTAACCGACTTTTCAATGCATTTATGTGCAGAATTCAAATTTGAACTACATGCACATGCTTCGGTGCATATTAATTGGTTGATAAATCAAATTTGTTTTCTTGGGTGCATGCTTAGGTACCATGCAAGAAATGCGAATGAATTTCAAACACCGAGGCACCGTTGATTGCCATGAAAACTTTGAGATGCCTTGTTTTAAATTCTCATAAATCCAAAACTCGTCTAAAATTCATGAAACTTGGCATGCTATCATGGAGCGGCATCAACATGTCGTGGTAAAATTTTTGTCCCATTTGGGGCAGGTTTTGGTATATGCTTCTCACAAACCGAAGCTTCTCACAACAAGCAGGATAGTTTTCGGTAGGGAACGTCCCACCTTTGGGGACGAAACGATATCCATTGCCTCTTATTGCTTTCAAATTTTTTCTCGTGTGAACATCGAACAACAGGAGTGTTGTGTGAATTTTTGTGATTTTTGAGGTTCGTTTGGACATTTTTATGCATTAACTGAGTTTTCAATGCATTTATGTGCATAATTCAAATTTGAACTACATGGACATGCTCCGGTGCATATAAATTGGTTGATAAATAAGATATGTGTCCTTGGGCGCATGCTTAGGTCCACTTGCAAAAAATTGGAATGAATTTCAAGCACTAGGGCACCGTTGATTGCCATGAAAACATTGAGATGCCTTGTTTTTAAATTCTAGTAAATCCAAAACTCGTCTGAAATTCATGAAACTTGGCATGCTATGATGGAGCGGCATCAACATGCCGTGGTAAATTTTTGTCCCATTTGGGGCAGGTTTGGGTATATGCTTCTCAAAAACCGAGCTTCTCACCACAAGCATGATGGTTTTCGGTAGGGAATGTCCCACCTTTGGGGACGAAAGCGATATCCATTGCCTCTTATTGCTTTCAAACTTTTTCTCATGTTAACATAGAACAACATGAGTGTTGTGTGAATTTTGTGATTTTTCGGGTTTCGTTTGGACATTTTTATTCATTAACTGAGTTTTCAATGCATTTATGTGCATAATTCAAATTTGAACTACATGCACATGCTCCGGTGCATATAAATATGTTGAAAAATCAAATATGTGTCCTTGGGTGCATGCTTAGGTCCCTTGCAAGAAATGGGAATGAATTTCAAACACCAGGGCACCATTGATTGCCGGGAAAACAATGAGATGCCTGGTTTTTAAATTCTAGTAAATTCGAAACTAAATGAAATTCATGAAACTTGGCGTGCTATCATGGGCGGCATTAACATGCCGTGGTAAATTTTTCGTCCCATTTGGGGCAGGTTTGGGATATGCTTCTCAAAACCGGAGCTTCTCACAACAAGCATGATGGTTATCGGTAGGGAATGTCCCACCTTTGGGGACGAAATGATATCCATTGCCTCTTATTGCTTTCAAATTTTTTCTCGTGTCAACATAGAACAACAGGAGCGTTATGTGAATTTTTGTGATTTTTTGGGGTTTGTTTGGACATTTTTATGCATTAACTGGGTTTTCAATGCATTTATGTGCATAATTCAAATTTGAACTACATGCACATGCTCAAGTGCATATAAATTGGTTGATAAGTAAGATATTTGTCCTTGGGTGCATGCTTAGGTCCCATGCAAAAAATTGGAATGAATTTCAAACATAAGGGCACCGTTGATTGCCATGAAAACATTGAGATGCCTTGTTTTAAATTCTAGTATATCCAAAACTCGTCTGAAATTCCTGAAACTTGGCATGCTATCATGGAGCGGCATCAACATGCGGTGGTAAAAAAATTGTCCCATTTGGGGCAGGTTTGGGTATATGCTTCTCACAACCGGAGCTTGTCACAACAAGCATGATGGTTTTCGATGAGGAACATCCCACCTTTGGGGACGAAACGATATCCATTACCTCTTATTGCTTTCAAATTTTTTCTCATGTCAACATAGAACAACAAGAGTGTTGTGTGAATTTCTGTGATTTTTCGGGGTTCGTTTGGACATTTTTATGCATTAACTGAGTTTTCAATGCATTTATGTGCATAATTCAAATTTGAACTACATGCACATGCTGCGGTGCATATAAATTGGTTGATAAATAAGATATGTGTCCATGGGTGCATGCTTTGGTCCCATGCAAAAAATTGGAATGAATTTCAAACACAAGGGCACCGTTGATTTCCATGAAAACATTGAGATGCCTTGTTTTTAAATTCTAGTAAATCCAAATATCGTCTTAAATTCATGAAACTTGGCATGCTATCATGGAGCGGTATCTACATGCCGTGGTAAAATTTTTATCCCATTCGGGGCAGGTTTGGGTATATGCTTCTCACAAACCGAAGCTTCTCACAACAAGCATGATGGTTTTCGGTAGGGAACGTCCCACCTTTGGGGGACGAAGCGATATCCATTGCCTCTTATTGCTTTCAAATTTTTTCTCGTGTCAACATAGAACAACAGGAGTGTTATGTGAATTTTGTGATTTTTCGGGGTTCGTTGGACATTTTTATGCATTAACTGAGTTTTCAATGCATTTATGTGCATAACTCAAATTTAAACTACATGCACATGCTCCGGTGCATATAAATTGGTTGAAAATCAAATCGGTGTCCTTGGGTGCATGCTTAGGTCCCATGCAAGAAATGGGAATGAATTTCAAACACCAGGGCACTATTGATTGCCGGGAAATCATTGAGATGCCTGGTTTTTAAATTCCAGTAAATCCAAAACTCGTCTCAAATTCATGAAACTTGGCATGCTATGATGGAGCGGCATCAGCATGCCGTGGTAAATTTTTTGTCCCATTTGGGGCAGATTTGGGTATATGCTTCTGACAATCCGGAGCTTCTCACAACAAGCATGATGGTTTTAGGTAGGGAACGTTCCACGTTTGGGGACGAAACGATATCCATTGCCTCTTATTAATTTCAATTTTTTTTCTCATGTCAGCATAGAACAATTGGAGTGTTGTGTGAATTTTGGTGATTTTTCGGGTTCGTCTGGACATTTTATGCATTAATCGACTTTTCAATGCATTTGTGTGCATAATTCAAATTTGAACTACATGCACATGCTCCGGTGCATATAAATTGGTTGATAAAGCAAATTTGTGTCCTTGGGTGCATGCTTAGGTCCCATGCAAGAAAGCGGGAATGAATTTCAAACACGAGGCACCGTTGATTGCCATGAAAACATTGAGATGCCTTGTGTTTAAATTCTAGTAAATCCAAAACTCGTCTGAAATTCATGAAACTTGGCATGCTATGATGGAGCGGCATCAACATGCCGTGGTAAAATTTTGTCCCAGTTAGGGGCAGGTTTGGGTATATGGTTCTCACAAACCGGAGCTTCTCACAACAAGCATGATGGTTTCGGTGAGGAAATTCCCACCTTTGGGGACGAAATGATATCTATTGCCTCTTATTAGTTTCAATTTTTTCTTCTCATGTCAGCATAGAACAACAGGAGTGTAGTGTGAATTTTGGTGATTTTTGAGGTTCGTCTGGACATTTTTATGCATTAATCGACTTTTCAATGCATTTATGTGCATAATTCAAATTTGAACTACATGCACATGCTCCAGTGCATATAAATTGGTTGATAAATCAAATTTGTGTCCTTGGGTGCATGCTTAGGTCCCATGCAAGAAATGGGAATGAATTTCAAACACCAGGGCACCGTTGATTGCCATGAAAACATTGAGATGCCATGTGTTTAAATTCTAGTAAATCCAAAACTCGTCTAAAATTCATGAAACTTGTCATGCTATCATGGAGCGGCATCACCATGCCGTGGTAAATTTTTTATCCCATTTGGGGCAGGTTTGGGTATATGCTTCTCACAAACCGGAGCTTCTCACAACAAGCATGATGGTTTCCGTAGGGAACGTCCCACCTCTGGGGACGAAACGATATCCATTGCCTCTTATTACTTTCAAATTTTTTCTCGTGTCAACATAGAACAACAGGAGTGTTATGCGAATTTTGTGATTTTTCGGGGTTCGTTTGGACATTTTTATGCATTAACTGAGTTTTCAATGCATTTATGTGCATAATTCAAATTTGAACTACATGCACATGCTCCGGTGCATATAAATTGGTTGAAACATCAAATATGTGTCCTTGGGTTAATGCTTAGGTCCCATGCAAGAAATGGGAATGAATTTCAAACACCAGGGCACTATTGATTGCTGGGAAAACATTGAGATGCCTGGTTTTTAAATTCTAGTAAATCCAAAACTCATCTGAATTTCATGAAACTTGGCATGCTATGATGGAGCGGCATCAACATGCCGTGGTAAAAATTTGTCCCATTTGGGGCAGGTTTGGGTATATGCTTCTCACAAACCGGAGCTTCTCACAACAAGCATGATGGTTTTCGGTAGGGAATGTCCCACCTTTGGGGACGAAATGATATCCATTGCCTCTTATTGCTTTCAAATTTCTTCTCATGTCGACATAGAACAACAGGAGCATTGTGTGAATTTTTGTGATTTTTCGGGGTTCGTTTGGACATTTTTATGCATTAACTGAGTTTTCAATGCATCTATGTGCAGAATTAAAATTTGAACTACATGCACATGCTGGGGTGCATATAAATTGGTTGATAAATCAAATTTGTGTCCTTGGGTGCATGCTTAGGTCCCATGCAAGAAATGGGAATGAATTTCAAACACCAAGGCACCGTTGATTGCCATGAAAACATTGAGATGCCTTGTTTTTAAATTCTAGTAAATGCAAAACTCGTTTGAAATTCATGAAACTTGTCATGCTATCATGGAGTGGCATCAACATGCCGTGGTTAATTTTTTGCCCCATTTGGGGCAGGTTTGGGTATATGCTTCTCACAAACCGGAGCTTCTCACAACAAGCATGATGGTTTTCGGTAGGGAACGTCCCACCTTTGGGGACGAAACGATATCCATTGCCTCTTATTGCTTTCAAATTTTATCTCGTGTCAACATAGAACAACAGGAGTGTTTTGTCAATTTTTGTGATTTTTCGGGGTTCGTTTGGACATTTTTATGCATTAACTGAGTTTTCAAAGCATTTATGTGCATAATTCAAATTTGAACAACATGCACATGCTCCATTGCATATAAATTGGTTGAAAAAACAAATCTGTGTCCTTGGGTGCTTGCTTAGGTCCCATGCAAGAAATGGGAATGAATTTCGAACACTAGGGCAGCGTTGGATGTCGGGAAAACATTGAGATGTCTTGTTTTTAAATTCTAGTAAATCCAAGATTAAATAAAATTCATGAAACTTTGCATGCTATCATGGAGCGGCATCAACATGCCACAGTAAATTTTTTGTCCCATTTGGGGCAGGATTGGGTATATGCTTCTCACAAAGCGAGCTTCTCACAACAATCATGATGGTTTCCGGTAGGGAATGTCCCACCTTTGGGGACAAAACGATATCCATTGCCTCTTATTGCTTTCAAATTTTTTCTCGTGTCAACATAGAACAACAGGAGTGTTGTGTGAATTTTTGTGATTTTTCGGGGTTCGTTTGGACATTTTTATGCATTAACTGAGTTTTCAATGCATTTATGTGCATAATTCAAATTTGAACTACATGCACATGCTCCGGTACATATAAATTGGTTGAAAAATCAAATATGTATCCTTGGGTGCATGCTTAGGTCCCATGCAAGAAATGGGAATGAATTTCAAACACCAGGGCAC
Organism: Aegilops bicornis; assembly: GCA_021605145.1. Taxonomy (NCBI): domain Eukaryota; kingdom Viridiplantae; phylum Streptophyta; class Magnoliopsida; order Poales; family Poaceae; genus Aegilops; species Aegilops bicornis. The sequence goes on from CM038671.1 coordinate 134,652,488, forward strand.
TATTGATTGCCGGGAAAACATTGAGATGCCCGGTTTTTAAATTCTAGTAAATCCAAAACGCAGCGTCCAAAATTCATGAAACTTGGCATGCTATCATGGAGCGGCATCAACATGCCACTGGAAATTTTTTCTCCCATTTGGGGCAGGTTTGGGTATATATGCTTCTCACAAACCGAGCTTCTCACAACAAGCATGATGGTTTCCGGTAGGGAATGTCCCACTTTTGGGGACGGAACGATATCCATTGCCTCTTATTGCTTTCAATTTTTTTCTCATGTCAACATAGAAGAACAGGAGTGTTGTGTGTATTTTTCTAATTTTTCGGGGTTTGTTTGGACATTTTTATGCATTAACTGAGTTTTCAATGCATTTATGTACATAATTCAAATTCGAACTACATTCACATGCTCCGGTGCATATAAATTGGTTGAAACATCAAATATGTGTCCTTGGGTTAATGCTTAGGTCCAATGCAAGAAATGGGAATGAATTTCAAACACCACGGCACCATTGATTGCCAAGAAAACATTGAGATGCCTTGTTTGTAAATTCTAGTAAATCCAAAATTCGTCTAAAATTCATGAAACTTGGCATGCTATGATGGAGCGGCATCAACATGCCGTGGTAAAAATTTGTCACATTTGGGGCAGGTTTGGGTATATGCTTCTCACAAACCGGAGCTTCTCACAACAAGCATGATGGTTTTCGGTAGGGAATGTCCCACCTTTGGGGACGAAATGATATCCATTGCCTCTTATTGCTTTCAAATTTCTTCTCATGTCGACATAGAACAACAGGAGCATTGTGTGAATTTTTGTGATTTTTCGGGGTTCGTTTGGACATTTTTATGCATTAACTGAGTTTTCAATGCATCTATGTGCAGAATTAAAATTTGAACTACATGCACATCTTTGGGGTGCATATAAATTGGTTGATAAATCAAATTTGTGTCCTTGGGTGCATGCTTAGGTCCCATGCAAGAAATGGGAATGAATTTCAAACACCAAGGCACCGTTGATTGCCATGAAAACATTGAGATGCCTTGTTTTTAAATTCTAGTAAATGCAAAACTCGTTTGAAATTCATGAAACTTGTCATGCTATCATGGAGTGGCATCAACATGTCAGTGGTTAATTTTGCCCCATTTGGGGCAGGTTTGGGTATATGCTTCTCACAAACCGGAGCTTCTCACAACAAGCATGATGGTTTTCGGTGAGGAACGTCCCACCTTTGGGGACGAACGATATCCATTGCCTCTTATTGCTTTCAAATTTTATCTCGTGTCAACATAGAACAACAGGAGTGTTTTGTCAATTTTGTGATTTTTCGGGTTCGTTTGGACATTTTATGCATTAACTGAGTTTTCAAAGCATTTATGTGCATAATTCAAATTTGAACAACATGCACATGCTCCATTGCATATAAATTGGTTGAAAAAACAAATCTGTGTCCTTGGGTGCTTGCTTAGGTCCCATGCAAGAAATGGGAATGAATTTCGAACACTAGGGCAGCGTTGGATGTCGGGAAAACATTGAGATGTCTTGTTTTTAAATTCTAGTAAATCCAAGATTCGTCTGAAATTCATGAAACTTTGCATGCTATCATGGAGCGGCATCAACATGCCCTGGTAAATTTTTTGTCCCATTTGGGGCAGGATTGGGTATATGCTTCTCACAAAGCGAGCTTCTCACAACAATCATGATGGTTTCCGGTAGGGAATGTCCCACCTTTGGGGACAAAACGATATCCATTGCCTCTTATTGCTTTCAAATTTTTTCTCGTGTAAACATAGAACATCAGTAGTGTTGTGTCTATTTTTGTGATTTTCGGTGTTCGTTTGGACATTTTTATGCATTAACTGAGTTTTCAATGCATTTATGTGCATAATTCAAATTTGAACTACATGCACATGCTCCGGTGCATATAAATTGGTTGAAAAATCAAATATGTGTCCTTGGGTGCATGCTTAGGTCCCATGCAAGAAATGGGAATGAATTTCAAACACCAGGGCACTATTGATTGCCGGGAAAACATTGAGATGCCCGGTTTTTAAATTCTAGTAAATCCAAAACGCGTCCAAAATTCATGAAACTAGGCATGCTATCATGGAGCGGCATCAACATGCCCTGGATTTTTTTTTTCTCCCATTTGGGGCAGGTTTGGGTATATATGCTTCTCACAAACCGAGCTTCTCACAACAAGCATGATGGTTTCCGGTAGGGAATGTCCCACTTTTGGGGACGAAACGATATCCATTGCCTCTTATTGCTTTCAATTTTTTTCTCATGTCAACATAGAAGAACAGGAGTGTTGTGTGTATTTTCTAATTTTTCGGGTTTGTTTGGACATTTTATGCATTAACTGAGTTTTCAATGCATTTATGTGCATAATTCAAATTCGAACTACATTCACATGCTCCGGTGCATATAAATTGTTGATAAATCAGACATGTGTCCTTGGGTGTATGCTTAGGTCCAATGCAAGAAATGGGAATGAATTTCAAACACCACGGCACCATTGATTGCCAAGAAAACATTGAGATGCCTTGTTTGTAAATTCTAGTAAATCCAAAATTTGTCTAAAATTCATGAAACTTGGCATGCTATCATGGAGCGGCATCAACATCCCGTGGTAAATTTTTTGTCACATTTGGGGCAGGTTTGGGTATATGCTTCTCGCAAACCGGTGGTTCTCACAACAAGGATGATGGTTTTCAGTCGGGAACATCCCACCTTTGTGAACGAAACGATATCCATTGCCTCTTATTGCTTTCAAATTTTTTCTCGTGTCAACATATAACAACAGGAGCCTTGTGTGAATTTTTTTGGTTTTCCGGGGTTCGTTTGGAAATTTTTATGCATTAATTGAGTTTTCAATGAATTTATGTGCATAATTCAAATTTGAACTACATGCACATGCTGGGGTGCATATAAATTGGTTGATAAATCAAATTTGTGTCCTTGGGTGCATGCTTAGGTCCCATGCAAGAAATGGGAATGAATTTCAAACACCAAGGCACCGTTGATTGCCATGAAAACATTGAGATGCCTTGTTTTCAACTTTTAGTAAATCCAAAACTCATTTGAAATTCATGAAACTTGTCATGCTATCATGGAGCGGCATCAACATGCCGTGGTTAAAGTTTTGCCCCATTTGGGGCAGGTTTGGGTATATGCTTCTCACAAACCGGAGCTTCTCACAACAAGCATGATGGTTTTCGGTAGGGAACGTCCCACCTTTGGGGACGAAACGATATCCATTGCCTCTTATTGCTTTCAAATTTTATCTCGTGTCAACATAGAACAACAGGAGTGTTTTGTCAATTTTTGTGATTTTTCGGGGTTCGTTTGGACATTTTTATGCATTAACTGAGTTTTCAAAGCATTTATGTGCATAATTCAAATTTGAACTACATGCACATGCTCCATTGCATATAAATTGGTTGAAAAAACAAATCTGTGTCCTTGGGTGCTTGCTTAGGTCCCATGCAAGAAATGGGAATGAATTTCGAACACTAGGGCAGCGTTGGATGTCGGGAAAACATTGAGATGTCTTGTTTTTAAATTCTAGTAAATCCAAGATTCGTCTGAAATTCATGAAACTTTGCATGCTATCATGGAGCGGCATCAACATGCCCTGGTAAATTTTTTGTCCCATTTGGGGAAGGATTGGGTATATGCTTCTCACAAACCGGTGCTTCTCACAACAAGCATGATGGTTTTCGGTAGGGAACGTCCCACCTTTGGGGACGAAACGATATCCATTGCCTCTTATTACTTTCACATTTTTTCTCGTGTGAACTTAGAACAACAGGAGTGTTGTGTGAATATTGGTGATTTTTCGGAGTTCGTTTGGACATTTTTATGCATTAACTGAGTTTTCAATGCATTTATGTGCATAATTCAAATTTGAACTACATGCACATGCTCCGGTGCATATAAATTGGTTGAAAAATCAAATATGTGTCCTTGGGTGCATGCTTAGGTCCCATGCAAGAAATGGGAATGAATTTCAAACACCAGGCACTATTGATTGCCGGGAAAACATTGAGACGCCCGGTTTTTAAATTCTAGTAAATCCAAAACGCGTCCAAAATTCATGAAACTTGGCATGCTATCATGGAGCGGCATCAACATGCCCTGGAATTTTTTTTCTCCCATTTGGGGCAGGTTTGGGTATATGCTTCTCACAAACCGAGCTTCTCACAACAAGCATGATGGTTTCCGGTAGGGAATGTCCCACTTTTGGGGACGAAACAATATCCATTGCCTCTTATTGCTTTCAATTTTTTTCTCATGTCAACATAGAAGAACAGGATTGTTGTGTGTATTTTTCTGATTTTTCGGGGGTCGTTTGGACATTTTTATGCATTAACTGAGTTTTCAATGCATTTATGTGCATAATTCAAATTCGAACTACATTCACATGCTTCGGTGCATATAAATTGTTGATAAATCAGACATGTGTCCTTGGGTGTATGCTTAGGTCCAATGCAAGAAATGGGAATGAATTTCAAACACCACGGCACCATTGATTGCCAAGAAAACATTGAGATGCCTTGTTTGTAAATTCTAGTAAATCCAGAATTCGTCTAAAATTCATGAAACTTGGCATGCTATCATGGAGCGGCATCAACATCCCGTGGTAAATTTTTTGTCACATTTGAGGCAGGTTTGGGTATATGCTTCTAACAAACCGGTGGTTCTCACAACAAGGATGATGGTTTCAGTAGGGAACATCCCACCTTTGTGAACGAAACGATATCCATTGCCTCTTATTGCTTTCAAATTTTTCTCGTGTCAACATAGAACAATAGGAGTGTTGTGTGAATTTTTCTGATTTTTCGGGTTCGTTTGGACATTTTATGCATTAACTGAGTTTTCAATGCATTTATGTTCATAATTCAAATTTAACTACATGCACATGCTCCGGTGCATATAAATTGGTTGAAAAATCAAATATGTGTCCTTGGGTGCATGCTTAGGTCCCATGCAAGAAATGGGAATGAATTTCAAACACCAGGGCACCGCTGATTGCCGGGAAAACAATGAGATGCCTGGTTTTTAAATTCTAGTAAATCTGAAACTCGTCTGAAATTTATGAAACTTGGCATGCTATCATTGAGCGGCATCAACATGCCGTGGTAAATTTTTTGTCCCATTTGGGGCAGGTTCGGGATATGCTTCTCACAAACCGGAGCTTCTCACAACAAGCACGATGGTTTTCGGTGGGGAACGTCCCACCTTTAGGGACGAAACGATATCCATTGCCTTATATTGCTTTCAAATTTTTCTCGTGTCAACATAGAACAACAGGAGTGTTATGTTAATTTTGTGATGTTTTGGTGTTTGTTCGGACATTTTTATGCATTAACTGAGTTTTCAATGCATTTATGTGCATAATTCAAATTTGAACCACATGCACATGCTCCGGTGCATATAAATTGGTTGAAAAATCAAATCTGTGTCCTTGGGTGCTTGCTTAGGTCCCATGCAAGAAATGGAAATGAATTTCAAACACCAGGGCACCGTTGATTGCCGGGAAAACAATGAGTTGCCTAGTTTTTAAATTCTAGTTAATCCGAAACTCGTCTGAAATTCGTGAAACTTGGCATGCTATCACGGAGCGGCATCAACATGGCGTGGTAAAATCTTTGTCCCATTTGGGGCAGGTTTGGGATATGCTTCTCACAAACCGGAGCCTCTCACAACAAGCATGATGGTTTTCGGTAGGAACGTCCCACCTTTGGGGACGAAATGATATCCTTGCCTCTTATTAATTTCAAAAAAATTTCTCACGTTAACATAGAAGAACAGGCGTGTTGTGTGAATTTTTCTGATTTTTCGGGGTTTGTTTGGACATTTTTATGCATTAACTGAGTTTTCAATGCATTTATGTGCATAATTCAAATTCGAACTACATTCACATGCTCCGGTGCTAATAAATTGTTGATAAATCAAATATGTGTCCTTGGGTGCATGCTTAGGTCCCATGCAAGAAATGGGAATGAATTTCAAACACCAGGGCACCATTGATTGCCGGGAAAACATTGAGATGCCTTGTTTTTAAATTCTAGTAAATCCAAAACTCGTCCAAAATTCATGAAACTTGGCATGCTATCATGGAGCAGCATCAACATGCCGTGGTAAAAAATTTGTCCCATTTGGGGCAGGTTTGGTTACATGCTTCTCACAAACCGGAGCTTCTCACAACAAGCATGATGGTTTTCAATAGGGAACGTCCCACCTTTGGGGACGAAACGATATCCATTGCCTCTTATTGCTTTCAATTTTTTTCTCATGTTAACATAGAAGAACAGGAGTGTTGTGTGAATTTTTCTGATTTTTCGGGGTTTGTTTGGACATTTTTATGCATTAACTGAGTTTTCAATGCATTTATGTGCATAATTCAAATTTGAACTACATGCACATGCTCCGGTGCATATAAATTGGTTGAAAAATCAAATCGTTGTCCTTGGGTGCATGCTTAGGTCCCATGCAAGAATTGGGAATGAATTTCAAACACCACGGAACTATTGATTGCCGGGAAAACATTGAGATGCCTTGTTTTTAAATTCTAGTAAATCCAAAACTCGTCTGAAATTCATGAAACTTGACATGCTATCATGGAGCGGCACCAACATGCCGTGGTAAAATTTGTGTCCCATTTGGGGCAGGTTTGGGTATATGCTTCTCACAAACTGGAGCTTCTCACAACAAGCATGATGGTTTTCGGTAGGGAACGTCCCACCTTTGGGGACGAAACGATATCCATTGCCTCTTATTGCTTTCAAATTTTTTATCTTGCAACATAGAACAAAAGGGGTTTTGTGTGATTTTTTCTGATTTTTTGGGGTTCGTTTGGACATTTTTATGCATTAACTGAGTTATCAATGCATTTATGTGCATATTTCAAATTTGAACTACGTGCAAATGCTCCGGTGCATATAAATTGGTTGAAAAATCAAATCTGTGTCCTTGGGTGCATGCTTTGGTCCCATGCAAATATTGGGAATGAATTTCAAACACCAGGGCACCGTTGATTGCCGGGAAAAAAATGAGATGCCTGGTTTTTAAATTCTAGTAAATCTGAAACTCGTCTGAAATTCATGAAACTTGGCATGCTATCATGGACCAGCATCAACATGCCGTGGTAAAATTTTTGTCCCATTTGGGGCAGGTTTGGGGTATGCTTCTCATAAACCGGAGCTTCTCACAACAAGCATGATGGTTTTCGGTATGGAACGTCCCACCTCTGGGGACGAAACGATATCCATTGCCTCTTATTGCTCTCAAATTTTTCTCGTGTCAACATAGAACAACATGAGTGTTGTTTGAATTTTGTGATTTTTTGGGGTTCGTTTAGACATGTTTATGCATTAACTGAGTTTTCAATGCGTTTATGTGCATAATTCAAATTTGAACTACATGCACATCCTCCGGTGGATATAAATTGGTTGAAAAATCAAATATGTGTCCTTGGGTGCATGCTTAGGTCCCATGCAAGAAATGGGAATGAATTTGAAACACCAGGGTACCATTGATTGCCGAGCAAACAATGAGATTCCTGGTTTTTAAATTCTAGTAAATCTGAAACTCGTCTGAAATTCATGAAACTTGGCATGCTATCATGGAGCGGCATCAACATGCCGTGGTAAATTTTTTGTCCCATTTGGGGCAGGTTTGGGATATGCTTCTCACAAACCGGAGCTTCTCACAACAAGCATAATGGTTTTCGGTAGGGAACGTCCCACCTTTGGGGACGAAACGATATCTATTGCCTCTTATTGCTTTAAATTTTTTCTCGTGTCAGCATAGAACAACAGGATTGTCGTGTGAATTTTTGTGATTTTTCGGGTTCGTTTGGACATTTTTATGCATTAACTGAAGTTTTCAATGCATTTATGTGCATAATTCAAATTTGAACTACATGCACATGCTCGGTGCATATAAATTGGTTGAAAAATCAAATATGTGTCCTTGGGTGCATGCTTTGGTCCCATGCAAGAAATGGGAATGAATTTCAAACACCAGGGCACTATTGACTGCCGGGAAAACATTGAGACGCCCGGTTTTTAAATTCTAGTAAATCCAAAACGCGTCCAAAATTCGTGAAACTTGGCATGCTATCATGGAGCGGCATCAACATGCCCTGGAAATTTTTTTTCTCCCATTTGGGGCAAGTTTGGGTATATGCTTCTCACAAACTGAGCTTCTCACAACAAGCATGATGGTTTCCGGTACGGAATGTCCCACTTTTGGGGACGAAACGATATCCATTGCCTCTTATTGCTTTCAATTCTTTTCTCATGTCAACATAGAAGAACAGGAGTGTTGTGTGTATTTTTCTGATTTTTCGGGGTTCGTTTGGACATTTTTATGCATTAACTGAGTTTTCAATGCATTTATGTGCATAATTCAAATTTGAACTACATTCACATGCTCCGGTGCATATAAATTGTTGATAAATCAGACATGTGTCCTTGGGTGTATGCTTAGGTCCAATGCAAGAAATGGGAATGAATTTCAAACACCACGGCACCATTGATTGCCAAGAAAACATTGAGATGCCTTGTTTGTAAATTCTAGTAAATCCAAAATTGCCTAAAATTCATGAAACTTGGCATGCTATCATGGAGCGGCATCAACATCCCGTGGTAAAATTTTTGTCACATTTGGGGGAGGTTTGGGTATATGCTTCTCACAAACCGGTGGTTCTCACAACAAGGATGATGGTTTTCAGTAGGGAACATCCCACCTTTGTGAATGAAACGATATCCATTGCTTCTTATTGCTTTCAAATTTTTTCTCGTGTCAACATAGAACAATAGGAGTGTTGTGTGAATTTTTCTGATTTTTCGGGGTTTGTTTGGACATTTTTATGCATTAACTGAGTTTTCAATGCATTGATGTTCATAATTCAAATTTAACTACATGCACATGCTCCGGTGCATATAAATTGGTTGAAAAATCAAATATATGTCCTTGGGTGCATGCTTAGGTCCCATGCAAGAAATGGGAATGAATTTCAAACACCAGGGCACCGCTGATTGCCGGGAAAACAATGAGATGCCTGGTTTTTAAATTCTAGTAAATCCAAAACTCGTCTGAAATTTATGAAACTTGGCATGCTATCATTGAGCGGCATCAACATGCCGTGGTAAATTTTTTGTCCCATTTGGGGCAGGTTCGGGATATGCTTCTCACAAACCGGAGCTTCTCACAACAAGCACGATGGTTTTCGGTAGGGAACGTCCCACCTTTAGGGACGAAACGATATCCATTGCCTTATATTGCTTTCAAATTTTTTCTCGTGTCAACATAGAACAACAGGAGTGTTATGTTAATTTTGTGATGTTTCGGTGTTCGTTCGGACATTTTTATGCATTAACTGACTTTTCAATGCATTTATGTGCATAAATAAAATTTGAACCACATGCACATGCTCCGGTGCATATAAATTGGTTGAAAAATCAAATCTGTGTCCTTGGGTGCTTGCTTAGGTCCCATGCAAGAAATGGGAATGAATTTCAAACACCAGGGCACCGTTTATTGCCGGGAAAACAATGAGTTGCCTAGTTTTTAAATTCTAGTTAATCCGAAACTCGTCTTAAATTCGTGAAACTTGGCATGCTATCACGGAGCGGCATCAACATGGCGTGGTAAAATCTTTGTCCCATTTGGGGCAGGTTTGGGATATGCTTCTCACAAACCGGAGCTTCTCACAACAAGCATGATGGTTTTCGGTAGGGAACGTCCCACCTTTGGGGACGAAATGATATCCACTGCCTCTTATTAATTTCAAAAAAATTTCTCACGTTAACATAGAAGAACAGGCGTGTTGTGTGAATTTTTCTGATTTTTCGGGGTTTGTTTGGACATTTTTATGCATTAACTGAGTTTTCAATGAATTTATGTGCATAATTCAAATTCAAACTACATTCACATGCTCCGGTGCATATAAATTGTTGATAAATCAGACATGTGTCCTTGGGTGGATGCTGAGGTCCCATGCAAGAAATGGGAATGCATTTCAAACACCATGACACCATTGATTGCCAAGAAAACATTGAGATGCCTTGTTTTTAAATTCTAGTAAATCCAAAACTAAATGCGAAATTCATGAAACTTGACCTGCTATCATGGAGCAGCATCAACATGTCGTGGTAAAAAAATTGTCCCATTTGGGGCAGGTTTGGTTACATGCTTCTCACAAACCGGAGCTTCTCACAACAAGCATGATGGTTTTCAATAGGGAACGTCCCATCTTTGGGGACGAAACGATATCCATTGCCTCTTATTGCTTTCAATTTTTTTCTCATGTTAACATAGAAGAACAGGAGTGTTGTGTGAATTTTTCTGATTTTTCGGGGTTTGTTTGGACATTGTTATGCATTAACTGAGTTTTCAATGCATTTATGTGCATAATTCAAATTTGAACTACATGCACATGCTCCGGTGCATATAAATTGGTTGAAAAATCAAATCGTTGTTCTTGGGTGCATGCTTAGGTCCCATGCAAGAATTGGGAATGAATTTCAAACACCATGGCACTATTGATTGCTTGGAAAACATTGAGATGCCTGGTTTTTAAATTCTAGTAAATCCAAAACTCGTCTGAAATTCATGAAACTTGACATGCTGTCATGGAGCGGCACCAACATGCCGTGGTAAAATTTGTGTCCCATTTGGGGCAGGTTTGGGTATATGCTTCTCACAAACCGGAGCTTCTCACAACAAGCATGATGGTTTTCGGTAGGGAACGTCCCACCTTTGGGGACGAAACGATATCCATTGCCTCTTATTGCTTTCAAATTTTTTATCTTGTCAACATAGAACAAAAGGGGTTTTGTGTGATTTTTTCGTATTTTTCGGGGTTCGTTTGGACATTTTTATGCATTAACTGAGTTATCAATGCATTTATGTGCATATTTCAAATTTGAACTACGTGCAAATGCTCCGGTGCATATAAATTGGTTGAAAAATCAAATCTGTGTCCTTGGGTGCATGCTTAGGTCCCATGCAAATATTGGGAATGAATTTCAAACACCAGGGCACCGTTGATTGCCGGGAAAAAATGAGATGCCTGGTTTTTAAATTCTAGTAAATCCAAAACTCGTCTGAAATTCATGAAACTTGACATGCTGTCATGGAGCGGCACCAACATGCCGTGGTAAAATTTGTGTCCCATTTGGGGCAGGTTTGGGTATATGCTTCTCACAAACCGGAGCTTCTCACAACAAGCATGATGGTTTTCGGTAGGGAACGTCCCACCTTTGGGGACGAAACGATATCCATTGCCTCTTATTGCTTTCAAATTTTTTATCTTGTGAACATAGAACAAAAGGGGTTTTGTGTGATTTTTTCTGATTTTTCGGGGTTCGTTTGGACATTTTTATGCATTAACTGAGTTATCAATGCATTTATGTGCATATTTCAAATTTGAACTACGTGCAAATGCTCCGGTGCATATAAATTGGTTGAAAAATCAAATCTGTGTCCTTGGGTGCATGCTTAGGTCCCATGCAAATATTGGGAATGAATTTCAAACACCAGGGCACCGTTGATTGCCGGGAAAAAATGAGATGCCTGGTTTTTAAATTCTAGTAAATCTGAAACTCGTCTGAAATTCATGAAACTTGGCTGTCTATCATGGACCGGCATCAACATGCCGTGGTAAAATTTTTGTCCCATTTGGGGCAGGTTTGGGGTATGCTTCTCATAAACCGGAGCTTCTCACAACAAGCATGATGGTTTTCGGTATGGAACGTCCCGCCTCTGGGGATGAAACGATATCCATTGCCTCTTATTGCTCTCAAATTTTTCTCGTGTCAACATAGAACAACAGGAGTGTTGTTTGAATTTTGAGACTTTTCGGGGTTCGTTTAGACATGTTTATGCATTAACTGAGTTTTCAATGCATTTATGTGCATAATTCAAATTTGAACTACATGCACATCCTCCGGTGCATGTAAATTGGTTGAAAAATCAAATATGTGTCCTTGGGTGCATGCTTAGGTCCCATGCAATAAATGGGAATGAATTTGAAACACCAGGGTACCGTTGATTGCCGAGCAAACAATGAGATTCCTGGTTTTTAAATTCTAGTAAATCCGAAACTCGTCTGAAATTCATGAAACTTGGCATGCTATCATGGAGCGGCATCAACATGCCGTGGTAAATTTTTTGTCCCATTTGGGGCAGGTTTGGGATATGCTTCACAAACCGGAGCTTCTCACAACAAGCATGATGGTTTTCGGTAGGGAACGTCCCACCTTTGGGGACGAAACGATATCTATTGCCTCTTATTGCTTTAAATTTTTTCTCGTGTCAGCATAGAACAACAGGAGTGTTGTATGAAATTTGGTGATTTTTCGGAGTTCGTTTGGACATTTTTATGCATTAACCGACTTTTCAATGCATTTATGTGCATAATTCAATTTGAACTACATGCACATGCTTGATTGCATATTAATTGGTTGATAAATCAAATTTGTGTCCTTGGGTGCATGCTTAGGTCCCATGCAAGAAATGGGAATGAATTTCAAACACTGTGGCACCGTTGATTGCCATGAAAACATTGAGATGGCTTGTTTTTAAATTCTAGTAAATCCAAAACTCGTCTAAAATTCATGAAACTTGGCATGCTATCATGGAGCGGCATCAACATGTCGTGGTAAAATTTTTGTCCCATTTGGGGCAGGTTTTGGTATATGCTTCTCACAAACCGAAGCTTCTCACAACAAGCATGATAGTTTTCGGTAGGGAACATCCCATCTTTGGGGACGAAACGATATCCATTGCCTCTTATTGCTTTCGAATTTTTTCTCGTGTCAACTTAGAACAACAGGAGTGTTGTGTGAAGTTTTGAGATTTTTGGGTTCGTTTTGACATTTTTTATGCATTAACCGAGTTAATGCATTTATGTGCATAATAATAATTTGAACTACATTGACATGCTCCGGTGCATATAAATTGGTTGATAAATCAGATATGTGTCCTTGGGTGCATGCTTATTTCCCATGCAAGAAATGGGAATGAATTTCAAACACCAGGGCATGATTGATTGCCAGGAAAACATTGAGATGCCTTGTTTTTATATTCTAGTAAATCCAAAATTAAATGCAGAAATTCATGAAACTTGGCATGGTATCATGGAGCGGCATCAACACGTCGTGGTAAATTTGTTGTCCCATTGATGGCAGGTTTGGGTTTATGCTTCTCACAAACCGGTGCTTGTCACAACAAGGATGATGGTTTTCGGTAGGGAACATCCCACCTTTGGGAACGAAACGATATCCATTGCCTCTTATTGCTTTCAATTTTTTTTCTCGTGTCAACGTAGAACAACAGGAGTGTTGTGTGAATTTTTCTGAATTTTCGGGGTACGTTTGGACATTTTTATGCATTAATTGAGTTTTCAATGCATTTATGTGCATAATTCAAATTTCAACTACATGCACATGCTCTGTTGCATATAAATTTGTTGATAAATCAAATATGTGTCCTTGGGTGCATGCTTAGGTCCCATGCAAGAAATGGAATGAATTTCGAACACTAGGCAGCGTTGATTGTCGGGAAAACATTGAGATGCCTAATTTTTAATTTCTAGTAATTCCAAAACTCGTGCAAAATTCATGAAACTTGGCATGCTATCGTGGAACGGCATCAACATGCCCTGGTAATTTTTTTGTCCCATTTGGGGCAGATTGGGCATATGCTTCTCACAAACCGAGCTTCTCACAACAAGCATGATGGTTTCCGGTAGGGAATGTCCCACCTTTGGGGACCTAAACGATATCCATTGCCTCTTAATGCTTTCAATTTTTTTCGTAGAACATAGAACAACAGGAGTGTTGTGTGAATTTTTGTGATTTTTCGGGTTCGTTTTGGCATTTTTATGCATTAATTGTGTCTTCAATGCATTTACGTGCATGATTCAAATTTAAATACATGCACATGCTCTGGTGCATATAAATTGGCTGAAAAATCAAATATGTGTCCTTGGGTGCATGCTTAGGTGCCATGCAAGAAATGGGAATGAATTTCAAACACCAGGGCACTATTGATTGTCGGGAAAACATTGAGATGCCTGGTTTTTAAATTCTAGTAAATCCAAAACTCGTCTGAAATTCATGAAACTGGACATGCTATCATGGAGCGGCATCAAAAATGTCGTGATAAGAATTTTATCCCATTGGGGCAGGTTTGGGTATATGCTTCTCACAAACCAGAGCTTCTCACAAGAAGCATGATGGTTTGATGAGGAACGTCCCACCTTTGGGGACGAAACGATATCCATTGCCTCTTATTGCTTTCAAAATTCTTATCTTGTCAGCATAGAACAACAGGAGTGTTGTATGAAATTTGGTGATTTTCGGGTTCGTTTGGACATTTTTATGCATTACCCGACTTTTCAATGCATTTATGTGCATAATTCAAATTTGAACTACATGCACATGCTTCGGTGCATATTAATTGGTTGATAAATCAAATTTGTGTCCTTGGGTGCATGCTTAGGTCCCATGCAAGAAATGGGAATGAATTTCAAACACTGTGGCACCGTTGATTGCCATGAAAACATTGAGATGCCTTGTTTTTAAATTCTAGTAAATCCAAAACTCGTATAAAATTCATGAAACTTCACATGCTATCATAGAGCGGCATCAACATGCCGTGGTATATTTTTTGTCCCATTTGGGGCAGGTTTTGGTATATGCTTCTCACAGACCAGAACTTCTCACAACAAGCTTGATGGTTTCAGTAGGGAACGTCCCACCTTTGGGGACGAAATGATATCCATTGCCTCTTATTGCGTTCAAATTTGTTCTCGTGTCAACTTAGAACAACAGGAGTGTTGTGTGAAGTTGTGTGATTTTTCGGGGTTCGTTTTGACATTTTTTATGCATTAACTGAGTTAATGCATTTATGTGCATAATAATAATTTGAACTACATTGACATGCTCCGGTGCATATAAATTGGTTGATAGATCAGATATGTGTCCTTGGGTGCATGCTTATTTCCCATGCAAGAAATGGGAATGAATTTCAAACACTGTGGCATGATTGATTGCCGGAAAACATTGAGATGCCTTGTTTTTATATTCTAGTAAATCCAAAATTCGTCTGAAATTCATGAAACTTGGCATGCTATCATTGAGCGGCATCAACATGTCGTGGTAAATTTGTTGTCCCATTGATGGCAGGGTTGGGTTTATGCTTCTCACAAACCGGTGCTTCTCACAACAAGGATGATGGTTTTCGGTAGGGAACATCCCACCTTTGGGAACGAAACGATATCCATTGCCTCTTATTGCTTTCAATTTTTTTTCTCGTGTCAACATAGAACAACAGGAGTGTTGTGTGAATTTTTTTGAATTTTCGGGGTACGTTTGGACATTTTTATGCATTAATTGAGTTTTCAATGCATTTATGTGCATAATTCAAATTTGAACTACATGCACATGCTCTGTTGCATATAAATTTGTTGATAAATCAAATATGTGTCCTTGGGTGCATGCTTAGGTCCCATGCAAGAAATGGAATGAATTTCGAACACTAGGCACCGTTGATTGTCGGGAAAACATTGAGATGCCTAGTTTTTAATAATAGTAATTCCAAAACTCGTCTGAAATTCATGAAACTTGGCATGCTATCATGGAGCGGCATCAAAAATGTCGTGGTAAGAATTTTATCCCATTTGGGGCAGGTTTGGGTATATGCTTCTCACAAACCAGAGCTTCTCACAAGAAGCATGATGGTTTTCGGTAGGGAACGTCCCACCTTTGGGGACGAAAAGATATCCATTGCCTCTTATTGCTTTCAAATTCTTTCTGGTGTCAACATAGAACAACAGGAGTGTTGTCTGAATTTCTGTGATTTTACGGGGTTCGTTTGGATATTTTTATGCACTAACTGAGTTTTCAATGCATTTATGTGCATAATTGAAATTCGAACTACATTCACATGCTCCGGTGCATATAAATTGTTGATAAATCAGATATGTGTCCTTGGGTGGATGCGTAGGTCCCATGCAAGAAATGGGAATGAATTTCAGACACCAGGGCACCGTTGATTGCCAGGAAAACATTGAGATGCTTTGTTTTTAAATTCTAGTAAATCCAAAATTCGTCTGAAATTCATGAAACTTGGCATGCTATCATGGAGCGGCATCAACATGTCATCGTAATTTTTTTGTCCCATTTGGGGCAGGTTTGGGTCTATGCTTCTGACAAATCGGTGCTTCTCACAACAAGGATGATGGTTTTCGGTAGGGAACATCCCACCTTTTGGAACGAAATGATATCCATTGCCTCTTATTGCTTTCAATTTTTTTCTCGTGTCAACATAGAACAACATGAGTGTTGTGTGATTTTTTCTGATTTTTCGGGGTTCGTTTGGACATTTTTATGCATTAACGGAGTTTTCAATGCATTTATGTGCATAATTCAAATTAGAACTACATGCACATGCTCCGGTGCATATAAATTGGTTGAAAAATCAAATCTATGTC
This sequence comes from Aegilops bicornis, assembly GCA_021605145.1. Lineage (NCBI taxonomy): Eukaryota > Viridiplantae > Streptophyta > Magnoliopsida > Poales > Poaceae > Aegilops > Aegilops bicornis. Next base: position 134,669,000 of record CM038671.1, read on the forward strand.
CTTGGGTGCATGCTTAGGTCCCATGCAAATAATGGGAATGAATTTCAAACACCAGGGCACCGTTGATTGCCGGGAAAACAATGAGATGCCTGGTTTTAAAATTCTAGTAAATCCAAACTCGTCTGAAATTCATGAAACTTAGCATGCTATCATGGAGCGGCATCAATATGCCGTGGTAAATTTTTTGTCCCATTTGGGGCAGGTTTGGATTTATGCTTCTCACAAACCGGAGCTTCTCACAACAAGCATGATGGTTTTCGGTAGGGAACGTCCCACCTTTGGGGAAGAAATGATATCCATTGCCTCTTATTGCTCTCAAATTTTTCTCGTGTCAACATAGAACAACAGGAGTGTTGTTTGAATTTTGTGATTTTTCGGGGTTCGTTTAGACATTTTTATGCATTAACTGAGTTTTTAACGCATTTATGTGCATAATTCAAATTTGAACTACATGCACATACTCCGGTGTATATAAATTGGTTGAAAAATAAAATATTTGTCCTTGGGTGCATGCTTAGGTCCCATGCAAGAAATGGGAATGAATTTGAAACACCAGGGTACCGTTGATTGCCGAGCAAACAATGAGATGCCTGGTTTTTAAATTCTAGTAAATCCGAAACTCGTCTGAAATTCATGAAACTTGGCATGTTATCATGGAGCGGCATCAACATGCCGTGGAAATTTTTTTGTCCCATTTGGGGCAGGTTTGGGATTTGCTTCTCACAAACCGGAGCTTCTCACAACAAGCATGATAGTTTTCGGTAGGGAACGTCCCACCTTTGGGGACGAAACGATATCTATTGCCTCTTATTGCTTTCAAATTTTTTCTTGTGTCAGCATAGAACAACAGGAGTGTTGTATGAAATTTGGTGATTTTTCGGAGTTCGTTTGGACATTTTTATGCATTAACCGACTTTTCAATGCATTTATGTGCAGAATTCAAATTTGAACTACATGCACATGCTTCGGTGCATATTAATTGGTTGATAAATCAAATTTGTGTTCTTGGGTGCATGCTTAGGTCCCATGCAAGAAATGCGAATGAATTTCAAACACCAGGGCACCGTTGATTGCCATGAAAACTTTGAGATGCCTTGTTTTTAAATTCTCATAAATCCAAAACTCGTCTAAAATTCATGAAACTTGGCATGCTATCATGGAGCGGCATCAACATGTCGTGGTAATATTTTTGTCCCATTTGGGGCAGGTTTTGGTATATGCTTCTCACAAACCGAAGCTTCTCACAACAAGCAGGATAGTTTTCGGTAGGGAACGTCCCATCTTTGGGGACGAAACGATATCCATTGCCTCTTATTGCTTTCAAATTTGTTCTCGTGTCAACTTAGAACAACAGGAGTGTTGTGTGAATTTCTGTGATTTTTCGGGGTTCGTTTGGATATTTTTATGCACTAACTGAGTTTTCAATGCATTTATGTGCATAATTGAAATTCGAACTACATTCACATGCTCCGGTGCATATAAATTGTTGATAGATCAGATATGTGTCCTTGGGTGCATGCTTATTTCCCATGCAAGAAATGGGAATGAATTTCAAACACCAGGGCATGATTGATTGCCAGGAAAACATTGAGATGCCTTGTTTTTATATTCTAGTAAATCCAAAATTCGTCTGAAATTCATGAAACTTGGCATGCTATCATGGAGCGGCATCAACATGTCGTGATAAATTTGTTGTCCCATTGATGGCAGGTTTTGGTTTATGCTTCTCACAAACCGGTGCTTCTCACAACAAGGATGATGGTTTTCGGTAGGGAACATTCCACCTTTGGGAACGAAACGATATCCATTGCCTCTTATTGCTTTCAATTTTTTTTCTCGTGTCAACATAGAACAACAGGAGTGCTTGTGTGATTTTTATGAATTTTGAGTGCGTTTGGACATTTTTATGCATTAATTGAGTTTTCAATGCATTTATGTGCATAATTCAAATTTGAACTACATGCACATGCTCTGTTGCATATAAATTTGTTGATAAATCAAATCTGTGTGTCGGTGTACTAGAATAGGGGTACCCTAGTATCCCGTGCTAGATTGCAGACGATTCAGACACCAGCGGCAGGGTTTGCCTCACACCGCCAAGATCCTCCGTGGCTCCTTTGGGGCCATTCAAGAACAAAGTATTTGATTAAGAAGACAAGGCCCCGGCAAGAGGAGCTTGCCGGGAAGGCCACTCAAGGCATGCAGAAGACAAGGCCCCGGCAGGAGGAGCTTGCCGGGAAGGCCACTCAAGGCATGCAGAAGACAAGGCCCCGGCAAGAGGAGCTTGCCGGCAAGGCTCGGAGCGCGACAAACCTCCGGACGCGACAAGGATTCGGCGCGGCAAAGGCGCTTGCAGCGGCAAGCAACCTCTCTCCATCCCCGCTCCAGCTCATCCAAAGAACGTGTCGCCATGGGACCATTCCATGCGTGGCGTGTCGAGAGGCTGTGCAGCCAGCGGAGAGCAGCGATAAGCGGCCGACAAGCTTGCCATCGTGGCGAAGCGGAGGCGCACTGACGGTCTCTGTTGCCTTTGTTTGGGCGACAATCGACGGGCATTTATTGCTTCGCCCCTTGCCGTCGAGTTAGGTATTTTGCATCAGATATCGCTCGAGTAGGTGTACCAACTCCTGTTTTTACATTTGTACCCTCGCCTATGTTGCCACCTGTCGGAGACCCCTTGAGCATATAAAAGGAGGCCCATGCGCAACGTAGAGGGGGTTGGAGGTTCGGTTCATTCGACTCACTAGAGACCAGATACGCTCACGCTAGGTTTTGTAGCTCGCATCGCTCCCTAGCAAGAACACAATACATCAAACAAGCAGCAGTAGGAGTTTTATCTCTCCGGAGAGCTCCGAAACTGGGTAAACTGCTCGTGTGCCTCGTTCCATCCGCTCTTCGTGCGATCTCTGCCCCCCTCCGAACCACAAAGGGGCCTGGTCCGCCGGCCCCGTAGGTGTTCGTGGGTACGATCAGCCTCCCCGACATCTTTGGCGCGCCAGGTAGGGGGCGTCGAGGCCGTGTGAATCTGATCCGACGTTCACACGAGCAGCGTCCTCAACATCATCCTCAACATGCCACCGAAGAAGAAGGCTTCGGCGGCAGCAGAGCCGTCCGCGTCGTACCCACCCTCACCGCAACAAACGGGTGGTGACACAGACGCCGGCGGAGGAACGGGCGCCGACGAGGGTGTCTGCGACGTTGCCAAGTCCAAGGACAAGGCCCCGCAAACCTCGGCGTCCGCGCATCCCCCGCGCCCATCTCAGGAGACGCGGGACCAACAACGTCACGGCGTTCACAATGCCATACGTTCGTTGGATCGAGACCCTCAAGACCAGCATGCGCGCCAACATGCTGGCACGAGTGAGATATGGTCGCCCGGACGGGGTGCTGCTCCTTCTAACGTTGTTAGAAGTCCGAGCATATCCTGCTCCTCGCACCGTTCGCCAATGCCACCCACTACTCCAGCAGAAGCTCTGGCGAGAGCTCAGCTGCTCCTCGACTACCCCCCAACGGCCAACAAGGTCGACGAGTGGAGGGCCACTATCCAGAGCCTCATCGGCTTTGCCAATGGCGACGCTCCGCGGCAACCAACGCCATCATTGCCGCGGCAAGACGACAAGGCACGAGCCGGTGGCGGCAGATCGCCGGAGGTGCAACCACCATGCACTCTCCGCCAAGAAGGCGAAGATCGCCGACTCACCGGATCCACCTCGACAGCGACTCCACCGCGTCATCGGATCCGCGAGCTCGCTGCGATCAGCGCCAAGTTCTTCATGAGCGACAACAAGAGGACGCTCGAACTCGCATTGAGCGCCGGAGAGAAGCGCGACGTCAGTCCGACAAGTCCAGTAGGTTGCCGTGCGCGCGCCGGAGGAGTCAGGCGACTTGCCGTACGCGGTAGGTTGCCCTGCGTTCACTCGTGAGCTGCGACAAGTCCAGTGGCCCAACCAGAAAAACTTCAAACGGGCGTGCGGAGAAGTATGATGGCAGGACGCATCCGTCGGAGTTCCCGCATCTACACCATCGCGGTGCAGGGCTGCGGGAGGACGGACGACAAGATCTCGCCAACTACTTCCCGCTCGTGCTCAAGCCCAACGCCGAGATCTTGGCTCATGCACTTGCCGGACAGCTCCATATCCTCTTGGACAGATCTGTGCCATCAGTTTGTTGGCGCCTTCACAGGTAGCCACAAACCTCATGGCCAAGAGAGTGACCTTCATTTGCTCGCCCAGAAAGAAGGAGAGTCCCTGCGCAAGTTCATTCAGAGATTCAGCCGTGTGCACTACAACATCCCAGATGTCCACCCTGCCGCGGTGATCGGTAGCGTTTCATCGAGAATGTGCGGAACCGCAGGATGAGGGAGGAGATGGCGATGTGCAAAGTCAAGGACGTCGAGCTAGCTGCACGCCTTGGCCGACAAGTGTGCACGTCTTTGAGGAAGGAGGAGACTCAGGGAGAGAATGCGAAGCGAGATCTCGACAAGGAAGAGGCCGCCCGGCAAAGAAGAGCCGGCGAGGCAACAGGAAGAAGAAAGGTAGAGAAGTGCTAGCTGTTGAGCAGTCCGCAGCGGAGGTGGCGACAAGAACGCCAAGGCTGGTGGCTCCGGCAAGGAGGTTGCCGCGACACCAACCACCGGTCGGTGGCGGCCACGACAAGCGGGATGGCTCCGGCAAGCGATCGCATGATCCACCGCACCAAGGGCCACGACCTCGAGCTGCAAGAAGGTCGAGCAGCTTGTCGAACAGCAGAGGGCTGAGTACGAGCGGCGCGACAAAGAGAAGGCCTGTGAAGGTGCTAGGGGAGCAAGCAAGAAACGCGTCCCGGCCGGGAGGACGCCATGGCAAGGCCAAGCAACGGCAAGGAGACAGACCTCCCGCCGCGCGACAAGGATGAAGATGATGACGACGACGAAGATATGGAAGACGGCGACGCTGATGAGCAGGAGTTTGAAAGCCACAGAGGTCCTGTGCGTTGACGGGGGTGCTTCCCTGCATACCTCCCGCCGCCAACTCAAGCAATGGATGCGGGAGGTCAATGCAGCGGAACCATCCGTAGAGTCACGCAAGCCTCTGAAGTGGTCCAGCACGCCTATCATCTTTGATATATGAGGACCACCCTGATCGCATAACTGCGATCGGTTGCTTGCCGATGTTGGTCTCACCAACCATCCGCAACCTCAAGGTCACCAGAATGCTAGTTGACGGCGGGGCCGGCTTGAATCTGATCTCCTCCGCGGTGCTCCAGAAGCTTCAAATCCCTGACGGCGAGCTCGAAGAGACCGACACCTTCCAAGGAATCAATCCGGGAAGGAGCAAGCCGAAGGGGAAGATTACGCTACCGGTAACATTTGGCAGCGAGCTGAACTTTAGGACTGAGAGGGTCACATTCGACGTTGCCGATTTCCCATTGCCTTACAAGGGGATACTTGGCCGTCCAAGACTTTCGCCAAGTTCATGGCAGCCTCTCACTACGCCTACAACTTACTCAAGATGCCAGGCCCGATAAGCGTCATCTCTGTCCATGGCGACAAGAAGGATGCCCTTATCTGTGCCGACAAGATCTATCGGGATGCAGCAGCCGCGACAGATTGCCAAACACTTGCCGCTGAAGCTCCCGGGGGGAAGAAGACAAAGTCCAAGTCCGGCAAGAGCTCTGATGCTTACTCCGGCAAGCGCACCTCTTCGGAGTGCTGCGCTACCGTCGAGGACGCACCACCGAGCTCCACCGGCAAGTGCAAGAAGATGGTAGCTCTGCCAAAGACCAAGAAGGTGCCCGCGAAGGAGGTCGGCGCTGGTGGAACCTTTACCATCAGTGCCTCTCTCGACCCTAAATAGGAAAGCGCGCTCATTGCTTTCCTGCGGGCGAATGTCGACGTGTTTGCATGGCAACCGTCTGACATCCTCGGTGTTCCCAGGAAAGTGATTGAGCACCGCCTGGCCGTTTTTCCTCATGCACGGCCCGTCAAGCAAAAAGTCAGGAAGCAAGCAGTGGAACGCCAAGAATTCATAGCAGAAGAGATCAAGAAACTAGAAGCAGCAGGCCTTGTCAGAGGAGCGCTCCATCCTACGTGGTTGGCCAATCCTGTAGTCGTGCACAAAGCAAATGGAAAATGGAGACTTTGTATTGACTTCACGGATGTTAATAAAGCTTGTCCCAAAGATCCATTTCCCTTGCCGCGCATTGACCAGATTGTTGACTCCACGGCTGGATGTGATTTGCTTCGTTTCTTGATGCATACTCAGGATACCATCAGATCTTCATGGCTGAAGAAGATGAGGAGAAGACCGCATTCATTACACCATGTGGCACATACTGTTTCATACGGATGCCTTTCGGTTCGAAGAATGCTGGTTCAACATTTTCAAGGGTAGTCCATGACGCTTTTGAGCCGCAAATGCACAGAAATGTAGAAGCCTACATGGATGACATAGTGGTCAAAAGCAAGGACAAAGCAACTCTGGTTCAAGATTTGGACGAGACCTTTGCAAATCTGCGCAAGATCAACCTTAAGCTCAACCCCGAGAAGTGCGTGTTTGGAGTCCCTTCCGGCAAGCTTCTCGGGTTCTTCGTGTCTCAACGAGGGATTGAAGCTAATCCCGACAAGATCAAGGCCATTGAGCAGATTGAAGCACCAAAGCGCGTCAAGGATGTACGAAGACTTGCCGGTTGCGTAGCTGCTCTCAGCAGGTTTATTTCTAGGTCTGCTGAGCGCGCCCTGCCATTTTTTAAGATTTTGAAAAAGGCAGGTCCAATGAAATGGACTCCCGAAGCGGAGGCTGCGCTGCAGGACTTGAAGAAATACCTGTCCTCCACTCCAACACTTGTCGCACCTAAGCAACAAGAGAAGTTGCTGCTATATATAGCAGCAACCAATCAAGTGGTTAGTGCTGCGTTAGTAGCGGAGAGGGAGGCGGATGACGAGCCAGCAACCACGGCAAGCACATCCAGCGACAAGCAGGGGGCTTTGCCAACAAGCTCTGGTCCCGACAAGGACGAATCCGCGCAGACGCATGACCAGATGCAGAAAAGGATGGTGCAACGCCCGATCTACTTTGTCCGATTCCCTCCTGCAGGGGGCTAGGTCGAGGTACTCTGGTGTGCAGAAATTGCTTTTCGGCCTCCTCATGGCCTCGAGAAAGCTACGCCATTACTTCCAAGCACATGAGATCACAGTTGTCACTCGCTTTCCGCTGAAGAGGATACTGCAGAATCCAGAAGCAACGGGCAGGATTGTTGAGTGGGCATTGGAAGTGTCAAGCTTTGGTCTCAAGTTTGAAAGGCAGAATTCATAGCAGAATGGACGCCAACGCCAGATGAAGAGATTCCGGAGACGAGCATTCCCGTCAAGGAAGCAAGTAAAGAGTGGCTGATGTACTTTGATGGTGCCTTCTCGCTGCAAGGCGCGGTGCGACATGCTTCTTATCGCACCCACCGGAGAGCACCTCAAGTACGTAGTCCAGATGCACTTTCCCAAGGAGAAAGCGACAAACAATACTGCAGAGTATGAAGGTTTGCTTGCCAGTCTCAGAATCGCAGTGGACCTTGGGATCAAAAAGCTTATTGTCAGGGGTGACTCGCAACTTGTCATCCGCCAAGTGAACAAAGATTACCAGAGTCCGTTGATGGAAGCCTACGTTGATAGAAGAGCACTTTGACGGCCTGCAAATGGAACATGTTCCAAGAGCTCAGAATGATATTGCTGACGGCCTGTCAAAGTGCGCTGCACTTAAGTTGCACTGTGGAACCAGGGATTTTCGTGCTCAAGCTGACTCAACCAACCGTAACACCATCAATCGGACAAAGCAAGAAGAGGAAGTTGATCTCTGGTGACTACTTTCCGGCAGAGCTTCGAAGCCGCTATGGCGAAGGACCCCAAGATCAACACCAACAAAGGCCGAGGCGATCTGCTCCGACAAGCCCTGTGGTTTGTTTCGTTGAAGCGACGCTTCCGACAAGTTTTGCTCCAGCAAGCTTGCTGGGAGCGTCAAGCTCGGCAGAGCCGCGAGTTCTTGCCAGTAGAAGCTGATGTTCCCAGCGGCAGATGTGCCTTTGGTCCTTGTTGTCGAGCCAAGAAGCTCCAAAGCATGGGCACAAAGAGATTGCCCATTTCCTTGAGACAGGAGAACTTCCGAAGAGCAAGAAGAAGCGGAAAGAGTAGCCCAGCGGTCGAGTATGCACCAGTTTGTCGACAAAGATCTTGCATGTAAGAAGACTCAACGGTGTGAAATTGAAGTGTATTCGCCGAAGACGGACAAAAGCTGTTGGCGAGAGATACATGGAGGCATATGTGGTCACCACATTGGCGCGAGAGCACTTGTCGGCAAAGCTTTCGGCAAGGTTTCTTCGGCTGACAGCCCTCCGTGATGCAACTGCACAAGTAACCAAGTGTGAAGCGTGCAGTTCCATTCCAAGCAGATACACCAGCCAGCTCAAGCTCTCCAGACGATCCCTTTATCCTGGCCATTTTCGGTGCAGGGCTCGACATCCTCGGCCCCTTCCCCGAGCTATCGGGGCTTTGAATACTTGTACGTCGCCATCGACAAGTTCACAAAGTGGCCGGAAGTGGAAGCGGCGAGGAAGGTGACAAGACACGGTCGATCAAGTTCTTCGGTCGATTGTTTGCCGTTTGGAATCCCTAATAGGATCATCACCGACAACGGCACACAATTCTGAGTCGCACCTTCATGCGATACGTCCAAGATCTTGGCGCCAAGGTCTGCTTTGCTTCCGTTGCTCACCCGAGAAGCAACGGTCAAGCAGAGAGGGCAAATGCTGAAGTGCTGCGCGGGCTCAAGATCAGAACTTTTGACAGGCTGCACAAGTGCGGAAGAAACTGGATCGAGGAGCTGCCGGTGGTTCTTTGGTCGATCAGGACGACGCCAAATCGAGCCACCGGCCAGACACCTTTTGCTCTAGTCTATGGAGCAGAGGCAGTTCTCCCCACGGAACTCGTATACGGATCGCCTCGAGTGCTCGCTTATGATGAGCTTGAGCAAGAGCAGCTGCGACAAGATGACGCGCTGCTCCTTGAGGAGGATCGTCTTCAGGCCGCTGTGCGAGCTGCTCGCTACCAGCAAGCTTTGCGTCGCTACCATAGCCGCAGAGTTAGTGCCAGAAGTCTCGAGGAAGGCGACCTTGTTCTTCGGTGCATTCAGACCGCCAAGAATTCAAACAAGTTGACGCCGAAGTGGGAAGGCCCTTATCGGGTGAAACAAGTCACTAGGCCTGGCGCTGTCCGCCTTGAGACCGAAGATGGCATCCCGGTGAGCAACTCTTGGAACATTGAGCATCTTCGTAAGTTTTACCCATAAGGCGCGGTTGCCGGAACCCTTTCCGGCAACCACCTTTTGTACAAGTCTTGCCGCTGTTGCATGTAATCCTTTGTACAAAGCAAGCGCAGACCTCGTGCATCGATAAAAGCTCATGTGTTGCGACGACTTGTCAAATTCATGCTTTCATCATTTTATTGCATGTTTTGACTAACACTTTGTGCAGCAACCACACCCGGTAAGCAAAATCGAGTCATTGGGCTCCATAACTTTATTTCCTCTTATTTCTCTTTTCTCAAAGAAAGGAAGGCTCCCTCGCGTACAAGTTAACCAGGAGGAAGGAGAAGATAATACTATGGACCGAGCACCGCTCGAGGAAGTTTAAGCCTCATCGGGAAGCAAGAGACAGAAAAGCTAAGTTGCCAAAGTTTGAGCAATCAATTTTTAAATTTTAAGTTATCTTCCTCGAACGATAGTACTTTGTATGGAAAACACATGTATGAGAGGAACCAACTCGCAGGCTAGTCGCGCCCTTACTTTGTTTCGAGTCCGCTCAACAACTTAAGTGAGCTGCGGCTAGTCGCGACAAGGTTGCTTTGTCGGAGGCGGCTTTGCCCGCCAGGCTGGCGGACGTTCCGCACTCAGCGCTTCATGCAAAAGTGCCCGCAACGACAAGTCCCCCAAATGCGTAAGGCAGAAACGTTCAAAGGAAGGAATCAAGTAGAGGAAATAACGATGCATTGATCGCCTAAGATAGAGTATATTACAAAATAACTTGTCGCTGATCTAACAAAGTGTTCTAAACATGATCAGCAGCGACAAGGGAAAGATAAAATTGGCGACCTAGTCTACGCGGTCGCCATCAATCCGCTTGATCTTGTTCACCTTGTCCACAATGGGTGCGACAAGGGCTTTGAGCTCCTCCACGTTGGCATCTGGCGGCAAGGATCTGAGGACGCCGTTAAGGTTGAGGCCCGGATTGCGGAAGGCCACCTTTATCAACACCTTCTCAAGGGCTCCTGCACAGATCTGGCGTGATTCCTCGGCCAGCTGCTTTGGGACCTCTTCCCGGAGTCGCTGGAGACCCGTCACCACGCCTTTGAAGAATAAACTGAGTTTGGCGCTGGGTTGGAGATGCTCGTCGGAGGAGTATGCAAGGTCTGCCATCCCCAGCTCCATCAGCTCGTTGTGGATGTCGGCGGCGGTGTCCACAAGACCTTCAGTCCAGTGCTCCACGCTCTCCCTCAAGGTGCTCTGGATGGAGGCAGCATTCGCCAGCAGCTCCTCCTTGGCCTTGATCGTCTCCAACAAACCCACCTCCCGCTCTCTGGCGCCGTCCAACGTCTGCGTCAGGGTGGTCAGCTTCAGCTCAAGATCCGCCTTGGAATCCTTGGCGGTGTCGAGCTCCTTGCCCCTATCAGCGAGATGACTCTGCAGCTCGCCAAGAGTGTAGGCGTCCTTCTCACGCTCATGCTTGAGCGCGGCAAGCTCTTCGCCGCTCTTCTTGAGGCTGGCCTCCAGCTGTGCCACCTTCGCCTTCAACTCTTCCTTGGCGGCCTCGGCGGCTGCGGCAGCATCGCCCGCTTCCTTAAGCGCCCGCCAAGTGACTCCTCGCGGCGGCAAGATCTTCTTCGTGGCTGTCCAGGTTGACCTTCCGCTGTGCCCGCTTCGCTTTCTTCGCGGAAAGTTTCTCGGCAGCCAGCCGCTGCTCCTCCTCATGCGGCCTTCTCAAGGATGAAGGCCGTGCGCTCTTACGCAAGTTGCCCCTGCGCCACCTTTCGTCGCGGAGAGTTTCTTGGTTGGTGCTCGGAGCTCTTCTGCGCGTTTCTCCATGTCCGCTCCTGCCCTCGCGACAAGTGCTTCCGGGACTCCAACTTGGCTTGCCGGGCGCGGTAGAGCGGCAGCAACTTCTTCGGACGCTCCTCCTCCTCGGACTTCGCCCGCTGCTGCTTGGCGCGTCCACCAGCGTCGGCCAATGAGGCGAGTAGTTCGCCGTCGAAGGTCTCTCCTTCGACCGGGCGCCTGAGCTTCGGTTCCCGGGGAGTTTGATGAAGACACCCTCGCCCGGCCTTGGTAGTCGCCGGGTGGGGCTCCTCGAACTGGCAGCTGCGGCAGCGGGGGAAGTCATTTGTCGGTGTAGGCGCCTGGCGCTCCTCTGACCTCGGGGCCGTCGGTCGATCGCCCAACCCCTCGCCAGTTCTGCGTCGGCAGCCTCGGTGGCCTTCTCGCCAACAGGCTCGTCGGCGACGGCCTCTTCTTCCACAAAGAACGACCTCTTCTTCCTCGACGGCGGCCTCGTCAGTGTTGCCGCGTGCTTCCTCCTCGCCGGCGGCCTCGACCTCTATCGGCTCTGCGTCAGACGAAGAAAGAGCAATCAAGCAAATGTTCAAAAAGAGAAACAAAAGAAAGCAAGCCCAAGGGAAATTTTCGTGTAAGGAAATTACCTGCAACGGGATCCGCAACCATGGCCTCGACCACTGGAGGGTCACTGGCGCTGTCCCTTGCCGGGGTAGCCTCCCTTGCCGGAGTGGCCTCCCTTGTCGGAGGGCGCTCCCTTGCCGGAGATTCCTCCCTTGGCGGCGTAGTGGCAGCTGACAGGATTTCGGGGGAGGCTTCCGAGCCCTCCTGATGAGGCTGCTCTGCTCCTACACAAGCAAACAATCAGGTATCCACGAAGAAGGGGCACCCCTGCACACCTAATAGTAAGGAGAAAACCGCACACTTACTTTGGGGGCTGTGCTGGGGGCTGCTCTGAGGAAGGGTTGCCGGGTCCGGCAAGGGGGTCTCGGACGCGTCCCCTATTGCCACGGGAGAATCGTCCTCAACAACGACCGTCGGGATCTTGGCCCTCTTTGATGATCTCTGGGCCAGCGTCCTGAAAAGGAAAGAGTCCAGAACGAAGCAAATCAGATTCAAGATGAAGCAATAAAATTGAAGAAATACAAGCACAATCTCAAGAGCTTACTCTTCGCCTTCCTCCTCGGAGCTGAGCGCGGAGAAGTCAAACTCCGGCTCGCCTCCGGTGCGACGAGGCGGGGGAGTAGGCTCTCTTGGCCGCTTGGCGGAGGCGGAGGCGGTGGCCTGAGAAGATCCCGCCCCAGTTGTCGCAGCAGTGTGGGGCGCTCCTTGCAACATCGCTTGCGGGGTAGAGCGTCGCGCAGCGCTGCTTCTTTGTGGGCGATCTGCCGCCCCGACTCGTCTCCGGCCTTGCGGAGACGCCTCTTCGGCGGAACCGGGGGCTCCGCTGGCGGCAAGTCGCTGGGTGGTGGAGAAGAAGCACCCTCGGCGGGTCCACTCGACCCGGCCTCGGGCTCGACAAGCTCGTCCTCGCCGGCGATCTCCCTTCGCTCGGCAAGGCTTGCCGCCTTCGCAGCATCCGCCTCCTCCACGGTATACCCGAAAGCTCCGGTAGCGGCCGCTGCCGCCTCCTCCACCCTGGTGGCACACGCGCCATCTCCTCGCCCAGTGTCGCGAGTGAGCCTTTTCGCTTTCGTCGGGCGGATCGGCACTTCTTCCAAGTCGTCGAAGAACTGCTGCACGACCTCGTCGGGGCTCCTGCCAGGTTGGAACGATCCCATGGGAATCGCTGGCGGCATCATGGCGCGGATGCGGTCGGCGCCGAGTTGTTGCACAATGGGGCGACCCCCTCGGCAACCGAAACCACTCGGGGTGATCGGGTCGTTCTTGAACAGCTCTAGCAGCATCGCATCCAACTCCAAGACGGTGAAATTCCAGTTCAGGCCCGGGCGCAACCTCATAATGTCCGCCGCATTTTGGAACTCCCAAGCAGGCCTCCTCCTCTCCTGCAAGGGAGCGATGCGGCGGCGAAGGAAGTCTGCGCCAACTGCGCCTACGGTTAATCCGGCAAGCCTGAGGCGCAAAATCCGGGTCACAGCTATCTTCAACCTCGCATCCTCCAGCGCCAAGTTACTCCAATCTCTGCCGCGCACTATTGGGGTTTGGCGCACGGTAGTGAAGGGCTGCGGGTTCTCCTCTACGACCCAACACCAATTGGCTCTCCACTCCTCCCACTTGTTGCGGAACTCTCCTTCCAGATAGGCTTCTTTCTTGCCTATCCTGGAGACCCAAGCTATCCCTCCGGCAAGTGGCTCTCCTCTCTCGACGGGGCACGAAGAAGTGGCGGAAGAGTGCCACATTTGGGTGGACTCCGACAAAGTTTTTGCAAAGATGCTTGAAAACTGCCATGGTCAAGACGGCGTTGGGGTGAAATCAAGGAGGCGGAGGCCATATGTGTTCATGATATCGCAGAAGAACTTCGAAAAAGGCGGGCAAAGCCCGCAATAGAAGAAAAGGGCAAAAAGGGTACCCAGTTGGGGCCAAATCAGAAGCGGAGGCGGGAGTACCTTCGATGCGGATGCGCACGCGTCTCCGTCGACCAAAAGAGATAGAAGACATCCCGCAGCTCCCTTGCGCCGAGCTGGGAAGATGGCCCGCTCATGCGCAACACCGCGAGCCGCTGCGCCGGCCGACTTGACGCCCTTCTCCTTGTCGGCTTTGAGCCATGGCGAGGGCGGCGGAGGAGGCCGACGGCGGTGAGCGCGCTTAGGCGACGTGGGCGGGCGCTACTCTTCGCACCGGAGAAGAAAGGAGGAGCGGCGGTGGTTTTCTTGACAAGACAACAATGGCGGAGTGGACAGCCTGCGCCTGTTCTCTCCGCTTATAAAGAGGGGGAGGGAGCGGACGTTCCGCTTTTCCTAATAAAGAAACCCCCACGACCACGCCCACGATCTCTCGCACGGCACCACGACCGGTGCGTGCCGTTAGTGGGGGTCGTGGTGGGTCCGGGGCGAGTTGCGACGTGATCAAGGCCGCATGTGACCGTGCACTGTTTTGGGCCTGGCCCGACAACGCTCGCCGCCGTGTACGGCCCAGGCCCGGGGGCTCCTGTCGGTGTACTAGAGTAGGGGTACCCTAGTATCCCGTACTCGTGCCGCCGACAGTTCCACCAGCGGCAGGGTTTGCCTCGTGACTGCCAAGATCCTCCGTGGCTCCTTTGGAGCCATTCAAGAACAAAGTATTTGATTAAGAAGACAAGGCCCCGGCAAGAGGAGCTTGCCGGGAAGGCCACTCAAGGCATGCAGAAGACAAGGCCCCGGCAAGAGGAGCTTGCCGGGAAGGCTCGGAGCGCGACAAACCTCCAGACGCGACAAGGATTCGGCCGAGGCAAGGCGCTTGCCGTGGCAAGCAACCTCTCTCCATCCCCGCTCCAGCTCATCCAGCAACGTGTCGCCATGGGACCATTCCATGCGCGCGTGTCGAGAGGCTGTGCAGCCAGCGGAGAGCAGCGATAAGCGGGCGCCGACAAGCTTGCCATCGTGGCGGCGGAGGCGCACTGACGGTCTCTGTTGCCTTTGTTTGGGCGACACTGACGGGCATTTATTGCTTTTGTCCCTTGCCGTCAGAGTTAGGTATTTTGCACTGTATACTGTTCAATTAGGTGTACCAACTCCTGTTTTTACATTTGTACCCTCGCCTATGTTGCCACCTGTCGGAGACCCCTTGAGCATATAAAAGGAGGCCCATGCGCAACGTAGAGGGGGTTGGAGGTTCGGTTCATTCGACTCACTAGAGACCAGATACGCTCACGCTAGGTTTTGTAGCTCGCATCGCTCCCTAGCAAGAACACAATACATCAAACAAGCAGAAGTAGGAGTTTTATCTCTCCAGAGAGCTCCGAAGCTGGGTACACTGCTCGTGTGCCTCGTCTCGATCCGCTCTTCGTGCGATCTCCGCCCCCCTCCGAACCACAAAGGGGCCTGGTCCGCCGGCCCCGTAGGTGTTCGTGGGTACGATCAGCCTCCCCGACACTGTGTCCTTGGGTGCATGCTTAGGTCCCATGTAAGAAATGGAATGAATTTCGAACACTAGGCAGCGTTGATTGTCGGGAAAACATTGAGATGCCTAATTTTTAATTTCTAGTAATTCCAAAACTCGTCCGAAATTCATGAAACTTGGCATGCTATCATGGAACGGCATCAACATGCCCTGGTAATTTTTTTGTCCCATTTGGGGCAGATTCGCCATATGCTTCTCACAAACCGAGCTTCTCACAACAAGCCTGATGGTTTCCGGTAGGGAATGTCCCACCTTTGGGGACGAAACGATATCCATTGCCTATTGTTGCTTTCAATTTTTTTTTCGTGTCAACACAGAACAACAGGAGTGTTGTGTGAATTTTTGTGATTTTTCGGGGTTCGTTTGGGCATTTTTATGCATTAATTGTGTCTTCAATGCATTTATGTGCATAATTCAAATTTAAATACATGCACATGCTCCGGTGCAAATAAATTGGTTGAAAAATCAAATCTGTGTCCTTGGGTGCATGCTTAGGTCCCATGCAAGAAATGGGAATGAATTTCAAACACCAGGGCACTATTGATTGTCGGGAAAACATTGAGATGCCTGGTTTTTCAATTCTAGTAAATCCAAAACTAAATCTGAAATTCATGAAACTGGACATGCTATCATGGAGCGGCATCAAAAAATGCCGTGATAAGAATTTTATCCCATTGGGGCAGGTTTGGGTATATGCTTCTCACAAACCAGAGCTTCTCACAAGAAGCATGATGGTTTTCGGTACGGAACGTCCCACCTTTGGGGACGAAACGATATCCATTGCCTCTTATTGCTTTCAAATTTTTTCTTGTGTCAGCATAGAACAACAGGAGTGTTGTATGAAATTTGGTGATTTTTCGGAGTTCGTTTGGACATTTTTATGCATCAACCGACTTTTCAATGAATTTATGTGCATAATTCAAATTTGAACTACATGCACATGCTTCGGTGCATATTAATTTGTTGATAAATCAAATTTGTGTCCTTGGGTGCATGCTTAGGTCCCATGCAAGAAATGGGAATGAATTCCAAACACCAGGGCATCGTTGATTGCCATGAAAACATTGAGATGCCTTGTTTTTAAATTCTAGTAAATCCAAAACTCGTCTAAAATTCATGAAACTTGGCATGCTATCATGGAGCGGCATCAACATGCCGTGGTAAAATTTTTGTCCCATTTTGGGCAGGTTTTGGTATATGCTTCTCACAAACCGGAGCTTCTCACAACAAGCATGATGGTTTTCGGTAGGGAACGTCCCATCTTTGGGGACGAAACGATATCCGTTGCCTCTTATTGCTTTCAAAAATTTTCTCGTGTCAACTTAGAACAACAGGAGTGTTGTGTGAAGTTTTGTGATTTTTCGGGGTTCGTTTTGACATTTTTTATGCATTAACTGAGTTAATGCATTTATGTGCAGAATAATAATTTGAACTACATTGACATGCTCCGGTGCATATAAATTGGTTGATAAATCAGATATGTGTCCTTGGGTGCATGCTTATTTCCCATGCAAGAAATGGGAATGAATTTCAAACACCAGGGCATGATTGATTGCCAGGAAAACATTGAGATGCCTTGTTTTTATATTCTAGTAAATCCAAAATTCGTCTGAAATTCATGAAACTTGGCATGCTATCATTGAGCGGCATCAACATGTCGTGGTAAATTTGTTGTCCCATTGATGGTAGGTTTGGGTTTATGCTTCTCACAAACCGGTGCTTCTCACAACAAGGATGATGGGTTTCGGTAGGGAACATCCCACCTTTGGGAACGAAACGATATCCATTGCCTCTTATTGCTTTCAATTTTTTTTCTCGTGTCAACATAGAACAACAGGAGTGCTGTGTGATTTTTTATGAATTTTCGGGGTACGTTTGGACATTTTTATGCATTAATTGAGTTTTCAATGCATTTATGTGCATAATTCAAATTTGAACTACATGCACATGCTCTGTTGCATATAAATTTGTTGATAAATCAAATCTGTGTCCTTGGGTGCATGCTTAGGTCCCATGCAAGAAATGGAATGAATTTCGAACACTAGGCAGCGTTGATTGTCGGGAAAACATTGAGATGCCTAGTTTTTAATTTCTAGTAATTCCAAAAATCGTCCGAAATTCATGAAAATTGGCATGCTATCATGGAACGGCATCAACATGCATTGGTAATTTTTTGTCCCATTTGGGACAGATTGGGCATATGCTTCTCACAAACCGAGCTTCTCACAACAAGCATGATGGTTTCCGGTAGGGAATGTCCCACCTTTGGGGACGAAACGATATCCATTGCCTCTTATTGCTTTCAAATTTTCTTTCGTGTCAACATAGAAGAACAGGAGTGTTGTGTGAATTTTTGTGATTTTTCGGGGTTCGTTTGGACATTTTTATGCATTAATTGTGTCTTCAATGCATTTATGTGCATAATTCAAATTACATACATGCACATGCTCCGGTGCATATAAATTGGTTGAAAAATCAAATCTGTGTCCTTGGGTGCATGCTTAGGTCCCATGCAAGAAATGGGAATGAATTTCAAACACCAGGGCACTATTGATTGTCGGGAAAACATTGAGATGCCTAGTTTTTAAATTCTAGTAAATCCAAAACTACATGGAGCAGCATCGAAAATGTTGTGGTAAGAATTTTATCCCATTTGGGGCAGGTTTGGGTATATGCTTCTCAGAAACCAGAGCTTCTCACAAGAAGCATGATGGTTTTCGGTAGGGAACGTCCCACCTTTGGGGACGAAACGATATCCATTGCCTCTTATTGCTTTCAAATTTTTTCTGGTGTCAACATAGAACAACAGGAGTGTTGTGTGAATTTTTGTGATTTTTCGGGGTTCGTTTGGACATTTTTATGCATTAACTGAGTTTTCAATGCATTTATGTGCATAATTCAAATTCGAACTACATTCACATGCTCCGGTGCATATAAATTGTTTATAAATCAGATATGTGTCCTTGGGTAGATGCTTAGGTCCCATGCAAGAAATGGGAATGAATTTCAAACACCAGGGCAACGTTGATTGCCATGAAAACATTGAGATGCCTTGTTTTTAAATTCTAGTAAATCAAAAACTCGTCTAAAATTCATGAAACTTGGCATGCTATCATGGAGCGGCATCAACATGCCGTGGTAAATTTTTTGTCCCATTTGGGGCAGGTTTGGGTATATGCTTCTCACGAAACGGTGCTTCTCACAACAAAGAAGATGGTTTTCAGTAGGGAACATCCCACCTTTGGGAACGAAACGATATCCATTGCCTATTATTGATTTCAAATTTTGCTCGTGTCTACATAGAACAACAGGAGTTTTGTGTGAATTTTTCTAATTTTTCAGGGTTTGTTTGAACATTTTTATGCATTAACTGAGTTTTCAATGCATTTATGTGCATAATTCAAATTTAACTACATGCACATGCTCCGATGTATATAAATTGGTTGAAAAATCAAATATGTGTCCTTGGGTGCATGCTTAGGTCCCATGCAAGAAATGGGAATGAATTTCAAACACCAGGGCACCGTTGATTGCCGGGAAATCAATAAGATGCCTGGTTTTTAAATTCTAGTAAATCCAAAACTCGTCCGAAATTCATGAAACTTGGCATGCTATCATGGAGCAGCATCAACATGCCGTGGTAAATTTTTTGACCCATTTGGGGCAAGTTTGGGATATGCTTCTCACAAACCGGAGCTTCTCACAACAAGCATGATGGTTTTCGGTAGGGAACGTCCCACCTTTGGGGACGAAACGATATCCATTGCCTCTTATTGCTTCCAATTTTTTTGTCGTGTCAGCATAGTACAACAGGAGTGTTGTGTGATTTTTGGTGATTTTTCGGAGTTCGTTTGGACTTTTTTATGCATTAACCGACTTTTCAATGCATTTATGTGCATAATTCAAATTTGAACTACATGCACATGCTTCGCTGCATATAAATTGGTTGATAAATCAAAATTGTGTCCTTGGGTCCATGCTTAGGTCCCATGCAAGAAATGGGAATGAATTTCAAACACCAGGGCACAGTTGATTGCCATGAAAACATTGAGATGCCTTGTTTTTAAATTCTAGTAAATCCAAATCTCATCTAAAATTCATGAAACTTGGCATGCTATCATGGAGCGGCATCAACATGCCATGGTAAAAATTTTGTCCCATTAGGGGCAGGTTTGGGTATATGCTTCTCACAAACCGGAGCTTCTCACAACAAGCATGATGGTTTTCGGTAGGGAATGTCCCACCATTGGGGAAGAAACGATATCCATTGCCTCTTATTGCTTTCAATTTTGTTCTCGTGTCAACTTAGAACAACAGGCGTTTTGTGTGAATTTTTGTGATTTTTCGGGGTTCGTTTGGACATTTTTATGCATTAACTGAGTTTTCAATGCATTTATGTGCATAATTCCAATTCGAACTACATTCACATGCTGCGGTGCATATAAATTGTTGATGAATCAGATATGTGTCCTTGGGTGGATGCTTAGGTCCCATGCAAGAAATGGGAATGAATTTCAAATACCAGGGCACCGTTGATTGCTAGGAAAACATTGAGAGGCCTTGTTTTTAAATTCTAGTAAATCAAAAATTCGTCTGAAATTCATGAAACTTGGCATGCTATCATGGAGCGGCTTCAACATGCCGTGGTAAATTTTTTGTCCCATTTGGGGCAGGTTTGGGTATATGCTTCTCACAAACCGGTGCTTCTCACAACAAGGATGATGGTTTTCTGTAGGGAATATACCACCTTTGGGAACGAAACGATATCCATTGCCTCTTATTTCTTTCAAAAAATTTCTCGTGTCAACATAGAACAACAGGAGTGTTGTGTGAATTTTTCTGATTTTTCGGGGTTCGTTTGGACATTTTTATGCGTTAACTGAGTTGCCAATGCATTTATGTGCACAATTCAAATTTAACTACATGCACATGCTCCGGTGCATATAACTTGGTTGGAAAATCAAATATGTGTCCTTGGGTGCATGCTTAGGTCCCATGCAAGAAATGGGAATGAATTTCAAACAATAGGGCACCGTTGATTTCGGGAAAAACAATGAGATGCCTGGTTTTTCAATTCTAGTTATTCCGAAACTCGTCTGAAATTCATGAAACTTTGCATGCTATCATGGAGCGGCATCAACATGCCATGGTAAATTTTTTGTCACATTTGGGGCAGGTTTGGGTATATGCTTCTCACAAACCGGTGCTTCTCACAACAAGGATGATGGTTTTCGGTAGGGAACATCCCACCTTTGGGAACGAAACGATATCCATTGCCTCTTATTGCTTTCAAATTTTTTTCTCGTGCCAACATAGAAAAACAGGAGTGTTGTGTGAATTTTTCTGATTTTTCGGGGTTAGTTTGGATATTTTTATGCATTAACTGAGTTTTCAGTGCATTTATGTGCATAATTCAAATTTAAACTACATGCACATGCTCCGGTGCATATAAATTGGTTGATAAATCAAATCTGTGTCCTTGGGTGCATGCTTAGGTCCCATGCAAGAAATGGGAATGAATTTCGAACACTAGGGCAGCGTTGATTGTCGGGAAAACGTTGAGACGCCTGGTTTTTAAATTCTAGTAAATCCAAAACTCGTCCGAAATTCATGAACCTTGGCATGCTATCATGGAGCGGCATCAACATGCGCTGGTAAATTTTTTGTCCCATTTGGGGCAGGTTTGTGTATATGCTTCTCACAAACCGAGCTTCTCACAACAAGAATGATGGTTTCCGTAGGGAATGTCCCACCTTTGGGGACGAAACGATATCCATTGCCTCTTATTGCTTTCAAATTCTTTCTCGTGTCAACATAGAACAACAAGAGTGTTGTGTGAATTTTTCTGATTTTTCTGGGTTCGTTTGGACATTTTTATGCATTAACTGAGTTTTCAATGCATTTATGTGCATAAATCAAATTGGAACTACATTCACATGCTGCGGTGCATATAAATTGTTGATGAATCAGATATGTGTCCTTTGGTGGAGGCTTAGGTCCCACGCAAGAAATGGGAATGAATTTCAAACTCTAGGGCACCGTTGATTGCTAGGAAAACATTGAGATGCCTTGTTTTTAAATTCTAGTAAATCAAAAATTCGTCTGAAATTCATGAAACTTGGCATGCAATCATGGATCGGTATCAACATGTCGTGGTAAATTTTTTGTCCCATTTGGGGCAGGTTTGGGTATATGCTTCTCACAAACCGGTGCTTCTCACAACAAGGATGATGGTTTTCACTAGGGAACATACCACCTTTGGGAACGAAACGATATCCATTGGCTCTTATTTCTTTCAAATTTTTTCTCGTGTCAACATAGAACAACAGGAGTGTTGTGTGAATTTTTCTGGTTTTTCGGGGTTTGCTTGGACATTTTTATGCATTAACTGAGTTGTCAATGCATTTATGTGCACAATTCAAATTTAACTACATGCACATGCTCCGGTGCATATAAGTTGGTTGGAAAATCAAATATGTGTCCTTGGGTGCATGCTTAGGTCCCATGCAAGAAATGGGAATGAAGGTCAAACAACAGGGCACCATTGATCGCCGGAAAAACAATGAGATGCCTGGTTTTTAAATTCTAGTTAATCCGAAACTCGTCTGAAATTCATGAAACTTGGCATGCTATCATGGAGCGGCATCAACATGCAGTGGTAATTTTTTTGTCACATTTGGGGCAGGTTTGGGTATATGCTTCTCACAAACTGGAGCTTCTCACAACAAGGATGATGGTTTTCAGTAGGGAACATCCCACCTTTTGGAACGAAACGATATCCATTGCCTCTTATTGCTTTCAATTTTTTTCTCGTGTCAACATAGAACAACGGGAGTGTTGTGTGAATTTTTCTGATTTTTCGGGGTTTGTATGGACATTTTTATGCATTAACTGAGTTTTCAATGCATTTATGTGCATAATTCAAATTTAAACTACATGCACATGCTCCGGTGCCTATAAATTGGTTGATAAATCAAATCTGTGTCCTTGGGTGCATGCTTAGGTCCCATGCAAGAAATGGGAATGAATTTCAAACACCAGGGCATCGTTGATTGTCGGGAAAACAATGAGATGCCTGGATTTTAAATTCTAGTAAATCCGAAACTCGTCTGAAATTCATGAAACTGGGCATGCTATCATGGAGAGGCATCAACATGCCGTGGTAAATTTTTTGTACCATTTGAGGCAGGTTTGGGATATGCTTCTCACAAACCGAAGCTTCTCACAACAAGCATGATGGTTTTCGGTAGGGAGCGTCCCACCTTTGGGCACGAAACGATATCCATTGCCTCTTATTGCTTTCAAAAAAAATTCTCGTGTCAACATAGAACAACAGGAGTGTTGTGTGAATTTTTCTGATTTTTCGGGTTTCGTTTGGACATTTTTATGCATTAACTGAGTTTTCAATGTATTGATGTGTGTCGGTGTCAAAACCGGCGGATCTCGGGTAGGGGGTCCCGAACTGTGCGTCTAGGCGGATGGTAACAGGAGACAAGGGACACGATGTTTTCACCCAGGTTCGGGCCCTCTCGATGGAGGTATAACCCTACTCCTGCTTGATTAATATTGATGATATGGGTAGTACAAGAGTAGAGCTACCACGAGATCAGAGAGGCTAAACCCTAGAAGCTAGCCTATGTAGATATCCTATGGACTAAAACCCTCTGGTTTATATAGGCACCGAATAGGGTTAGGGTTACACAGAGTTGGTTACAATGGTAGGATATCTACATATCTGTATCGCCAAGCTTGCCTTCCACGCCAAGGAAAGTCCCATCCGGACACGGGACGAAGTCTTCAATCTTGTATCTTCATAGTCCAGGAGTCCGGCCAAGGTCATAGTCCAGCCATCCGGACACCCCCTAATCCAGGACTCCCTCAGTAGCCCCTCAACCAGGCTTCAATGACGACGGGTCCGGCGCGCATATTGTCTTCGGCATTGCAAGGCGGGTTCCTCCTCCGAATACTTCATAGAAGATTTTCAACACAAGGATAGTGTCTGACTCTGCAAAATAAGTTCCACATACCACCGTAGAGAGAATAACATTTACACAAGTTCAATCTGCTAACGTACTCCGCAGCGTGACATCACACCACGGCCAAGCCATTATTCGAATCGTTTTCACTGCCCAACCTCAGCGCGTTTAGTGAGGCAGTTTCCTTGGCACGTCTTGTCAAAGCAGAGATCGTGTCCCCTTATTCGGGGATTCTCATCAATATGGGTGTGGGTAACCCAACCGCGTCATTGATTATGGCGCTTGGGAGATAAGCGAGTTTTATCAGGTCGGTGGGGACGCATAGCTCTGTCCACATGAGGGGATAAGGATCCGCTTTTTCACACACGCCTTCTTCCTCCTTTGCTTATCCATTTCCACGCACCCGAGCTCCAGCACCCAAGTCCGCACATCCCACCTCAACCTTCTCCAACCATGTCCGGAGCGGGAGGCGAGTGGATGGCCTCCTCCGTCACGGAGGGACACATCAAAAAGCTGAGGAAGGCCAGATACTTGTCCAGCGACATTGCACATAGGCTCCCCAATGAGGGGCAACTCATCCCCACCCCCAGGCCCCATGAGAGGGTGGTGTTCCTTCCCCACTTCCTCCACGGACTAGGGTTTCCACTTCACCCATTCGTCCGGGGGCTCATGTTCTACTATGGCCTAGATTTCCACGATCTGACCCCAAATTTTATCCTCAACATCTCGGCTTTTATCGTCGTTTGCGAGGCCTTCCTCTGCATCCAGGCCGACTTCGGCTTATGGCTGAAGACCTTCAATGTCAAGACGAAGGTAGTGGGCGGCCGCCAAATGGAGTGCGGAGGCGCCATGGTGGGCAGGATGGCCAACGTCCCATGGCTCGAGGGCTCCTTTGTGGAGACCATAAACGGGTGGCAATCGGGGTGGTTCTATATCACCAAGCCGCGCGACTCTCAATGGGCGGCGGACCCCGAATTTCGATCTGGCTTCCCCACACAGCTCACCTCATGGAAAGAGACGGGCCTGACGTGGGGTAATTCAGAAGAGCTGGCCGGACTCCAAACCTGCGTCCGAAACCTGGTGGACAAGAATCTCAAGCTTGTCAATGTAATCCAGGTGATGCTCATCCGTCGGATTCTCCCATGCCAGCAACGGGACTTTAATTTGTGGGAGTTTGATCCGGCACAGCACCGAACCTTGAACCGGCTCTTCGACACTACGTACGAAGACGCTTGGAAGGTGTTGTTCAAGGGCGCCGAAGCTCCCGCATCTGCGACAGAAGATCGGGGATTCAGCTCGCAGCATCAAGCCAGCGAGGTAAGTTAGTTTACCCTTTGCGGGGCTCTTTTTTCATAGTTTGACTCTATGCAGGATCTAAAACTCCCTCACCTTTGACAGGACTGGTTGAAGACGTCCGGACAGATCGACTGTCCGGCTCCCTTGCCAGAAGACCCAGTGGACGCCCAATTGACGGGGCTGCTGGTTTCGGCACCTCACGTGGTGCCGGAAAAGAAGGCCAAGAAGAAGGCCACGGGAACTCGAAGGAGTTCCCGGCGCCAGCGGGGGGAGAGAAGAAAAGGAAGGCCGCCCCCACCGGGGAGGCCGGAGGGTCCAAGAAGGGAAGGACCCTTCCTCTGGACTACACCGCCAATGCCGACGACTGCGAAGAGGGGTGGGCTCCAAGGGCCAAGCCCCTGGCGAGATCGTAAGTGTCCGAACACCAGAATAACTCGTGGCGTTTCATTTGTCGCACATCATCCTATTACGCCGGATATAACCATGCAGCCCGCCCAAGGATGGGCTCGACGATTCGTCGAGCGGCTCCCTGGATTCGTCGGAGGTGAATAGCACCTCACTTCCGACCGCCTCGTCTCCTCCCGCCGCGGATTACACCGGGGTGGAGTCCCAAAAGGGGCCCAGCCAGGAGGAGGTGGCTATGGAGGCGCCGCAAGGCAACCTCCTGGAATCCGGGCTCAAAGGGGATAAAACCTCGAAGGGCTTCAAGTCCGGCCCTGCGCCGGACTCCGTACCGGAACCTTCAGTGGTTCCGTAGTCCGACAGGCGACCCCTTCGTAAGAAGGGCAGGACTGCGACGCCGGTGACCTCCGTCCAACCGGAGGCACCGGATGATTTGATGGAGGCGCTTAATGGCGCTTCCATCAAAGAGGAGCACCGCACTGTTATGAGTGTGGTGATCCAGAAGGTTGAGTCCCCCAAGAACGGGCTGACTGAAGCCTGCGCCAGCCTTCTAACATGCTTTGAGGTATGTATAAAAATATTACCGCATAGACAGTAGCCCCTGATGCTCAGTTTGGTGTTCGGAAAGAAAACGCCAAACTGAGGATCTAAAAAGATATACGCAGGAGTCTAACATAAGTATGTCAATATGGGAATGCAGGCTGCGCTGCTGACCTCTGCCGCACTGACTGCGGAGGTTGGTGCATTAAAGCAGAGCCTCGAGCAGTCCGAGAACGAGCTCGGACTTGCCAAAAAGCAGCTCGAGGACAAGGAAGGTAAGTAATACCTTATGGGAGTATTTAAAAGATGTGTCTGCAAAAAATGACAGGAATAACATGAATATTGCAGGGGCCACGAACGAGGTGGCGACCCTGAAGGAGGCGGTGTCCTGGGCCGAAAGCAATGCGGCTACGAAGCGCACCGAGCGAGAAAAGCAGGAGGCGCTGGTGGCGGAGGTGCGGCAAGAGCTCCAGGATCTCGTGGAAAAGCACGAGAGTTTGGAGCGTGACTCAAAGAATCGGGAGTCCGAGCTCGCCACGGCCCTTGAGAGCTCCAAGGCCGCTAAGGCTGAAGCCCAAAAAGCCCTCCAGGAGATTGAGGCGATGAAGAAGATAGCGGCGGGTAAGGCATTCTATATGCAAAGCAAGCAAGTGAAAGTGAATTATCTGTTACTTACCCGAATCCGGAGCTCTCCAGGAGCATTCGCAGATCTGCCCTTGGTGTGGCTGATCTTTGTCGCATTCTACCGAGCCGAGGAGGGAGCTCGACAGAGAAGGTGTTCTGGTCTCGATATCTCGAGGCCGGACATCCGGTGCCCTTAAGCGACCAGTTGAAGCAACTGGTCGAGCTCCATAAGGTGGCCGGACAGGCCATGAGGGGCCTCATAGTTCGGCTGTGGCCGAAGGAAGCCATGCCTGGGAGCTACTTCGGGCTGGTGTGGCGGCTGGTGGACTCCTGTCCATGGGTTGAAGTCATCAAGCGCTCCGTCTGCATCGAAGGTACCCGTAGGGCCCTTGCCCTTGCTAAGGTGCACTGGGGCAAGATGGACGCTGAGAAGCTTGTGAAGGACGGACCACCACCGAATAAGGAGCATCGCAAGCCTGAAATGTATTATGAGGGCGTCCTGAAGGGTGCCTGCCTTATAGTGGATGAATGCTCCAAAGATATTTTTTTAGTAGACTCGCATTTGTAATCCTATACGCTGAAAACTTGTTCATATGCGCTAAGCAACACTTTTTAATTTAAAATATTACCTTCTGTGCGGCCGTGTAATAAATTTGAGAGATGGCGAGTCGTTGGCTTCAGCCCCCATGCCACGAGTGCTGGGGTGTTCTGGATGAACTTGAGCGCTCTTGTTCCCATTCTTTGGTCCTTCGAGGGAGGCGCTCAATGCAACGAACAAGGCAACCAGACTATAATGCTTGAACACTCTCACTTAGCCATAGAATTCTATAATTTTAAATTTCGTGAAGCCCCGGTATTCGAAGACCGAGTTCGGGCGCTATCCACGCCTGGGCGGACAATGCCGACTCCTTGCTCTAAGCGGCATAAGTCTTTAGGGACTAGAAAACCTCTCGAACAGCGCATCGGCTCTCGCCCTATCATGACGGTCAGTTTTAGCTTTCTCCATCGAGGTGCTTAACCCAGCTCATCCGGGGCACAATCGCAGTGGTTCTCCCAGCGCTACCTTAGACGATATAACGGAACGTAAGGTACCAAAACATGGGAGCCGGGCAAACCCAACTATTGACCCAAGACATGATTCGGAGCCGATGCATATAATGCTATAAGTTCGGGGCGCCGCACTTGTGAAAGTGTTCGGACTTATCACACCATGTTATGGGGTACGTAAGCCCCTGGTGTATTGCCCGTACCAAAGTGTACGGTTGCACAATGTCATAAATGAACATATATATAAAAAAGGGAAATCTATAATAGGCAGAAGCTATATATTGTTTATTCAAAAGGGCTGCAGTAAGAGCAGAACGATACAAATAGTGCGATAAGCAAGGGACGGGACTTTTAACAGGTCTCCCTCCAGGGGAAAGCCGCGGGATGTTGTGTAAAACAGATATATTGCTCGTAAAAGAGACCACCTAGACACTCGACATAGCTTTCTGCTTCCGTGGGTGTTGCATCGTGTGTTCGGTGATTCTAATGCCGGACAGGGCTTCGTGAGAACGGAGTCCTGAAAGTAAAAAGAAAGAGAAAAAGAATGACACAATCGGGAGCCCCTGGTGTGGTTCAGCCGCATTCTGGGCATGCCGTGGTTGTGCCCCTTCGCCTATGCCCATGATATTTCCAGAGCGTAATTATGTACGCGTAATACTGGTTTCGTGATTTTGCGAGGGCTGGGGCTTGGGCCACATTGTTATGCGTGCTCGAAACGTGCCAGGCGACCTTGTTGTAGGTTACTCCGGGCGCGCTTGACGGTGTCCGGACATTTTAATAGCCGGACTCGAGAATTGCCTTAAGAGGCTACTTTGCACTTCCGCCGCGAGGGCCGCCGTATGCTCCTCCGTCCGGAGAGAGCGTTCTGTGTTTCCATTGACCGTAATGACTCCTCGAGGACCTGGCATCTTGAGCTTGAGATATGCGTGATGCGGCACCGCATTGAACTTTGCAAATGCGGTTCGTCCGAAAGCGATGCATGATAGCCGCTGTGGAACGGGACTATGTCGAAGATTAACTCCTCGCTCCGGAAGTTATCCGGGGATCCGAAGACCACTTCAAGTGTAACTGAGCCTGTACAGTTGGCCTCTACACCTGGTATGACGCCTTTGAAGGTCGTCTTTGTGGGTTTAATCCTTGATGGGTCTATGCCCATTTTGCGCACTGTATCCTGATAAAGCAGGTTCAGGCTGCTGCTGCCGTCCATTAGGACTCTAGTGAGGTGAAATCCGTCAATGATTGGGTCTAGAACCAATGCGGCGAATCCGCCATGGCGGATGCTAGTGGGGTGGTCCCTTCGATCAAAAGTGATAGGGAAGGAAGACCATGGGTTGAACTTTGGGCGACTGGCTCCATCGCCAGATACGTCCCTTTAGTGCACGCTTCGCTCCCTTTTGGTTATGTGGGTTTCAGTATATCATGTTCACGTCCGCACTTGCGGGGAAGCCCTTACATCCTCTATTGTTCGGCGACCGGGCTCCTCCTCGTCATCGCTATGCAGCCCCTTGTCATTGTTTTCGCATTTAACTTGCTCGCTTGAACACCCAACAATCCCTGTTGGTGTGATTGGGTGGCTTTTAGTGTGTGCCATGTATCTGGCACGAGCGATCGAGTATTCGGTCCAAATTGGACGGTCGGTGAGTATTTCTTTTAAATGGATTTTTCCGCTGACCGGGTTTAGAGCCTCTGAATCCGGCATTGATCGTCGTATCCTCGGCATTATAAATGCGTTAATGCGGTGCTTGTGCTTGTTGCGATGCGACCTGCCACTGCTGTCCTTGGTATCCGAATTACCAAGGCTCTTGGTCATGTTGTTACTACAAGCTAGCCAGCTGTCCTCTCCCGTGCAGAAGCGGGTCATGAGTGTTGTGAGGGCTGCCATGGATTTCTGCTTTTCCTGTCCTAGGTGCCGGGCAAGCCACTCGTCGCGGATGTTGTGTTTGAAGGCTGCAAGGGCCTCGGCATCCGGACAATCGACGATTTGATTTTTCTTGGTTAGGAAACGTGTCCGTAATTGTCCGGCCGATTCCTCCGGCTGCTGAATTATGTGTCTTAGGTCATCGGCGTCGGTGGTCGCACATAAGTGCCACAGAAATTGTCAAGGAATGCGGCTTCCAGGTCTTCCCAACAACCGATTGACTCTGCTGGCAAGCTGTTAAGCCAATGTCGGGCTGGTCCTTTAAGCTTGAGTGGGAGGTATTTGATGGCATGAAGATCATCACCGTAGGCCATGTGGATGTGAAGGAGATAGTCCTCGATCCAAACCGCGGGATCTGTTGTGCCATCGTATGATTCAATGTTTACGGGTTTGAAACCCTCATGGATTTGATGATCCATCACTTCATTTGTGAAGCATAGTGGGTGTGCGGAGCCTCTGTATTGGGCTATATCACGACGCAGTGCAAATGAGCTTTGTCTACTTTGTTCGGCCCGGCCGGAGTTGCCATATCCGGCGTGACGGTTATCGTCACGTGTCATGGGGCGCCCACGTGATCCATAGATCGATCTTCTCTGCCTTGCCTTGTCCTCCAATATATCTCGCAGGTCTGGCGCATTTCCCCGTGCCTTTGTATTTTTTGAGCGGCGACGGGGTGCGGCTTGAATTGAGGGCCGAGAGGCCTCTCTGTCGCGGCCACGAGGTGGCCGATCAGCCATATCATGCACCGATGACGTAGGTTTAGGTGCTTCCTCCTCTAATCGGGGTAGCAGCCTGCGTCTTGGGTAGCTCTTGGAAGGGTGCTCGAGTTCATACTCTTCGGCCGCAAGGACTTCAGTCCATCTGTCTGCTAGCAAATCTTGGTCAGCTCTAAGCTGTTGCTGCTTTTTCTTGAGGCTGCTTGCCGTGGCCATGAGCCTGCGTTTGAAACGCTCTTGTTCGACAGGATCCTCGGGCATGACAAATTCGTCGTCGTCGAGGCTTGCCTCATCTTCGGAGGGAGGCATGTAATTATCATCCTCTACCTCTTTTTCTGCCGCTCTCTCATGAGGGCAGGCTTCTCCATCCTCTGTCTTGAATCTTCTTTGGAGGGGTTGTCTTGACCTTGTCCGGGTGTTATTATCTCCGTGCGGAATCACCGCTTTTGCTTTGTGGCGGGATTTAGAGCGGCCCGGCCGACGTCGGCTCTTAGGCTGTTTCTTGGAGGGTCATCCTCCTTTGTTCCATCGCCATTCCCATCTTTTGGGATGTCCACCATGTATATGTCATATGACGAGGTGGCCTTCCGGTGCCTCGTGGGCGCTGGTTCTTGGTCGTTTCCTCCATCGTCGTCCATACCGTCGATGTCTTCGGAGTCGAAGTCGAGCATGTCGGTTAAATCATCAACAGTGGCTACGAAGTGGGTGGTGGGTGGGCTTTGATTTTCTTCGTCGTCCGCATCCCAACCTTCCTGACCATAATCCGGCCAGGGCTCTCCTGATAAAGAGAGAGACTTTAGTGAATTCAGAATGTCACCAAAGGGCAAGTGCTGAAAGATGTCCGTGGCAGTGAATTCCATGATCGGCGCCCAATCGGATTCGATTGGTAGGGGCGCGGATGGCTCGGAGTCTGGAGAGGAGTCCGGCGCCTTGGAGTCACGAGCTTCGCAAAGGACGGGGTAGGTGTACGGCTCAATCGCCGTGGAGATCGCAGCCCCCGAGGCGGTGTCCAGCCACCCATCCTCGATCAGCCCGGTCGGCTCCGAGCTAAAGGTCGGAGCGTAATCTGGTGCGGCCTCCAGGACACTGTCCGGCGGCAGAGATAGATCATGCCCCTCGGGACAGTGCGGCGCGCTTGGCTGTGGCTTGAACCCGTCGAAGATCAACTCTCCACGGATGTCAGCCGTGTAGTTCAAACTTCCAAATCTGACCTGATGGCCAAGGGCGTAGCTTTCAATCTGCTCCAGATGGCCAAGCGAATTCACCCGCAGTGCAAAGCCGCCGAATACGAAGATCTGTCCGGGGAGAAAAGTCTTACCCTGGAGCGCATCGTTGTTGATTATCGGTGGAGCCATCGGGCCTAAAGACGACGACACAGAGAAACTCTCAATGAAAGCACCAATGTCGGTGTCAAAACCAGCGGATCTCGGGTAGGGGGTCCCAAACTGTGCGTCTAGGCGGATGGTAATAGGAGACAAGGGACACGATGTTTTTACCCATGTTCGGGCCCTCTCGATGGAGGTAAAACCCTACTCCTACTTGATTAATATTGATGATATGGGTAGTACAAGAGTAGATCTACCACGAGATCAGAGAGGCTAAACCCTAAAAGCTAGACTATGGTATGATTGTTGTTCGTCCTATGGACTAAAACCCTCCAGTTTATATAGGCACCGAATAGGGTTAGGGTTACACAGAGTCGGTTACAATGGTAGGAGATCTACATATCCGTACCGCCAAGCTTGCTTTCCATGCCAAGGAAAGTCCCATCCGAACATGGGACGAAGTCTTCAATCTTGTATCTTCATAGTCAAGGAGTCCGGCCAAAGGTCGTAGTCCGGCTATCCGGACACCCCCTAATCCAGCACTCCCTCAATGTGCATAATTCAAATTTCAAATACATGCACATGCTCCGGTGCATATAAATTGGTTGATAAATCAAATCTGTGTCCTTAGGTGCATGCTTAGGTCCCATGCAAGAAATGGGAATGAATTTCGACCACTAGGGCAGCGTTGATTGTCGGGAAAACATTGAGATGCCTGGTTTTTCAATTCTAGTAAATCCAAAACTCGTCCGAAATTCTTGAAACTTGGCATGCTATCATGGAGCGGCATCAACATGCCCTGGTAATTTTTCTGTCCCATTTGGGTCAGGTTTGGGTATATGCTTCTCACAAACCAAGCTTCTCACAACAAGCATGATGGTTTCCGGTAGCGAATGTCCCACCTTTGGGGACGAAAAGATATCCATTGCCTCCTATTGCTTTCAAATTTTTTCTCGTGTCAACGTAGAACAACAGGAGTGTTGTGTGAATTTTTGTGATTTTTTGGGGTTCGTTTGGACATTTTTATGCATTAACTGAGTTTTCAATGCATTTATGTGCATAATTCAAATTTGAAATACATGCACATGCTCCGGTGCATCTAAATTCGATGATAAATCAAATATGTGTCCTTGGGTGCATGCTTAGGTCCCATGCAAGAAATGGTGTGGAATTTCAAACACCAGGGCACCGTTGATTGCTAGGAAAACATTGAGATACCTTGTTTTTAAATTCTAGTAAATCCAAAATTCATACGAAATTCATGAAACTTGGCGTGCTATCATGGAGCGGCATCAACATGCCGTGGTAAATTTTTTGTCCCATTTGGGGCAGGTTTGGGTATGTGCTTCTCACAAACCGGAGCTTCTCACAACAAGAATGATGGTTTTCAGTGGGGAACGTTCCACCATTGGGGACGAAACTATATCCATTGCATGTTATTGCTTTCAAAATTTTCTGATTTTTCGGGGTTCGTTTGGACATTTTTATGCATTAACTGAGTTTTGAATGCATTTATGTGCGTAATTCAAATTTGAACTACATGCACATGCTCCGGTGCATATAAATTGGCTGATAAATCAAATATGTGTCCTTGGGTGCATGCTTAGGTCCCATGCAAGAAATGGGAATGAATTTCAAACACCAGGGCAGTGTTGATTGTCGGGAAAACACTGAGATGCCTGGTTTTTAAATTCTAGTAAATCCAGAACTCGTTGAAATTCATGAAACTTGGCATCCTATCATGGAGTGGCATAAACATGCCGGGGTAAAAATTTTCTCCCATTTGGGGCAGGTTTGGCTATATGCTTCTCACAAACCGGAGCTTCTCACAACGAGAATGATGGTTTTCGGTGGGGAACGTTCCACCTTTGGGGACGAAACTATATCCATTGCATGTTATTGCTTTCAAATTTTTTCTCGTGTCAACGTAGAACAACAGGAGTGTTGTGTGAATTTTTGTGATTTTTCGGGGTTCGGTTGGAAATTTTTATGCATTAACTGATTTTTTAATGCATTTATGTGCATAATTCAAATTTGAACTACATGCACATGCTCCGGTGCATATAAATTGGTTGATAAATCAAATTTGTGTCCTTGGGTGCATGCTTAGGTCCCAATGCAGGAAACATGAATGAATTTCAAACACCAGGGCAGCGTTGATTGTCGGGAAAACATTGAGATGCCTGGTTTTTAAATTCTAGTAAATCCAAAACTCGTCTGAAATTCATGAAACTTGGCATGCTATCATGGAGCGGCATCAACATGTCGTTGTAAATTTTTTGTCCCATTCGGGGCAGGTTTGGGTATATGCTTCTCACATATCGGAGCTACATGCACATGCTCCGGTGCATATAAATTGGTTGCTAAATCGGATATGTGTCCTTGGGTGCATGCTTAGGTCCCATGCAAGAAATGGGAATGAATTTCAAACACTAGGGCGCCGTTGATTGCCAGGAAAACATTGAGATGCCTTGTTTTTAAGTTCTAGTATATTCAAATTTCGTCTGAAATACATGAAACTTGGCATGCTATCATGGAGCAGCATCAACATCCCGTGGTTTTTTTTGTCCCATTTGGGGCAGGTTTGGGTATATGCTTCTCACAAACAAATACTTCTCACAACAAGAATGATGGTTTTCGGTTGGGAACATCCCACCTTTGGGAACGAAACGATATCCATTGCCTCTTATTGCTTTCAAATTTTTTCTCGTGTCAACATAGAACAACAGGAGTGTTGTGTGAATTTTTCTGATTTTTCGGGCTTCGTTTGGACATTTTTATGCATTAACTGAGTTTTCAATGCATTTATGTGCATAATTCAAATTTGAACTACATGCACATGCTCCGGTGCATATAAATTGGTTGATAAATCAAATATGTGTCCTTGGGTGCATGCTTAGGTCCCATTCAAGAAATGGGATTGAATTTCAAACACCAGGGCAGCGTTTATTGCCAGGAAAACATTGAGTGCCTAGTTTTTAAATTCTAGTAAATCCAAAACTCGTCTGAAATTCATGATACTTGGCATGCTATCATGGAGCGGCATCAACATGCAGTGGTAAAATTTTTGCCCCATTTGGGGCTGGTTTGGGTATATGCTTCTCGCAAACCAGAGCTTCTCACAACAACCATGATGGTTTTCGGTAGGGAACGCCCCACCTTTGGGGATGAACGATATCCATTGCCTCTTATTGCTTTCAAATTTTTTCTTGTGTCAACATAGAACAAAAGGAGTGTTGTGTGAATTTTTGTGATTTTTCGGAGTTCGTTTGGGCAATTTTATGTATTAACTGAGTTTTCAATGCATTTATGTGCGTAATCTAAATTTGAACTACATGCACATGCTCCGGTGCATATAAATTGGTTGATAAATCGGATATGTGTCCTTGGGTGCATGCTTAGGTCCCATGCAAGAAATGGGAATGAATTTCAAACACTAGGGCGCCGTTGATTGCCAGGAAAACATTGAGATGCCTTGTTTTCAAATTCTAGTATATTCAAATTTCGTCTGAAATTCATGAAACTTGGCATGCTATCATGGAGCAGCATCAACATCACGTGGTAATTTTTTTGTCCCATTTGGGGCAGGTTTGGGTATATGCTTCTCACAAACCAATACTTCTCACAACAAGGATGATGGTTTTCGGTTGGGAACATCCCACCTTTGGGAACGAAACGATATCCATTGCCTCTTGTTGCTTTCAAATTTTTTCTCGTGTCAACATAGAACAATAGAAGTGTTGTGTGAATTTTTCTGATTTTTCGGGCTTCGTTTGGACATTTTTATGCATTATCTGAGTTTTCAATGCATTTATGTGCATAATTAAAATTTTAACTACATGCACATGCTCCGGTGCATATAAATTGGTTGAATGCTTAGGTCCCATGCAAGAAATGGGAATGAATTTCAAACCCCAGGGCAGCGGTGATTGTCGGGGAAACATTGAGATGCCTGGTTTTTAAATTCTAGTAAATCCAAAACTCGTCTGAAATTCATGAAACTTGGCATGCTATCATGGAACGGCATCGACATGCCGTGGTAAATTTTTTGTCCCATTTGGGGTAGGTTTGGGTATATGCTTCTCACAAACCGAGCTTTTCACTACAAGCATGATGGTTTCCGGTAGGGAATGTCCCACCTTTGAGGAAAAAACGGTATCCATTGCCTCTTATTGCTTTCAATTTTTTTCTCATGTCAAGATAGAACAACAGGAGTGTTGTGTGAATTTTTGTGATTTTTTGGGGCTCGTTTTAACATTTTTATGCATTAACTGATTTTTCAATGCATTTATGTGTATAATTCAAATTTGAACTACATGCACATACTCCAGTGCATATAAATTGGTTGAAAAATCAAATTTGTGTCCTTGGGTGCATGCTTAGGTCCCATGCAAGAAATGGGAAATAAATTTCAAACACAACCATTGATTGCCGGAAAAACATTGAGATGCCTGGTTTTTAAATTCTAGTAAATCCAAAACTCGTGTGAAATTCATGAAACTTGGCATGCTATCATGGAGCGGCATCAACATGTCGTGGTAAATTTTTTGTCCCATTTGGTTCAGGTTTGGGTATATGCTTCTCAATAACCGGAGCTTCTCACAACAAGAATGATGGTTTTCGGTAGGGAACGTCCCACCTTTGGGGACGAAACTATATCCGTTGCCTCTTATTGCTTTCAAAATTTTTCTCTTGTCCACATAGAACAACAGGAGTGTTGTGTGAATTTTTGTGATTTTTCGGGGTTCGTTTGGACATTTTTATGCATTAACTAAATTTTCAATGCATTTATGTGCATAATTCAAATTTGAACTACATGCACATGCAACGGTGCATATAAATTGGTTGAAAAATCAAATCTGTGTCCCTACGTGCATGCTTAGTTCCCATGCAAGAAATGGGAATGAATTTGAAACAAAAGGGCATCGTTGATTGCCAGGAAAACGTTGAGATGCCTGGTTTTTAAATTCTAGTAAATCCAGAACTTGTTCAAAATTAATGAAACTTGGCATGCTATCATGGAGCGGCATCAACATGCCGTGGTAAATTTTTTGTCCCATTTGGGGCATGTTTGGGTGTATGCTTCTCACAAACCGGAGCTTCTCACAACAAGAATGATGGTTTTCGGTAGGGAACGTCCCACCTTTGGGGACGAAACGATATCCATTGCCTCTTGTTGCTTTCAAATTTTTTCTCGTGTCAACATAGAACAACAGGAGTGTTGTGTGAATTTTTGTGATTTTTCAGGGTTCGTTCGGACATTTTTATGCATTAACCTGATTTTTGAATGTATTTATGTGCATAATTCAAATTTGAACTACATGCACATGCTCCGGTGCGTATAAATTGGTTGATAAATCAAATATGTGTCCTTGGGTGCATGCTTAGGTCCCATGCCAGAAATGGGAATGAATTTCAAACACCAGGGCACCGTTGATTGCCAGGAAAACATTGAGATGCCTTGTGTTTTAAATTCTAGTAAATCCAAAACTCATCTGAAATTCGTGAAACATGGCATGCTATCATGGAGCGGCATCAACATGCCGTGGTAAAAATTTGGTCCCATTTGGCGCAGGTTTTGGTATATGCTTATCAAAAACCGGAGCTTCTCATAACAAGGATGATGGTTTTCGGTAGGGAACGTCCCACCTTTGGGGACGAAACAATATCCACTGCCTCTTATTGCTTTCAAATTTTTTCTCGTGTCAACATAGAACAACAGGAGTGTTGTGTGAATTTTTGTGATTTTTCAGGGTTCGTTTGGACATTTTTATGCATAACTGAGTTTTCAATGCATTTATGTGCGTAATTTAAATTTTAACTACATGCACATGATCGATCCGATGCATGTAAATTGGTCGATAAAACAAATATGTGTCCTTTGGTGTATGCTTAGTGATGGCCCACAAGTATAGGGGATCTATCGTAGTCCTTTCGGTAAGTAAGAGTGTCGAACCCAACGAGGAGCAGAAGGAAATGATAAGCGGTTTTCAGTAAAGTATTCTCTGCAAGCACTGAAATATTAGGTAACAGATAGTTTTGTGATAAGATAATTGGTAACGAGCAACAAGTAACAAAAGTAAATTAAGTGCATCAAGGTGGCCCAATCCTTTTTGTAGCAAAGGACAAGCCTGGACAAACTCTTATATAGTGAAAAGCGCTCCCAAGGACACATGGGAATTATCGTCGAGCTAGTTTTCATCACGTTCATATGATTCGCTTTCGGTACTTTGATAATTTGATATGTGGGTGGACCGGTGCTTGGGTGCTGTCCTTACTTGGACAAGCATCCCACTTATGGTAAACCTAACCATAGCATGAAACAAGTGGATCCAAATCAGCCCCTTACAAAGCAACGCATAAACTAGGGTTTAAGCATCTGTCACTCTAGAAACCCTTCATCTACTTATTACTTCCCAATGCCTTCTTCTAGGCCCAAACAATGGTGAAGTGACATGTAGTCGACGTTCAGATAACACCACTAGAGGAGAGACAACATACATCTCATCAAAATATCGAACGAATACCAAATTCCCATGACTACTAATAGCACGACTTCTCCCATGTCCTCAGGAACAAACGTAACTACTCACAAAACATATTCATGTTCATAATCAGAGGAGTATTAATATGCATAAAGGATCTGAACATATGATATTCCACCAAATAAACCAACTAGCATCAACTAGCAACCTACAGGTACCAATCCCAGACTATGAGACAAGAATTGGATACAAGAGATGAACTAGGGTTTGAGAGGAGATGGTGCTGGTGAAGATGTTGATGGAGATTGCCCTCTCCCGATGAGAGGAGCGTTGGTGATGACGATGGCGATGATTTCCCCCTCCCGAAGGGAAGTTTCCCTGGCATAACAGCTCTGCCGGAGCCCTAGATTGCTCCCGCCAAGGTTCCGCCTCGTGGCGGCGGAGTCTCGTCCCGAAAGCTTGCTTCTGATTTTTCTTCGGACGAAAGACTTCATATAGCAGAAGATGGGCACCGGAGGGCCAACAGGGGGCCCACGAGGCAGGAGGGCGCGCCCAGGGGGTAGGGCGCGCCCCCCACCCTCATGGAGAGGTGGAGGCCCCCTGACGTGGATTCTTCTTGTAGTATTTTTTATTATTTTCAAAATAAATTTCGTGGAGTTTCAGGACTTTTGGAGTTGTGCAGAATATGTCTCTAATATTTGCTTATTTTCCAGCCCAGAATTCCAGCTGCCGGCATTCTCCATCCTTATGTAAACCTTGTAAAATAAGAGAGAATAGGCATAAGTATTGTGACATAATGTGTAATAACAACCCATAATGCAACAAATATCGATATAAAATCATGATGCAAAATGGACGTATCAACTCCCCCAAGCTTAGACCTCGCTTGTCCTCAAGCGGAAGCCGATAACGATAAATATGTCCACATGTTTAGAGGTAGAGGTGTCGATAAAATAAAATACGGACATGAGGGCATCATGATTATTCTCATAACAGCACATATAAGGATAATGTCATATTATTTCTTATGCTTAAGTAATAATCTATTCACAATGCAAAGTATGAATCAGAAACTTCATTGAGAACCAACAAACTGTAATCTCATTCATTGAGGCAATTGCAATTTATCATAACATCAGAAAGAGTCTATGTCAGAGCTTTCTAGCAAGTCCACATACTCAACTATCATTTAGTCTTTCATAATTGCTAACACTCACGCAATACTTGTGGTTATGAAGTTTTAACGGACACAGAGAAAGATAGGGGCTTTTAGTTTCGCCTCCCAACCTTTTACCTCAAGGGTAATGTCAACAATAATAACTCATGCAAACTTACATCCAATTATATATATATATATATATATATATATATATATATATATATATATCGTGGTCTTTCCAACATACTGTGCTTGCCAAAGGATAAAATGTAAAAAGGAAAGGTGAAGATCACCATGACTCTTGCATAAGTAGAAGATAATAATAAAACATAGGCCCTTCGCAGAGGGAAGCAGAGGTTGCCATGCGCTTTCAGAGTTGGATGCACACAATCTTAATGCGAAAGAACAACCACTTGTGATATGAACTTTTATTATGCAGTCCGTCGCTTTTATTTCTTCCACATCACAAGATCGTACAAAACTTATTTCCTCCACATCAATCAATCATGCATACTTAGAGAGCAATTTTTATTGCTTGCACCGATGACAACTTACTTGAAGGATCTTACTCAATCCATAGGTAGATATGGCGGACTCTCATGGAAAAACTGGTTTAAGGGTTTTTGGAAGCACAAGTGGTATCTCTACTTGGTGCAAAGAATTTGACTAGCATGATGGGGAATGGCAAGCTCAACACGTTGGATGATCCATGACAATATACTTTATCTCAGATATAAGAAAACATAACCCATTACGTTGTCTTCCTTGTCCAACATCAACTCTTTAGCATGTCATATTTTAATGAGTGCTCCCAATCATAAAAGGTGTCCAAGATAGTATATTTATATGTGAAACCTCTCTTTCTTTATTACTTCCTATTAATTGCAACGATGACCAAAGCTATGTTTGTCAACTCCCAACAGTTTTTAATCATCATACTTTTTCTATGTTAAGTCATTACTCTCAATAAGATCAATATGATCTCTTTATTTATTTTTATTCTTTTCTCTTTTCTTTTATTCACTCAAGATCATAGCAAGATAATCAAGCCCTTGACTCAACACTATTCTTTATTATATAGCTCAAGGACTCAATTACATAGAGAGATCATAAAGCAAAACTCAAAACTAGATCATACCGAAACTTTATTCTACCAGATCATGATACTACTAAAAGGATCGAACTAAGAAAAACTGTAAAAATAGGAGTGTGATGGTGATACGATACCGGGGCACCTCCCCCAAGCTTGGCAGTTGCCAAGGGGAGTGCCCATACCCATGTGATTATGTCTCCTTTGCTGGTGAAGGGATTGTTGATGATGTAGGCTTGTCGTCCATCTTCCAAGGCATAGGCTCACCATCATAGAAGGATGATCGAGTCTCCGGGATCCTTAAATCTGTAGCCAAACTCATCCTCTTGAATCTATATTCATACTCATAGTTTTGGTTTTGCAGGTCATAGATTTGGGCTTGGAGGTGCTCGATTTTCTCGTGGAGCTTGAAGATGGCCTCCCCAATGTCCTTGGCATCCAGCTTGTGGTTGTTGGTGAACTCCGTGATCATTATGTGATTTGAGTCAAGTCCACGCTCCACCATCTCCTGGCACTTGAAAACTTGTTGCTCCATTGCTTCAAGCCTTGTCTGCAAGCTTCCGGTCCTCCGTGGTCCCTCAACATCGCGGATGTGCAGCAACCCATCATGCATCTCAATGGTTTGAGGGTGTTGCAGCACCTCCGCGAGGTAGGGGTTGATGAACTTCTCAAAGAACTTGTCCTTGGGGGCGCTTGGAGACGTCATGATGCTCTAGATCTGTCAGAAAAACAGCCCGAAACAAGAACAGAGGATAATTGCGTGATACGGGAGTCAAAACCTTCGGGAGATTATATAATGAATTTTAACGACCAAAATACGTATCGTGCAAGAAAACGGAGTCCGGGGAGCACACGAGGTGCCCAAGAGGCAGGGGCCGCGCCTAGGGGGTAGGCGCGCCCTCCGCACTCGTGGAGGCCTCGTGTCCTTCTCGGACTGCTTCTTATTTTTCTATTTTTCTAAATATTCTAAAATGGAGAAATATTGCCATTAGAACTGTTTTGGAGTCGGTTTACTTACCGTACCACATACCTATTCCTTTTCGGAGTATGAAACATTTCCGAAAGTGTCCCTTATGTATTCCTCCCGGGTTACAGTTTCAATAACATTGGTTTCAACATTTATAGGATTACCTGAGATATAATGTTTAATTCTTTGACCGTTCACCACCTTCAGATTTGTGCCTTCAAAGTTGTGACTTTTATGGCACTAGAACGAAGACCTCCTCGATAACGTACGGACCTTCCCGTTTAGAGAGAAGTTTTCCTGCAAAAAAACTAAAACGAGAGTTGTATAGCAATACATAATCACCTACATTAAACTCACGCTTTTGTATTCTTTTGTCATGCCATCTTTTAACTTTTTCGTTAAACAATTTGGCATTCTCATAGGCTTGGGTTCTCCATTCATCAAGTGAGCTAATGTTAAATAACCTCTTCTCACCGGCAAGTTTGAAATCATAGTTGAGCTCTTTAATAGCCCAATATACCTTACGTTCTAGTTCGAGAGGTAAGTGACATGCTTTTCCATAAACCATTTTATATGGAGACATACCCATATGATTTTTATATGGAGTTCTATAGGCCGATAATGCGTCATCAAGTTTCTTGGACCAATTCTTTCTAGATCGATTAATAGCCTTTTGCAAAATTAATTTGAGCTCTCTATTACTCAATTCTACTTGACCACTAGACTGTGGGTGATAAGGAGATGCAATTCTATGATTAACATCATATTTAGCAAGCATTTTATGAAAAGCACCACGAATAAAATGTGAACCACCATTAGTCATTAAATATCTAGGGACTCCAAACCTCGGAAAAATAACTACTTTAAGCATCTAAATAGAGGTGTTATGATCAGCAGTACTAGTTGGAATAGCTTCTACCCACTTAGTAACGTAATCAAGAGCAACTAAAATATGTGTATATCCATTAGAGGCAGGAAAAGGTTCCATATAATCAAAGCCCCAAACATCAAATGGTTCAATAACAAGTGAATAGTTCATAGGCATTTATTGACGTCTACTAATACTACCAATTCTTTGACATTCAACACAAGATAGGACAAACTTACGGGCATCCTTGAAGAGAGTGGGCAAATAAAAACCAGATTGCAATACCTTATGCGCAGTTCTATCTCCAGCGTGGTGTCCTCCATAAGCTTCGGAGTGACACTTGCGTAGGATCTGTTCCTGTTCATGCTCAGGTACACAATGTCTAATAACACCATCTACTCCTTCTTTATAAAGATGTGGGTCATCCCAAAAGTAATGTCTCAAATCATAGAAAAACTTTTTCTATTGCTGGTATGTTAAAATAGGTGGTATAAATTTAGCAACAATATAATTAGCGTAATCAGCATACCATGGACCAGTACGAGAAGCATGTATGACATTTAGTTGTTCATCAGGAAAGCTATCATCAATAGGTAGTGGGTCATCCAGAACATTCTCTAGCCTAGACAAGTTGTCCGCAACGGGGTTCTCAGCTCCCTTTCTATCAATAATATGCAAATCAAATTCTTGCAGCAAGAGAACCCACCTAATAAGTCTAGGTTTAGCATCTTTCTTTTCCATAAGATATTTAATAGCAGCATGGTTAGTGTGAATAGTTACTTTAGAATCAACAATATAAGGTCTGAACTTATCACAAGCAAATACAACTGCTAAGAATTCTTTTCAGTAGTAACATAATTTCTCTGAGCATTGTCTAGAGTTTTACTAGCATATTGAATAACATTTAATTTCTTATCAACTCTTTGCCCTAGAATAGCACCTACGGCATAATCACTAGCATCACACATAATTTCAAAGGGTAAATTCCAATCAGGTGGCCGAACAATAGGTGCAGAGATCAATGCTTTCTTAAGTATTTCAAATGCTTCTACACAATCATCATCAAAGACAAATGGTATATCTTTTTGTAATAAATTAGTCAGAGGCCGAGAAATTTTTGAGAAATACTTAATGAACCTCCTATAAAATCCGGCGTGACCAAGGAATCTTCTTATTCCTTTGAAGTCCTTGGGACATGGCAACTTCTCAATAGCATCAACTTTAGCTTTATCAACTTCAATACCTCTTTCAGAAACTTTATGCCCCAAGACAATACCTTCATTGACCATAAAGTGGCACTTTTCCCAATTCAAAACAATATTAGTTTCTTCACATCTCTTCAAAACTCGATCAAGGCTGCTTAAGCAATCATTAAAAGACGATCCATAGATGGAGAATTCCTCCATGAAAACCTCACATATCTTTTCACAAAAGTCAGAGAATATAGCCATCATGCATCTTTGAAAGGTAGCAGGTGCATTACATAAACCAAAAGGCATACGTCTATAAGCAAAAGTACCAAAAGGGCAAGTAAAAGTGGTCTTTGATTGATCATCCGCTGACACAGGTATTTGAGAGAAACCAGAATAACCATCTAGAAAGCAAAAATGTGTATGTTTGGATAATCTTTCTAGCATTTGATCAATAAAAGGTAAGGGGTAATGATCATTTTTAGTATCTTTATTTAATTTGCAGAAATCAATTACCATCCTATAACCTGTAATAATTCTTTGCGGAATCAATTCATCTTTGTCGGGGAGGCTGATCTGACCCACGAACACCTATGGGACCGGCGGACCGAGCCCCTTTCGGCTCGGCGGGGGGCGGAGGTCGCACGAAGAGCGGATCGAGGCGAAGCACACGAGCGGTTTTACCCAGCTTCGGAGCTCTCCGGAGAGATAACACTCCTACTGATGCATGTCTGAATGTATTGAGTTCTTGCTCGGGAGCGCTTGAGTGCTACAGTACGCACCAGCTGTTAACTAGACCGAGCGTGAGTGTTTCTGGTGTCGAACCTTTCGAACCCCCCTCTACGTTGCGCATGGGCCTCCTTTTATATGCTCTAGGGGTCTCCGACAGGTGGCAACGTAGGCAAGGGTAAAAATGGAAAAGGAGTGGTTGGTACAGCTACTTGTACAGTGTATCATACCTAACCCTGATGGCAGGGGACAAAGGCACTAAATGCCCGTCTACGTCGCCTAAACAGTGCAAACAGGGACCGTCAGGGACGCCACCGCTTGCCACTATGGAAATCTTGTCAGCGCCGCTTGCCACCGCGCTCCGCTGGCCGCCTGACGGCCTCTTGCCACGCGCGCTGGAAAGGTCCTGTGGCGACACGTTAGTAGATGTGCTTTGGAGCGCTTGGTATGAGTGGTGATGCCGCGGCAAGCACCTTGCCGCGGTTGTTGTCTTGTCGCGTCCGGAAGCTTATCGCTCACCGGGCCTTCCCGGCAAGCTCCTCTTGCCGGGGCCTTGTCTCCAAGGTGCCTTGGGTGGCCTTCCCGGCAAGCTCCTCTTGCCGGGGCCTTGTCTCCTAGGTGCCTTGGGTGCCCTTCCCGGCAAGCTC
This sequence comes from Aegilops bicornis, assembly GCA_021605145.1. NCBI lineage: Eukaryota > Viridiplantae > Streptophyta > Magnoliopsida > Poales > Poaceae > Aegilops > Aegilops bicornis. Next base: position 134,713,104 of record CM038671.1, read on the forward strand.
CTCTTGCCGGGGCCTTGGCTTAAATACTTTGTTCTTGAATGGCTCCAAAGGAACCACGGAGGACTTTGGCGGCCACCCGGCAAGCCTTGCCGCGGGGGGCTGCAATTGCCGGTGCACAAGTTCGGGATACTAGGGTACCCCTACTCTAGTACACCGACAGGAGCCCCCGGGCCTGGGCCACACTGGCGCGGCTGTTGGGCCAGGCCCAAAACAGGGCATGGGCACACGCGGCCTGGGTTACGCCGTAACTCACCCGGACCCGCCACGCCCTCCACGAACGACACGCGTCGAATGCGGCGTCGTGGGAGAGATCGTGGGTGGTTTCTTTATTCGGAAAGACGGAACGTCCGTCCCCTCCCTCTTTATAAGCAGGAGAAACAGGGGCAGTCCGCCCATCTCGCCAGTTGCTGTCTAATCTCGAAAAAACCTCCGCTGCTCCCCCCTTCTTCTCATGGCTGAATAGAGAGCATCACTCCGCCCCCATTGCCACCAGCATCACCAACGCCGTCGACCTCCCTCACCACCTCCGCCATGGCTCCGAAAGCCGACAAGGGGAAGGCCGTGAAGTCGGCCGAGGCGCAGCGGCTTGCGGCGCTGTGGAAGGAGCGGGCAATCTCCCCCCCCCCAGCTCGCCGCGAGGGAGCTGAGGGAGTACTACTACCTCTTCTGGTCGACGGAGACGCGAGCGCATCCGCGCAGGAAGGTACTCCCAGCTGCTGCTTGGGCTGGCTCCGAATGGGTACCCTTTCTTCGCGTTGTTCTTCTACTGCGGGCTCTGCCCGCCTTTCTCTGAATTTTTCTGCGATATCATGAACACCTACGGGTTCCGCCTCCTTGACTTCACCCCCAATGTCGTTCTGACCATGGCAGTTTTCGCACATCTCTGCGAAAACTTTGTCGGAGTCCATCCAAACGTAGCCCTTTTCCGCCACTTCTTTATGCCCCGAGTTGAGAGAGGGGAGCCCCTTTCCAGCGGGATCGCCTGGATCTCGCGGACCGGCAAGAAGGAAGCTTATCTGGAGGGAGAGCTCCGCAGCAAATGGGATGAGTGGAGAGCAGACTGGTGCTAGATTGTTGAGGAGAACCCACATCCGTTTACCGCCCAGCGCCAAACCTCGATGAGTCGCGGCAGCGATTGGAAGCGATCTGGCCCCGGAAGACGCTAGGCTGAAGATTGCGGTCATCCGGATCCTACGCCCGAGGCTTGCCGGACTCCTTTGTGGCGCCCGTTGGCGCAGATTTCCTTCGTCGCCGCATCACCCCCCTGCAGGAGAGGAGGAGACCCGCCTGGGAGTTTCAGAACGCGGTGGATATCACGAGGCTGCGTCCGAGCCTCAACTTCAACTTCACTGTCTTGGAACTGGACGCGATGCTCTTGGAGCTGTTCAAGCACGATCCTGAGCATCCCGGAGCGTTCAGGTTGCCGAAGAATGTCGTCCCGCTGTGCAACAACTCCTCGCTCGACCGCATCCGTGCAATGATGCCGCTGTGCGATTCGCATGGAATTGTCCCCACTTGGCAAGAGCCTGCAGACGACGTCGTGCGGGGGTTCTTTGACGGCCTGGTAGAAGTGCCGATCCGCCTACGATGAACAGAAGAGCCTCACCCGCGACACCACCGATGATGAGATGCAGCGACGCCACCAGTGGAAGAGGCGGCGGAGGCCGCCGCTGGCGGTTGGAGTCACCGTGGAGGAGGCAGAGGCAGCAGAGGCGGCAAGCCTTGTCGAGCGAGGGGAGTTTGCCGGCGAGGAAGAGCTTGTCGGGCCTGAAGCTTAGTCGAGCGAGCCCGCCGAGGGCGCCTCCTCCCCTCCTTCAGATAGCTTGCCGCGGCGAGCCCCAGCTCCACCAAGAAGGCGTCTCGCAAGGCGGAGACGAAGCGGGCGGCAGACAGGTCAGCGGCCGCCGCGCGCGCGGCAGCTCCACCGCGGCAAGCACTGTTGCCGCGGGAGCACCTCACGCCGCCGCGGCAACCGGATCGGGGCCCTCCCAGACCACCGGTTCTGCTCCCGCCAAGCGGCCAAGGGAACCTACTCTTCCGCCTCGTCGCACTAGAGGCGAGCCAGAATTTGATCTCTCCGCGCTCAGCTCCGACGAGGAAGAAGAAGAGTAAGATTCTTTGCTGTACTTGTAGTTCTTCGGCTTGTTGCTTTGTCTTGTATCTGATTTGCTTCACTCTGAACCCATTCCTTTTCAGGACGCTAGCCCAGAGAGCGTCGAAGAGAGCCAAGGCCCCGGTGATTGTCATCGAGGACGAACCCACCGCGACAGCAGGAGGCGCGTCCGAGACCACCTTGCCGGACGCGGCAACTCTTCCTCAAAGCAGCCCCCAGCGCAGCCCCCAGCGTAAGTATATGGTTTTTACTTCCTGCTGTTCGGCGTGCATGGGTGCTCTTTCTTTGCTGATATCTGACTGCTGATTTGTGTAGGAGCAGAGCAGCCTCACCAGGAGTGCCCTGAAGCCGCCCCTGACATGCCATCTGCTTCGACTACACCGCCAAGGGAGGATTCCCCGGCAAGGGAGCGTTCTCCGGCAAGGGAGACTTCTCGGGCAAGGGGCAGTTCTCCGGCAAGGGACAGCTCTCCGGCAAGGGACAGCACCAGCGATCCCACAGTGGCGGAGACCATGACTGCAGAACCACAGCACGAGTAATCCTCTTGCTTGAAAACTTTCCTTGTGTTCTTCTTCTTCTGGTTTTCTTTTGAAAATTTTCTTGACATTTCTTAAATTTACGGTCGTCAGATACATCCGCCACAGAGCCAATGGAGACCGAGGCCGCCCGCGAGGAGGGCCAAGGCAATTCGAGCGATGTCGTTGCCGGAGAAGAGGTTTGGCCGAGCAAACGAGCCTGGCCGAAGAAGCCGCTAAAGCTGCCGCCAGAAGCTGGCGAGGGTCCGCGATCGCAGCAGCGACCACGAGGCCGCAGGAGCGCCAGGCGCTACGCCGACCACCGATACCTCCGCCGCTGCTGCAGCATCAGGCTCCGAAGAGCCCCAGCCCGGCGCCTATTTGAAGGCCGGCGATGGTGTCTTCATCAAGCTACCATGGGCGTCGAGCTCCAGAGCGCCGGCCGAAGGAGAAACTTTTGATGAAGAGCTGCTCGCCTCCGCTGGACTGACGCTGGTCGACGCGCCAAGCAGCAGCAGTGGCGTGTCTGAGGAGGAGCAGCTGCTGCGGAAGCTGCTGTCGCTCTACCGCGCCCGACAAGCCAAGCTGGAATCCCGGGAAGCGCTTGTCGCGGCGGGCGGAGCAGACATCGAAGCGGAGGAGCTCCGGGGGCCTTAACCAGAAGCTCTCCGGTCCTTGGCAGCGGAGCGGGAGCAACTTCGCCGAAGAGCGCAAAGCCTTCCTCCTCGAGAAGGCTGAAGTGAAGAGCAACAATGACTTCTTTGCCCGAGAAGCTGTCTGCCTTGAGGAAGGCGAAGTTGGCGCAGCGGAAGGTTAATCTTGACAGCCATGAGGAGGATCGTGCAGCAGCGAAGCAAGCATTTGGCGGGGCTCTCAAGGATGCAAAGAATCTTGCAGCTGCCGAGGCCGCCAAGAAGGAGCTGGAGACGAAGGTGGCGCAGTTGGAGGCCAATCTCAAGGAGAGCGGCGAGGCGCTTGCTGCACTCAAGCATGAGCGCGAAGGACGCCTACACTCTTGGCGAGCTGCAGGGGCCGTCTCGCCGAGAGGAGCAAGGAGCTCAGCGCCGCCAATGACTCCAATGCAGATCTTGAGTTGAAGGCGACCACCTTGACTCGGTATTTGGGCGGCGCCCGAGGGAGCGAGGCGGCCTTGAAGGAGAAGATCAAGGCGACGAGGCGTTCTTTGGCAGTCTTCTTTGCCGCCCGAGAATACCTTTTAGGGAAAATGTGGAAGCGATGGACCGAGGGTCTCGTGGATGTTGCTGCAGCCATCGACAGGGAGCTGGCGCAGCTGGGGATGGAGGACCTTGGGTATTCCTCCGATGAGCACCTCCAGCCCAGCGCCAAGCTCAGCTTGTTCTTCAAAGGCGTGGTGACGGCCCTCCAGCGACTCTGGGAAGAAATCCCAAAGCGGCTGGTCGACGAAGTCGCGCCAGATTCTGCGCGAGCTCTTCAAAAGGTCTTGATGAAGGTGTCCTTCCGCAATCCAGGCCTCAACCTCACCAACGTCCTCAAGTCCTTGCCGCGCTCAAGACCCTTGTCGCAACCATCGTGGACAGGGTGAGCGGGATCAAGAGGGTTGAGGGAGATCGCGTAGATTAGGCCGCCCGCTTTCTCTTTTTCTTGCCGCTGCTGGTCATGTTATGAGAACAATCTATTAGAGCTGCGAGAAGCTATCTTGTAATATAACTCTATTTCGGGTAGTGATTGCTATGTTATTTCCTTTACTTGATTCCTTCCTTTGTATGTTTTTGCCCTACGCTTTTAGGGAACTTGTTGGCGCGAGGCACACAGGCATGGCGCTTGAGTACGGGATGTCGGCCTGTGGCGGTGCCGCTTCCGACAAGTAACCTTGTCGCAACTAGTTGCAGCTCACTTAAGTTGTTGAGCGGACTCGAAACAAAGTAAGGCGCAACCAGCTACGAGTTGGTTCCTCAGCACAGGTTTTCCATACAAAGTAAATGCAGTCGTTCGAGGAAGATAACTTAAAAATTTAAAACTGATTGCTCAAACTTTAGCAACTTAGCTTTACGTCGTTTGCTTCGGTGAGGCTAGACTTCCTTGAGCGACGCTTGGTCCACACCATTATCTTCTCCTTTCCCCGGCAAGCTTGTGGGCGAGGGAACCTTCCTTTCTTTGAGAAAGAGAAAGAAGAGAAAATAAAGATATGGAGCCTTATGGCTCGTTATTGCTTACCGGGGGTAGGTGCTGCACAAAGTGTCAGATAACGCATGCAAAATAGAAGTAGAAAGCATGAAATTGACAAGATGTGCGGAGCACATGAGCTTTACTTCTGCACGGGGTCTGCGCACGGCTTTGTACAAAGGATTACATGCAACATCGGCAAGACTTGTACAAAAGGTGGTTGCCGGAACGGGTTCCGGCAACCGCGCTTCTGAGTAAAACTTACGAAGATGCTCAATGTTCCAGGAGTTGCTCACGGAATGCCATCTTCGGTCTCAAGGTGGACAGCGCCGAGCCTAGTGACTCGTTTCACCCGGTGAGGGCCTTCCCACTTGGCGTCCACTGTTGGAATTCTTGGTGGACTGAACGCGCGAAGAACAATGTCGCCTTCCTCGAGACTTGGCATTAACTGCGGCTATGGTAGCGGCGCCAAAGCTTGCTGGTATCGAGCAGCTCGTACAGCAACTTTGAAGGCGATCCTCCTCAAGGAGCAGCGTAATCTTGTCGCATAGCTGCTCCTGCTCAAGCTCATCATAAGCGAGCACTCGAGGTGATCCGTATCTGAGTTCCGTGGGGAGAACTGCCTCTGCTCCATAGACTAGAGCAAAGGTGTGCGGCGGTGGCTCGATTTGGCGTCGTCTGGCGACCAAAGAACCACCGGCAGCTCCTCAATCCAGTTTCTTCCGCACTTGTGCAGCCTGTCGAAAGTTCTGGTCTTGAGCCCGCGCAACACTTCAGCATTTTCCCTCTCCGCTTGACCGTTACTTCTCGGATGAGCAACAGAAGCAAAGCAGACCTCGGCGCCAAGATCTTGGACATACTGCATGAAGGTGCGGCTCGTGAATTGCGTGCCGTTGTCGGTGATGATCCTGTTAGGGATTCGAAGCGGCAAACAATCGACTGAAGAACTTGATCACTTGTTGTGCTATCACCTTCCTCACTGCTTCCACTTCCGGCCACTTTGTGAACTTGTCGATTGCAACGTACAAGTACTCAAAGCCCCCGACAGCTCGGGGAAAGGGGCCGAGGATGTCGAGCCCCCAGACCGAAAATGGCCAGGATAAAGGGATCGTCTGAAGAGCTTGAGCTGGTTGGTGTATCTGCTTGGAATGGGCCAGCACGCTTCACACTTGGTTACTTGTGCGATTGCATCACGGGGGCTGTCGGCCAAAAGAAACCTTGCCGAAATGCTTTGCCGGCAAGTGCTCTGGCCAATGTGGTGACCACATATGCCTCCATGTATCTCTGCCAATAGCTTTTGTCCGTCTTCCGGTGAATACACTTCAATTTCACACCGTTGAGTCTTCTTACATGCAGGTGTGTTGTCGACAAACTGGTACATACTTGACTGCCGGGCTACTCTTTCCGCTTCTTCTTGCTCTTGGGTAGTTCTCCGTCAAGAAGAAGCGGACAATCTGCTGTGCCCATGCTGGAGCTTGCGGCTCGACAACAAGGACTAAAGGCATATCTGCTGCTGCGGGAACATCCGCTTCTACGGCAAGAGCCTGCGGCTCAGCCAAAACTTGACGTTCCCCGGCAAGCTTACCGGAGCAAAACTTGTCGGGAGTGTCTGCTTCAACGAAACAAACCCTAGGGCTTGTCGGAGCAGACTGCTCCTCGGCACTGTTGGTGTTGATCTTGGGGACCTTCTTGGCGGCGGCTTCGGGGAGCTCTGCCGGAAAATAGTCACCAGAAACCAATTTCCTCTTCTTGCTCTGTCCGGTTGATGGCGTTACAGACGGTTGAGACAGTTTCAGCACAAAAATCACTGGTTCCACAGGTAGCTTAAGTGCAGCGCACTTCGACAGGCCATCGACAATGTCGTTCTGAGCTCTTGGAACATGTTCCATTTGTAGACCGTCAAAGTGCTCTTCTAGCTTTCTCACTTCATCAACATAAGCTTCCATCAATGGACTCTGATAACTCTTGTTCACTTGGCGGATGACAAGCTGTGAGTCACCCCTGACAATGAGCTTCTTGATCCCAAGGTCTACTGCGATCCTGAGACCGGCAAGCAAACCTTCATACTCTGCAGTATTGTTTGTTGCTTGCTCTTTGGGAAAGTGCATCTGGACTACGTACTTGAGGTGCTCTCCGGTGGGTGCAACAAGTAGCACGCCCAAGCACCGGGCGCCTTTGCAGCGAAGAAGGCACCATCAAAGTACATCAGCCACTCTTTGCTTGCTTCCTTAGCGGGGATGCTCGTTTACGGAATTTCTTCATCTTGTGTTGGCGTCCATTCTGCTATGAACTCCGCCAATGCTACGCTTTGGATAGTTGAAGTGCTCTCAAACTTGAGGCCAAAGCTTGGCAGTTCCAGTGCCCACTCGACAATCACACTGTTGCCTCTGGATTTTGCAGTATCCTCTTCAGCGGAAAACGAGTGACGACTGTGATCTCATGTGCTTGGAAGTAATGGTGCAGCTTTCTCGAGGCCATGAGGAGGCCGAAAAGCAATTTCTGCACAGCAGAGTACCTTGACCTAGCCCCTTGCAGAAGGGAACTGACAAAGTGAACTGGGCGCTGCACCATTCTTTTCTGCATCTTCTCATGCATCTGCGGAGATCCATCCATGTCGGGACCAGAGCTTGTCAGCGAAGCCCCCTGCTTGTCGCTGGATGCATCTGCCATGGTTGCTAGCTCATCATCCGCCTCCCTCTCCGCTACTAATGCAGCACTAACCACTTGATTGGTTGCCGCTATATATAGTAGCAACTTCTCTTGTGGCTTAGGTGCGACAAGCGTTGGAGTGGAGGACAGGTATCTCTTTAAGTCCTGCAGCGCAGCCTCCGCTTCAGGAGTCCATTTCATTGGACCTGCCTTTTTAAAAAATTTGAAAAATGGCAGGGCGCGCTCAGCAGACCTAGAGATAAACCTGCTGAGAGCAGCTACGCAACCAGCAAGCCTTCGTACATCCTTGACGCGCTTTGGTGCTTCAATCTGCTCAATGGCCTTGATCTTGTCGGGATTGGCTTCAATTCCCGTGAGACCACGAAGAACCCGAGAAGCTTGCACGAAGGGACTCCAAACACACACTTCTCGTGGTTGAGCTTGAGGTTGATCGACCGCATGATTTGCAAAGGTTTCTTCTAAATCTTGAATCGAGTCGCCTTGTCCTTGCTTTTGACCACTATGTCATCCATGTAGGCTTCCACATTTACATGCATTTGTGGCTCAAAAGCGTCATGGACTACTCTTGCAAATGTTGAACCAGCATTCTTTAATCCGAAAGGCATCCGTACGAAACAGTATGTGCCACATGGAGTGATGAATGCGGTCTTCTCCTCATCCTCTTCTGCCATGAAGATCTGATGGTATCCTGAATATGCATCAAGAAATGAAAGCAAATCCGGCCATGGAGTCGACAATCTGGTTAATGCGCGGCAAGGGAAATGGGTCTTTGGGACAAGCTTTATTAACATCGGTAAAGTCGATACAAAGTCTCCATTTCCCGTTTGCCTTGCATACGACTACTGGATTGGCCAACCACGTAGGATGGAGCACTCCTTTGACAAGGCCTGCTGCTTCCAATTTCTTGATCTCTTCTGCGATGAATTCTTGGCGCTCCTTGCACGCTTCGACTTTTTGCTTGACGGGCCGCGCATGAGGACAAGCGGCAAGATGGTGCTCAATTACTTTCACAGGAACACGGGGATGTCGACGGTTGCCACGCAAACACGTCGACGTTTCGCCCTTGAGGAAAGCAACGAGCGCCTTCCTATTTAGGGTCGAGAGTGGCACTGATGGTGAAGGTACCACCAGTGCCGTCCTCCTTGGCGGACACCTTCTTGATCTCTGGTGGAGCTGCCATCGTCTTCTTACACTTGCCGATGGAGCTCGATGGTGCGTCCTCGACGGTAGCGCAGCACTCCGAAGAGGTGCGCTTGTCGGAGTGGGCATCGAGCTCTTGCGGACTTGGTCTTCTTCTTCGCCGGAGCTTCGAGAGGCAAGTGGCTTGCAATCTGCTGCAGCTGCTACTTCGGTAGATCTTGTCGGCGCAGATAAGAGCATCTTTCTTGTCGCCGAGGACAGAGATGACACTTATCGGGCCTGGCATCTTGACATGTTGTATGCATAGTGAGAGGCCGCCATGAATTGGCGAGTGCTGGACGGCCAAGTATCCCATTGTAAGGCAATGGAAAGTCAGCAACGTCAAAAGTGACCCTCTCAGTCCTGAAGTTCAACTCGCTGCCAAATGTCACCGGCAAAGTGATATTTCCCTTCGGCTTGCTCCTTCCCGGATTGATTCCTTGGAATGTGCCGGTCAATTCGAGCTCGCCATCAGGGATCTGGAGTTTCTGGAGTACCGCGGAGGAGATCAGGTTCAAGCCGACCCCGCCGTCAACTAGCATCTTAGTGACCTTGAGGTTGCGGATAGTTGGTGAAACCAACATCGGCAAGCACCGGCTGCGATTACGTGATCGGGGTGGTCCTCAATATCAAAGATGATAGGCGTCTTGGACCATTTCAGAGGCTTGCGTGACTCGACGGATGGTTACGCCGCATTGACTTCCGCATCCACCGCTTGAGCCGGGCGGTGTGAAGTATGCAGAGAAGCACCGCCGTCAACGCGCCTGAGACCTCTGTGGCTTTACCGGAGCTCCTGCTCGCCGGTTTCGTCATCTTCTATATCTTCATCATCATCGTCGTCTTCATCCTTGTCGCGGCGCGGGAGGTCTGTCTCCTTGCCGCTGCTTGGCCTTGCTGTGGCGTCCTCCCCGGCCGGGACGTTTCTTGCTAGCTCCTCCAGCACCCTCCTGGGCCTTCTCCTTGTCGCGTCGTTCGTATTCAGCCTTCTGCTGCTCGACCTTTTTGCAGCTCTGGAGGTCATGGCCCTTGGTGCGGTGTATCTTGCAAGATCTTGTTTGTTGAGGCGTCACCTTGTCGGCGACCGCCAAAGCTGGCAGTTGGTGCGGCTGCAACCTCCTTGCGGAGCTACCAACTTTGGCTTTCTTGGCGCCACCTCCGTTGCCGGACTTCTCAACAACTAGCACATCTTTGCCTTTCTTCTTTCTATTGTTCCGCCGCCGGTTTTTCCTTGCCGGGGCGGTCTCCTCACTATCAGATCCTCCTGTTTCAGTATTCTCTCCGGGGAGTCTCCTCCCTTCCTCGACGCGTGCACACTTGTCGGCCAGGGCATATAGCTCACGTCGTCTACGATCTTGCACATCGCCATCTCCTCCGCATCCTGCGGTTTCGCGACGCTCGATGGAGCAGCGCTGATTACAGCGGCAGGGTGGACATCTGAGATGTTGTGCTTTGTCTGGCTGAATCTCTGAATGTACTTGCGCAGGGGCTCTCCTTCCTTCTGGGCGAGCAGATGAAGGTCACTTTCTTGGCCATGGGGCTTTTGGCCGCCTGTAAAGGCGCCGACAAACTGATGGCATAGATCTGCCCAAGAGGATATGGAGTTGTCCGGCAAGTGCATGAGCCAGGATTTGACATTGGGCTTGAGCACCAGCGGGAAGTAGTTGGCCAGGATCTTGTCGTCTCGCCCCGGCAGCTCGCACCGCGATGGTGTAGATATCTTGAGGAACTCCGACGGATGCGTCTTGCCGTCGTACTTCTCTATTACGTCTGGCTTGAAAAGCTTCTTCCGGGCCATCTGGACTTGCCGCAGCTCACGAGTGAGCAGGGGCAACCCATCTGCGACTGACAAGTCGCTGGTTCCTGGCGCATGCATGTCGACAGAAGGGCCCGGTAGCCTTGGTCGGATTGACGCCGCGCTTCTCTTCGGCGCTCGATGCGAGTTCGAGCGTCTTCTTGCTATCGTTCGTGAAGAACTTGGCGCTGATCGCGGCGAGCTCTTGGATCCGATGACGTGGTGGAGCCGCTGTCGAGGTGGATCCGGCGAGTCGGTGATCTTGGCCTTCGGGGCGGAGAGTGCATGGTGGTTGCACCCCCACCGGTTTCGTCGCCACCGGCTCGCGTTTGGCAGTCCTGCTGCGGCAGCGATGCACTCGGCTGCAGCGGGCGTCGCCGTGGCAAAAGCCGATGAGACTCTGAATGGTGGCCCTCCATTCATCGACCTTGTCGGCTGTTGGAGGGTAATCCAGGAGCAGTTTAGCTCTTGCCAAAGCTTCTGCTGTAGTGGTGGGTGGCAGTGGCGAACGGCGCGAGGAGCGGGATATGCTCGGACTTCTAACTATGTTAGAAGGAGCAGTATCCCGTCCAGGCGACCGTACCTCGCTCGCGCCAGCATGTTGGCGTGCATGCTGGTCTTGAGCATCCCGAGATCCACCAGCTCGATCTTGGTCCAACGAGCGTATGGCATTGTGAATACCATGACGATGTCGGTCCCGCGCCTCCTGAGACGGACGCGGTGCATGTACGGACGCTGAGGTCTGCGCAGCCTTGTCCTTGGACTGGGCAGCACGTGGGCTCCCCCGTCGACATCCATTCTTCCGCCGGCGTCTACCCCACCACCCGTTTGCTCCGGTGGCATGTCGATGAAGATGATGAAGATCTAGCTCGTGTGGACGCCGGATCAGGTTCACACAATCTCGACGCCCCTACAGCGCGCCAAAGATGTCGGGGAGGCTGATCGACCCACGAACACCTATGGGACCGGCGGACCGAGCCCCTTCGGTTCGGCGGGGGGCAGAGGTCGACGAAGAGCGGATCGGCGAAGCACACGAGCGGTTTTACCCAGCTTCGAGCTCTCCGGAGAGATAACACTCTCTGCTTGCATGTCCGAATGTATTGAGTTCTTGCTCGGGGCGCTTGAGTGCTACTGATGCGCACCACCTGTTAACTAGACCGGCGTGAGTGTTTACGGTGTCGAACCTTTCGAACCCCCTCTACGTTGCGCATGGGCCTCCTTTTATATGCTCAAGGGTCCCCGACGGGTGGCAACGTAGGCAAGGGTAAAAATGGAAAAGGAGTGGTTGGTACAGCTACTTATGCGATTGTATCATACCTAACCGACGGCAAGGGACAAAGGCATTAAATGCCCGTCACGTCACCTAAACAAGGTGCAAACAGGGACCGTCGGGGGACGCCACCGCTGCACGATGGCAATCTTGTCAGCGCCGCTTGCCACATGGGCTCACCGTCAAGACGGGCCTCTTTCCACGCGCTACCGGAAAGGTCAGGCGACACGTTAGTAGATGTCTTTGGAAGCGCAGTACAGAGTGGTGGTCTGCCATGGCAAGCGCCTTTGCCGCAGCTTGTTGTCTTGTCGCGTCCGGAAGCTTGTCGCTCACCGGGCCTTCCCGGCAAGCTCCTCTTGCCGGGGCCTTGTCTCCAAGGTGCCTTGGGTGGCCTTCCCGGCAAGCTCCTCTTGCCGGGGCCTTGTCTCCTAGGTGCCTTGGGTGCCCTTCCCGGCAAGGTCCTCTTGCCGGGGCCTTGGCTTAAATACTTTGTTCTTGAATGGCTCCAAAGGAACCACGGAGGACTTTGGTGGTCACCCGGCAAGCCTTGCCGCGGGGGGCTGCAACTGCCCGTGCACAAGTTCGGGATACTAGGGTACCCCTACTCTAGTAGACAGACAATCTTTATCATTAGGAACGACAGTAATACCTCCCTTCTTAGGGACACAATGGACAGGACTTACCCACTAACTATCAGCAACGGCATAAATTATACCTCCTCAAGGAGCTTTAGTATTTCCTTTCTTACCACTTCTTTCATCTAAGGATTCAGCCGCCGTTGGTGATCACGAACTGGTTTGGCATCTTTCTCCAAATTTATTTTCTGATGGCATAGAGTGGACTAATGCCCTTAAGATCATCAAGACTATATCCAATAGCAGCACGGTGCTTCCTCAGAGTTTTCAATAACTTTTCTTCCTCCTTTTCTGACAGGTTAGCACTAATAATAACAAGATATATCTTATTTTCATCAAGATAAGCATATTTAAGAGTATCAGGCAATGGTTAAAGCTCAAACACGGGATCCCCTAGGATTTCAATAGGAAAATTGTGTTTCAGGATGGGTTCCTGTTTGAAGAATACTTCATTTATTTCCCTTCTTTCATTCATAAACATGTCATTTTCATGGTCTATAAAATATTGTTCTAAAGGATCGCTAGGAGGCACGGCAATAGAAGCAAGACCAATAATTTCATCTTTACTAGGCAATTCCTCTTCACGGTGTTGTCTATGAAATTTAGACAAATTAAACTCATGAGACATATCGCCTAAACCAATAGTAATGACATCCTTTTCACAGTCTATCTTAGCATTAACAGTGTTCAAGAAGGTTCTACCAAAAATAATGGGACAAAAGCTATCTTGTGGGGAACCAAGAACAAGAAAATCAGCAGATATTTAGTTTTTCCCACACAGGACTTCAACATCTCTAACAATTCCCATTGGCGATATAGTATCTCTATTGGCAAGTTTAATTGTGATGTCAATATCTTCTAATTCAGCAGGTGCAATATCATGCATAATTTCTTTGTATAAGTCAAAAGGTATTGCACTGGCACTAGCACCCATATCACATAATCCATGATAACAATGATCTCCTATTTTAACGGAAATAACAGGCATGCCTACCACAGGTCTATGTTTATCTTTAGCACAAGGTTTGGAAATTCTAGCAGTTTCATCACAGAAATGAATAACATGCCCATCAATATTATCAGACAAGAGATCTTTAACAATAGAAATATTAGGTTCAACTTTAACTTTCTCAGGAGAGGTGTATAAGTTCTAATATTGCTTTAATGAACCACAGTTGAAGCTTTAGCATGATCCTTTATCCTAACAGGAAAAGGTGGTTTATCAACATCAGCAGTAGGAACAATAGGATCATTAAAATTTATAGTCTTTTCTTCAACTTTAATAGGTGAAGCTACTTTTAGTTCTATGGGAGGATGATATTTAAACCACTTCTCCTTAGGGAGATCAACATGAGTAGCAAAAGATTCACAAAAGGAAGCTATTATGTCAGAGTCAAGTCCATACTTAGTGCTAAATTTACGGAAAATGTCGGTATCCATAAAAGATTTAACACAATCAAACTTAGGTGTCATACCTGAGTCCTTACCTTCGTCGAGGTCCCAACCTTCGGAGTTGCGTTTAATTCTTTCCAATAAATCCCATTTAAATTCAATAGTCTTCATCATATAAGAGCCAGCACAAGAAGTATCGAGCATGGTGCGATTGTTATCAGAAAGCCGAGCATAAATTTTTTGAATAATTATTTCTCTTGGGAGCTCATGATTGGGGCATGAATATAACATTGATTTAAGCCTCCCCCAAGCTTGAGCGATGATTTCTCCTTCGCGAGGCCAAAATTATATATATAATTGCGATCACGATGAACAAGATGCATAGGATAAAACTTCTGATGAAATTCCAATTTCAATCGTTTGTAGTTCCATGATCCCATATCATCACATAGCATATACCATGTCAATGCATCTCCCTTCAAAGATAAAGGGAAGACCTTCCTCTTAATAACATCATCGGGTATACCTGCAAGCTTAAATAATCCACAAACTTCATCCAGATAGATTAGGTGCTCATCAGGATGCATTGTTCCATCTCCTTCAAAAGGGTTAGCTAGCAGTTTTTCCAACATACCCGAAGGAATTTCAAAGTAGACATTTTCATTTTCAGTAGGTTCAGTAGGTTTAGGAGCAACTCTTTTCTCTATTGGTCAGGGTGAAGATACCCCGAACAAGCCCCTCAGAGGATTACTTTCCATAGTAACAAGTGACAGTAAATTTCAGCACACTATATAAATTTTTCCTTACCAAATTCCACCTGCCAAAGGCACTTCTCTCGCCGGCAACGGCGCCAGAAAAGAGTCTTGATGACCCACAAGTATAGGGGATCTATCATATTCCTTTCGATAAGTAAGAGTGTCGAACCCAACGAGGAGCAGAAGGAAATGATAAGCGGTTTTCAGTAAAGTATTCTCTGCAAGCATTGAAATAATAGGTAACAGATAGTTTTGTGATAAGATAATTGGTAACAAGCAACAAGTAACAAAATTAAATAAAGTGCAGCAAGGTGGCCCAATCCTTTTTGTAGAAAAGGACAAGCCTGGACAAACTCTTATATAGAGAAAAGCTCTCCCGAGGACACATGGGAATTATCATCGAGCTAGTTTTCATCACGTTCATATGATTAGCATTCGGTACTTTGATGATTTAATATGTGGATGGACCGGTGCTTAGGTGTTGTCCTTACTTGGACAAGCATCCCACTTATTTTTTTTGACTATAAACAGTAGGGTAAACACCCCACTGCAACTTTTATTAAAAAAAGAAACAAAGAACATAACCATAGCATGAAACAAGTGGATCCAAATCAACCCCTTATGAAGCAACGCATAAACTAGGGTTTAAGCTTCTGTCACTCTAGCAACCCATCATCTACTTATTACTTCCCAATGCCTTCCTCTAGGCCAAAACAATGGTGAAGTGTCATGTAGTCGACGTTCACATAACACCACTAGAGGAGAGACAACATACATCTCATCAAAATATCGAACGAATACCAAATTCACATGACTATTAATAGCAAGACATCTCGCATGTCCTCAGGAACAACCGTAACTACTCACAAAGCATATTCATGTTCATAATCACAGAAGTATTAATATGCATAAAGGATCTGAACATATGATCTTCCACCAAATAAACCACTAGCATCAACTACAAGGAGTAATTAACACTACTAGCAACCTACAGGTACCAATCCTAGACTATGAGACAAGAATTGGATACAAGAGATGAACTAGGGTTTGGGAGGAGATGGTGTTGGTGAAGATGTTGATGGAGATTGCCCTGTCCCGATGAGAGGTGCGTTGGTTATGACGATGGAGACGATTTCCCCCTCCCGAAGGGAAGTGTCCCCGGCAGAACAGATCTGTCGGAGCCCTAGATTGGTTCCGCCAAGGTTCCGCCTCGTGGAGGTGGAGTCTCGTCCCGGAAGCTTGATTCTGATTTTTCTTCGGACGAAAGACTTCATATAGCAGAAGATGTGCACCGGAGGGCCAACAGGGGGACCACGAGGCAGGGGGGCGCACCTAGAGGGTAGGGCGCGCCCCCACCCTCGTGGACAGGTGGAGGCCCCCCTGACGTGGATTCTTCTTCTAGTATTTTTTATTATTTCCAAAAATAACTTTCGTGGAGTTTCAGGACTTTTGGAGTTGTGCAGAATAGGTCACTAATATTTGCTTCTTTTCCAGCCCAGAATTCCAGCTGCCAGCATTCTCCTTTCTTATGTAAACCTTGTAAAATAAGAGAGAATAGGCATAAGTATTATGACATAATGTGTAATAACATTGAGATGCCTAGTTTTTAAATTCTAGTAAATCCAAATTTTGTCAGAAATTCATGAAACTTGGCATGCTATCATGGAGCGGCATGAACATGCCGTGGTAAATTTTTTATCCCATTTGGGGCTGGTTTGGGTATATGCTTCTCACAAACCGAGCTTCTCACAACAAGCATGATGGTTTCCGGTAGGGACCGTCCCACCTTTGGGGACGGAACGATATCCATTGCCTCTTATTCCTTTCAAAAAAATTTCTCGTGTCAACATAGAACAACAAGAGTGTTGTCGGTGTACTAGAGTAGGGGTACCCTAGTATCCCGTGACTGCGTGCCGGACGATTCTTGACACCAGCGGCAGGGTTTGCCTCGTCACCGCCAAGATCCTCCGTGGCTCCTTTGGAGCCATTCAAGAACAAAGTATTTGATTAAGAAGACAAGGCCCGGCAAGAGGAGCTTGCCGGAAGGCCACTCAAGGCATGCAGAAGACAAGGCCCGGCAAGAGGAGCTTGCCGAAGGCTCGAGCGCCGACAAGCCTACGGACGCGACAAGGATTCGTCAAGGCAAGGCGCTTGCCGCGGCAAGCAACCTCTCTCCATCTCCGCTCCAGCTCATCCAAAGAACGTGTCGCCATGGGACCATTCCATGCATCGCGTGTCGAGAGGCTGTGCAGCCAGCGGAGAGAAGCGATAATCGGCGACGACAAGCTTGCCATCGTGGCGGCGATGGCGCTGACGGTCTCTGTTGCCTTTGTTTGGGCGACACTGACGGGCATTTATTGCTTTTGTCCCTTTCCGTCAGAGTTAGGTATTTTGCACTGTACACTGTTCGAGTAGGTGTACCAACTCCTGTTTTTACATTTGTACCCTCGCCTATGTTGCCACCTATTTTTTTCGGAGACCCCTTGAGCATATAAAAGGAGGCCCATGCGCAACGTGGAAGGTGTTCGAGTTTCGGTTCATTCGACTCACTAGAGACCAGATACGCTCACGCTAGGTTTTGTAGCTCGCATCGCTCCCTAGCAAGAACACAATACATCAAACAAGCAGCAGTAGGAGTTTTATCTCTCCGGAGAGCTCCGAAGCTGGGTAAACTGCTCGTGTGCTTCGCCTCGATCCGCTCTTCGTGCGATCTCCGCCCCCCTCCGAACCACAAAGGGGCCTGGTCCACCGGCCCCATAGGTGTTCGTGGGTACGATCATCCTCCCCGACATCTTTGGCGCGCCCGGTAGGGGCGTCGAGGCCGTGTGAATCTGATCCGACGTTCACACGAGCAGCGTCCTCAACATCTTCCTCAACATGCCACCGAAGAAGAAGGCTTGGCGGCAGAGCCGTCGCGTCGTACTCCACCCTCACCGCAACAAACGGGTGGTGGGGCGACGCCGGCGGAGGAACGGGCGCCGACGAAGGTGTCCGCGACGTTGCCAAGTCCAAGGACAAGGCCCGCAAACCTCGGCGTCGCGCATCCCCGCGCCCATCTCAGGAGACGCGGGACCAACAACGTCATGGCGTTCACAATGCCATACGTTCGTTGGATGGAGGCCCTCAAGACCAGCCTGCGCGCCAACATGCTGGCACGAGTGAGATACGGTCGCCCGGACGGGGTGCTGCTCCTTCTAACGTAGTTAGAAGTCCGAGCATATCCCGCTCCTCGCACCGTTCGCCAATGCCACCCACTACTCCAGCGAAGCTTCTGGCGAGAGCTCAGCTGCTCCTCGACTACCCTCCAACGGCCAACAAGGTCGACGAGTGGAGGCCACTATCGTAGCCTCATCGGCTTTGCTAACGGCGACGCTCGCGGCAACTAACGCCATCATTGCCGCGGCAAGGCGACAAGGCACGAGCCGGTGGCGGCAGGCTGTCGGAGGTGCAACCACCATGCACTCTCCGCCACGAAGGCCAAGATCGCCGACTCACGGATCCACCTCGACAGCGACTCCATCGCCAGCGTCGCCGGATCCGCGAGCTCGCCGCGATCAGCGCCAAGTTCTTCATGAGCGCCAACAAGAGGACGCTCGAACTTCGCATCAGCGCCCGGAGAAGCGCGACGTCGATCCGACAAGCACGCTGGCCCTTACGGTGACATGCGCGCGCCCGGAGGAGCCAGCGACTTGCCGTCAGACGCGGTAGGTTGCCCTGCGTTCACTCGTGAGATGCGGCAAGTCCAAAGGGCCCAGGAAAAACTTCAAACCAGACGTGCGGAGAAGTATGATGGCAGGGCGCATCCGTCGGAGTTCCTCAGCATCTACACCATCGCGGTGCGAGCTGCGGGCGGGCGGACGACAAGATCCTCGCCAACTACTTCCCACTCGTGCTCAAGCCCAACGTCAGATCTTGGCTCATGCACTTGCCGGACAGCTCCATATCCTCTTGGGCAGATCTGTGCCATCAGTTTGTTGGCGCCTTCACAGATGGCCACAAACCTCATGGCCAAGAGAGTGACCTTCATCTGCTCGCCCAGAAGGAAGGAGAGTCCCTGTGCAAGTTCATTCAGAGATTCAGCCGTGTGCACTACAACATCCCAGATGTCCACCCTGCCGCGGTGATCAACGCGTTTCATCAGAATGTGCGGAACCGCAGGATGAGGGAGGAGATGGTGATGTGCAAAGTCAAGGACGTCAGTGAGCTGTACGCCTTGGCCGACAAGTGTGCACACGCTGAGGAAGGGAGGAGACTCTCGGGAGAGAATGCGGAAGCAGGATCTGACAGTGAGGAGGCCGCCCCGGCAAAGAAGGGCCAGCGGCGAGGCAACAGGAAGAAGAAAGGTAGAGAAGTGCTAGCTGTTGAGCAGTCCGGCAACGGAGGTGGCGACAAGAACGCCAAGGCTGGTGGCTCCGGCAAGGAGGTTGCCGCTGACGCCAACCACCAGTCGGTGGCAGCCGTCGACAAGCATGACGGCTCCGGCAAGCAGTACTGCAAGATCCACCGCACCAAGGGCCACGACTTCCAGAGCTGCAAGAAGGTCGAGCAGCTTGTCGAACAGCGAGGGCTGAGTACGGCGGTGCGACAAAGAGAAGGCCAGGAAGGTGCTGGGGAGCAAGCAAGAAACGTCCGGCCGGGGGAGGGCCGTGGCAAGGCCAAGCAACGGCAAGGAGACAGACCTCCTCGCGGCGCGACAAGGATGAAGATGATGACGGCGACGAAGATATGGAAGACGACGACGCCGATGAGTAGGAGTTTGAAAGCCACAGAGGTCCTCTGCGTTGGCGGATGTGCTTCACTTCATACCTCACACCACCAACTCTTGCTATGGATGCGGGAGGTCAATGCAGCGGAACCATCAGTAGAGTCACGCAAGCCTCTGAAGTGGTCCAAAGACGCCTATCGCTTTTTGATATTGAGGACCACCACGATCGCATAACTGCGGTCGGGTGCTTGCCGATGTTGGTCTCACTAACCATCCGCAACCTCAAGGTCACCAAAATGCTAGTTGACGGCGGGGCCAGCTTGAATCTGATCTCCTCCGCGGTGCTCCAGAAGCTTCAAATCCCTGACGGCGAGCTCAAAGAGACCGGCACCTTCCAAGGAATCAATCCGGGAAGGAGCAAGCCGAAGGGGAAGATTACGTTGCCAGTAACATTTGGCAGCGAGCTGAACTTTAGGACTGAGAGGGTCACATTCGACGTTGCTGATTTCCCATTGCCTTACAATGGGATACTTGGCCGTCCAAAGACTCGCCAAGTTCATGGCAGCCTCTCACTACGCCTAAAACTTACTCAAGATGCCAGGCCAGATAAGCGTCATCTCTGTCCATGGCGACAAGAAGGATGCCCTTATCTGTGCCGACAAGATGTACCGGGATGCAGCAGCCACGACAGATTGCCAAACACTTGCCGCTGAAGCTCCCGGGGGGAAGAAGACAAAGTCCAAGTCCGGCAAGAACTCTGATGCTTACTCCGGCAAGCGCACCTCTTCGGAGTGCTGCGCTACCGTCGAGGACGCACCACCGAGCTCCACCGGCAAGTGCAAGAAGATGGTAGCTCCGCCAAAGACCAAGAAGGTGCCCGCCAAGGAGGACGACGCTGGTGGTACCTTTACCATTAGTGCCTCTCTCGACCCTAAATAGGAAGGCGCGCTCGTTGCTTTCCTGTGGGCGAATGTAGACGTGTTTGCATGGCAACCGTCTGACATCCCAGTGTTCCTGTGAAAGTGATTGAGCACCGCTGGCCGTTTGTCCTCATGCACGGCCCGTCAAGCAAAAGTCGGGAAGCAAGCGTTGGAACGCCAAGAATTCATAGCGAAGAGATCAAGAAACTGGAAGCAGCAGGCCTTGTCGAGGAGTGCTCCATCCTACGTGGTTGGCCAATCACGTAGTCGTCGCCAAAGCAAATGGAAAATGGAGACTTTGTATTGACTTCACGGATGTTAATAAAGCTTGTCCCAAAGATCCATTTCCCTTGCCGCGCATTGACCAGATTGTTGACTCCACGGCTGGATGTGATTTGCTTTCGTTTCTTGATGCATACTTAGGATACCATCAGATCTTCATGGCTGAAGAAGATGAGGAGAAGACCGCATTCATTACACCATGTGGCACATACTGTTTCATACGGATGGCTTTCGGTTTGAAGAATGCTGGTTCAACATTTGCAAGGGTAGTCCATGACGCTTTTGAGCCGCAAATGCACGAAATGTAGAAGCCTACATGGATGACATAGTGGTCAAAAGCAAGGACAAAGCAACTCTGGTTCAAGATTTGGGCCGAGACCTTTGCAAATCTACGCAAGATCAACCTCAAGTTCAACCCCGAGAAGTGCGTGTTTGGAGTCCCTTCCGGCAAGCTTCTCGGGTTCTTCGTGTCTCAACGAGGGATTGAAGCTAATCCCGACAAGATCAAGGCCATTGAGCAGATTAAAGCACCAAAGCGCGTCAAGGATGTACGAAGACTTGCCGGTTGCGTAGCTGCTCTCAGCAGGTTTATTTCTAGGTCTGCTGAGCGCGCCCTACCGCTTTTTCAAGATTCTGAAAAAGGCAGGTCCAATGAAATGGACTCCCGAAGCGGAGGCTGCGCTGCAGGACTTAAAGAGATACCTGTCCTCCACTCCAACACTTGTCGCACCTAAACCACAAGAGAAGTTGCTGCTATATATAGAAGCAACCAATCAGGTGGTTAGTGCTGCGTTAGTAGCGGAGAGGGAGGCGGATGACGAGCCAGCAACCACGGCAAGCACATCCAGCGACAAGCAGGGGGCTTCGCCACAGGCTCTGGTCCCGACAAGGATGAATCCACGCAGACGCATGACCAGATGCAGAAAAGGATGGTGCAGCGCCCAGTCTACTTTGTCAGTTCCCTCCTGTAGGGGGCTAGGTCGAGGTACTCTGGTGTGCAGAAATTGCTTTTCGGCCTCCTCATGGCCTCGAGAAAGCTGCGCCATTACTTCCAAGCACATGAGATCACAGTTGTGACTCGCTTTCCGCTGAAGAGGATACTGCAGAATCCAGAAGCAACGGGCAGGATTGTTGAGTGGGCATTGGAACTGTCAAGCTTTGGCCTCAAGTTTTAAAGCACATCAACTATCCAAAGCAGAGCGTTGGCAGAATTCATAGCAGAATGTACGCCAACGCCAGATGAAGAGATTCCGGAGACGAGCATTCCCGTCAAGGAAGCAAGCAAAGAGGGGATGATGTACTTTGAAGGTGCCTTCATTTGGAAGGCACGGTGCGGCGTCTTGCTTATCGCACCCACCGGAGAGCACCTCAAGCACGTAGTCCGTATGCACTTTCCCAAGGAGCAAGCAACAAACAATACTGCAGAGTATGAAGGTTTGCTTGCCGGTCTCGTGGATCATGATGGACCTTGGGATCAAAAAGCTTATTGTCAGGGGTGACTCGCAACTTGTCGTCCGCCAAGTGAACAAAGATTACCAGAGTCCGTTGATGGAAGCCTACGTTGATGAAGTGAGGAAGCTAGAAGAGCACTTTCACGGCCTGCAAATGGAACATGTTCCAAGAGCTCAGAATGATATTGCTGACGGCCTGTCAAAGTGCGCTACACTTAAGTTGCCTGTGGAACCAGGGATTTTCGTGCTCAAGCTGACTCAACCAACCGTAACACCATCAAGCTGGACAAAGCAAGAAGAGGAAGTTGACCTCTGGTGACTACTTTCGGCAGAGCTTCCCGGCCGTCGTTGCGAAGGTCCCCAAGATCAACACCAACAGTCTTGAGGAGCGATCTGCTCCGACAAGCCCTGTGGTTTGTTTCGTTGAAGCGCACGCTCCCGACAAGTCTTGCCCGGCAAGCTTGCCGGGAACATCAAGCTCGGCAGGGCCGCAGTCCTCGCCGTGGAAGCTGATGTTCCAGCGACGAATGTGCCTTTAGTCCTTGTTGTCGAGCCACAAGCTCCAGCATGGGCGCAGCAGATTGTCCATTTCCTTCAGACAGGAGAACTTCCCGAAGAGCAAGAAGAAGCGGAAAGAGTAGCCCGACAGTCAAGTATGTACCAGTTTGTCGACAGCATACTGTACAGAAGAAGACTCAACGGTGTGAAATTGAAGTGTATTCCCAGGGAAGATGGACAGGAGCTGTTGGCAGAGATACACGGAGGCATATGTGGCCACCACATTGGCGCAAGAGCACTTGCCGGCAAAGCTTTCCGGCAAGGTTTCTTCTGGCCGACAGCCCTCCAGGATGCAACTTCACAAGTAACCAAGTGTGAAGCGTGCCAGTTCCATTCCAAACAGATACACCAGCCAGCTCAAGCTCTCCAGACGATCCCTTTATCCTGGCCATTTTGATGCAGGGGCTCGACCTCCTCCGCCCTTTCCCCCGAGCGGTCGGGGGCTTTGAGTACTTGTACGTCGCCATCGAAAAGTTCACAAAGTGGCCGGAAGTCGAAGCAGTGAGGAAGGTGACAGCACAGTCAGCAGTCAAGTTCTTCAGGTCGATTGTTTGCCATTTCAGAATCCCTAACAGGATCATCACCGACAACGGCACACAATTTACGAGTCGCACCTTCATGCAGAACCACCAAGATCATGGCGCCAAGCTATGCTATGCTTCCGTTGCTCACCCGAGAAGCAACGGTCAAGCAGAGAGGGCAAATGCTAAAGTGCTGCGCCGGCTCAAGACCAGAACTTTCGACAGGCCGCACAAGTGCGGAAGAAACTGGATCGAGGAGCTGCCGGTGGTTCTTTGGTCGATCAGGACGACGCCAAATCGAGCCACCGGCCAGACACCTTTTGCTCTAGTCTATGGAGCAGAAGCAGTTCTCCCCACGGAACTTCGTGATACGGATCGCCTCGAGTGCTCGCTTATGATGAGCTTGAGCAAGAGCAGCTGCGACAAGATGACGCGCTGCTCCTTGAGGAGGATCGTCTTCGCTGTCAGGCGAGCTGCTCGCTACTGACAAGCTTTGCGTCGCTACCATAGCCGCAGAGTTAGTGCGAAGTCTCGAGGAAGGCGACCTTGTTCTTCGGCGCTGCTCAGTCCGCCAAGAATTCAAAAAGTTGACGCCGAGGTGGGAAGGCCCTTATCGGTGAAACGAGTCACTAGGCCTGGCGCTGTCCGCCTTGAGACCGAAGATGGCATCCCGGTGAGCAACTCCTGGAACATTGAGCATCTTCGTAAGTTTTACCCATAGGGCGCGGTTGCCGGAACCCGTTACGGCAACCACCTTTTGTACAAGTCTTGCTGCTGTTGCATGTAATCCTTTGTACAAAGCCGGGAGCAGACCCCGAGCATCAGTAAAGCTCATGTGTTGCGCACAACTTGTCAAATTCATGCTTTCATCATTTTATTGCATGTTTTGACTAACACTTGGTGCAGCAACCACACCCGGTAAGCAAAATCGAGCCGCTGGGCTCCATAACGTTATTTCCTCTTCTTTCTCTTTCTCAAAGAAAGAAAGGCTCCCCAGCCGCACAAGTTAACCAGGGGAAGGAGAAGATAATACTATGGACCAGGCACCGCCGAGGAAGTTTCGCCTCATCGGGAAGCAAGAGATGTAAAAGCTAAGTTGCCAAAGTTTGAGCAATCAATTTTAAATTTTTAAGTTATCTTCCTCGAACGATAGTACTTTGTATGGAAAACCTGCATGAGAGGAACCAACTCGCAGGCTAGTCGCGCCCTTACTTTGTTTCGAGTCCGCTCAACAACTTAAGTGAGCTGCGGCTAGTCGCGACAAGGTTGCTTGTCGGAGGCGGCATCGCCAAACCTTTGCCGGTCGGACGTTCGCACTCGGCGCTCGCAAAAAGTGCCCGCACCGACAAGTCCCCAAATGCGTAAGGCGTAAACGCATTACAAAGGAAGGAATCAAGTAGAGGAAATCACATTGCATTGATCGCCTAAGATAGAGTATATTACAAACTAACTTGTCGCTGATCTAACAAAGTGTTCTAAACATGATCAGCAGCGACAAGGGAAAGATAAAATTGGCGGCCTAGTCTACGCGGTCGCCATCAATCCGCTTGATCTTGTTCACCTTGTCCACAATGGGTGCGACAAGGGCTTTGAGCTCCTCCACGTTGGCATCTGGCGGAAAGGATCAGAGGACGCCGTTGAGGTTGAGGCCCGGATTGCGGAAGGCCACCTATATCAACACCTTCTCGAGGGCTCCTGCAGATCTGGCGTGATTCCTCGGCCAACTACTTGGGACCTCTTCCGGAGTCGCTGGAGACCCGCCACCACGCCTTTGAAGAATAAACTGAGTTTGGCGCTGGGTTGGAGATGCTCGTCGGAGGAGTATGCAAGGTCCGCCATCCCGGCTCCACCCATTTCGTTGTGGATGTCGGCGGCGGTGTCCACAAAACCTTCAGTCCAGTGCTCCACGCTCTCCCTCAAGGTGCTCTGGATGGAGGCATCATTCGCTAGCAGCTCCTCCTTGGCCTTGATCGTCTCCAACAAGCCCACCTCCCGCTCTCTGGCACCGTCCAACGTTTGCGTCAGAGTGGTCAGCTTCAGCTCAAGATCCGCCTTGGAATCCTTGGCGGCGTCGAGCTCCTTGCCCCTATCAAACGACTGGCAGCTCGCCAAGAGTGTGGCGTCCTTCTCGCGCTCATGCTTGAGCTGCAAGCTCTTCGCCGCTCTTCTTGAGGCTGGCCTCCAGCTGTGCCACCTTCACCTTCAACTCTTCCTTGGCGGCCTCGGCGGCTGCGGCAGCATCCTTCGCTTCCTTAAGCGCCCCACCAAGTGACTCCTCGCGCGTGGCAAGGTCTTCTTCGTGGCTGTCCAGGTTGACCTTACGCTGCGCCAACTCGCTTTCCTGCGCGGAGAGCTTCTCGGCAGCCAGCCGCTTCTCCTCCTCAGCTGCGGCCTTCTCAAGGATAAAGGCCGTGCGCTCTTCTGCAAGTTGCCCCCGCGCTTCTGCTACGACGTGGAGAGCTTCTTGGTTGGCGCTCCGGAGCTCTTCTGCGCGCTTCTCCATATCCGCTCCTGCCCTCGCGACAAGTGCTTCCCGGGACTCCAACTTGGCTTGCCGGGCGCGGTAGAGCGACAGCAGCTTCTTCAGCAGCTGCTCCTCCTCAGACTCGCCGCTGCTGCTGCTTGGCGCGTCCACCAGCGTCAGCCCAGCAGAGGCGAGTAGCTCGCCGTCGAAGGTCTCTCCCTCGACCGGCGCCTGAGCTCGGTTCCTAGGGGAGTTTGATGAAGACACCCTCGCCCGGCCTTGGTAGGCGCCCGGGCTGGGGCTCCTCGAACTGACGCCTTGCGGCCAGGGCGGGGAGTCATTTGTCGGTGTAGGCGCTGGCGCTCCTGCGGCCTCAGGGCCGTCCCGGTCACGATCGCCCGACCCCTCGCCAGCTTCTGCGTCGGCAGCCTCGGTGGCCTTCTCGCCAACAGGCTCGTCGGCGACGGCCTCTTCTTCCATAGCAACGACCTCTTCTTCCTCGACGGCGGCCTCGTCGGTGTCGCCGCGCGCTTCCTCCTCGCCGGCGGCCTCGACCTCCATCAGCTCTGCGTCAGACGAAGAAAGAGCAGTCAAGCAAATGTTCAAAAAGAGAAACAAAAGAAAGCAAGCCCAAGGGAAATTTTCGTGTAAGGAAATTACCTGCAATGGGATCCGCAGCCATGGCCTCGACCACTGGAGGGTCTTGGCGCTGTCCCTTGCCGGGTAGCCTCCCTTGCGGAGTGGCCTCCCTTGTCGGAGGGCGCTCCCTTGCCGGAGATTCCTCCCTTGGCGGCGTAGTGGCAGCAGACAGGATTTCGGGGGCGGCTTCCGAGCCCTCCTGATGAGGCTGCTCTCCTCCTACACAAGCAAACAATCAGATATCAATGAAGAAGGAGCACCCCTGCACACCTAATAGTAAGGAGAAAACCGCACACTTACTTTGGGGGCTGTGCTGGGGGCTGCTCTGAGGAAGGGTTGCGGTGTCCGGCAAGGGGGTCTCGGGCGCGTCCCCTGTTGCCACGAGAGAATCGTCCTCAACGACGACCGTCGGGATCTTGGCCCTCTTCGACGCTCTCTGGGCCAGCGTCCTGAAAAGGAAAGAGTCGAGCAAGCAAATCAGATTCAAGATGAAGCAATAAAATTGAAGAAATACAAGCACAATCTCAAGAGCTTACTCTTCGCCTTCCTCCTCGGAGCTGAGCGGAGAAGTCAAACTCGGCTCGCCTCCGGTGCGACGAGGCGGGGAGTGGGCTCTCTTGGCCGCTGGCGAGAGGCGTCGGCGGTGGCTCGAGAAGATCCCGCCCGGTTGTCGCGGCAGTGAGGCGCTCCGCGGCAACCTCGCTTGCAGCGGTAGATGGCAACGTCGCGCGCTTCTTGTGGGCGATCTGCCGCCCGACTTCGTCTCCGGCCTTGCGGAGACGCCTCTTCGACGGAACCGGGGGCTCCGCTGGCGGCAAGTCGCTGGGTGATGGAGAAGAAGCGCCCGCGGCGGGTCCACACGACCCAGCCTCGGGCTCGACAAGCTCGTCCTCGCCGGCGATCTCCCTTCGCTCGGCAAGGCTTGCCGCCTTCACAGCGTCCGCCTCCTCCACGGTATACCCGAAGGCTCCAGCGGCAGCGGCTGCTGCCGCCTCCTCCACCCTGGTGGCAATACGCGCCATCTCCTCGTCGGTGGTGTCGCGAGTGAGCCTTTTCTGCTCGTCGGAGCGGATCGGCACTTCTTCCAAGTCGTCGAAGAGCTGCTGCACGACCTCGGCGGGGGGCTCCTGCCAGGTTGGAACGATCCCATGGGAATCGCTGACACGGCATCATGGCGCGCGGATGCGGTCGGCGCCGAAGTTGTTGCACAACGACGACCCCCTCGGCAACCTAAACCACTCAGGGTGATCGGGTCGTTCTTGAACAGCTCTAGCAGCATCGCATCCAACTCCAAGACGGTCAAATTCCACTTCAGGCCGGGCGCAACCTCATAATGTACGCCGCATTTTGGAACTCCCAAGCAGGCCTCCTCCTCTCCTCGCAAGGGAGCGCGTAGCGGCGAAGGAAGTCTGCGCCAACCGCGCTTACGGTTAATTCGCAAGCCCGAGGCGCAAAATCCGGTCACTGACTATCTTCAACTTCGCATCCTCTGGCGTAAGTTACTCCAATCTCTGCCGCGCAGTATTGGGGTTTGGCGCATGGCGATCGAAGGGCTGCGGGTTCTCCTCGACCCAACACCAATTGGCTCTCCACTCCTCCCACTTGTTGCGGAACTCTCCTTCCAGATAGGCTTCTTTCTTGCCAATCCTGGAGACCCAAGCTATCCCTCCGGCAAGTGGCTCTCCTCTCTCGACGCGGGGGACGAAGAAGTGGCGGAAGAGTGCCACATTTGGGTGGACTCCGACAAAGTTTTCGCAAAGATGCACGAAAACTGCCATGGTCAAGACGGCGTTGGGGGTGAAATCAAGGAGGCGGAGGCCAAATGTGTTCATGATATCGCAGAAGAACTCGGAAAAGGGCGGGCAAAGCCCGCAATAGAAGAAAAGGCAAAAAGGGTACCAGTTGGGGCCAAATCAGAAGCGGAGGCGGGAGTACCTTCGTGCGCGGATGCGCACGCGTCTCCGTCGACCAAAAGAGATAGAAGACATCCCGCAGCTCCCTTGCGCCGAGCTGGGGGAAGATGGCCGCTCGCCTTGCGCAACGCCCGCGAGCCCGCTGCGCTTGGCCGACTTGGCGCCCTTCTCCTTGTCGGCTTTGAGCCATGGCGAGGGCGGCGGAGGAAGCCGACGGCGGTGAGCGCTTTGTGGCGAAAGGGCGGGCGCTGCTCTCTTCGCACCGGAGAAGAAGAAGGGGAGCGGCGGTGGTTTTCTTGACAAGACAGCAATGGCGGAGTGGACGGCCTGCCCCTGTTTCCTCCGCTTATAAAGAGGGGGAGGGGGCGGACGTTCCGCTTTTCCTAATAAAGAAACCCCCACGACCACGCCCATGATCTCTCGCACGATGCCACGTCCGGTGCGTGCCGTTAGTGGGGGTCGTGGTGGGTCCGGGGCGAATTGCGACATGGTCGAGGCCGCGTGTGACCGTGCACTGTTTTGGGCTTGGCCCGACAGCGCTCGGCACTGTGTACGGCCCAGGCCCGGGGGTTCCTGTCGGTGTACTAGAGTAGGGGTACCCTAGTATCCTGTACTCGTGCACGGACAGTTGCAGCACCCCGCGGTAGGGTTTGCCTCGTCACCGCCAAGATCCTCCGTGGCTCCTTTGGAGCCATTCAAGAACAAAGTATTTGATTAAGAAGACAAGGCCCCGGCAAGAGGAGCTTGCCGGGAAGGCCACTCAAGGCATGCAGAAGACAAGGCCCCGGCAAGAGGAGCTTGCCGGGAAGGCTCGGAGCGCGACAAGCCTCCGGACGCGACAAGGATTCGGCCGCGGCAAGGCGCTTGCCGCGGCAAGCAACCTCTCTCCATCTCCGCTCCAGCTCATCCAGCAACGTGTCGCCACGGGACCATTCCATGCACGCGTGTCGAGAGGCTGTGCAGCCAGCGGAGAGCAGCGATAATCGGCGCTGACAAGCTTGCCATCGTGGCGAGCGGTGGCGCACCTGACGGTCTATGTTGCACTGTTTGGGCTACACTGACGGGCATTTATTGCTTTTGTCCCTTGCCGTCAGAGTTAGGTATTTTGCATCATACATCGCTCGAGTAGGTGTACCAACTCCTGTTTTACATTTGTACCCTCGCCTATGTTGCCACCTGTCGGAGACCCCTTGAGCATATAAAAGGAGGCCCATGCGCAACGTAGAGGGGGTTCGAGTTTCGGTTCATTCGACTCACTAGAGACCAGATACGCTCACGCTAGGTTTTGTAGCTCGCATCGCTCCCTAGCAAGAACACAATACATCAAACAAGCAGCAGTAGGAGTTTTATCTCTCCGGAGAGCTCTGAAGCTGGGTAAACTGCTCGTGTGCCTCGCCTCGATCCGCTCTTCGTGCGATCTCCGCCCCCCTCCGAACCACAAAGGGGCCTGGTCCGCCGGCCCCATAGGTGTTCGTGGGTACGATCAGCCTCCCCGACAAGTGTTGTGTGATTTTTTTGATTTTTTGGGGTTCGTTTGGACATTTTTATGCATTAACTGAGTTTTCAATGCATTTAAGTGCATAATTTAAATTTAAACTACATGCGCATGCTCCGGTGCATATAAATTGGTTGAAAAATCAAATATGTGTCTTTGGGTGCATGCTTAGGTCCCATGCAAGAAATGGGAATGAATTTCAAACACCAGGGCACCATTGATTTCCGGGAAAACATTGAGATGCCTGGTTTTTAAATTCTAGTAAATCCAAAACTCGTCTGAAATTCATGAAACTTGGCATGGTATCATGGAGCGGCATCAACTTGCCCTGGTAAATTTTTTGTCCCATTTGGGGCAGGTTTGGGTATATGCTTCTCACAAACCGAAGCTTCTCACAACAAGAATGATGGTTTTCGGTAGGGAACGTCCCACCTTTGGGGACGAAACGATATCCATTGCCTCTTATTGCTTTCAAATTTTTCTCGTGTCAAAATAGAACAAGAGGAGAGTTGTGTGAATTTTTGTGATTTTTCGGGGTTCGTTTGGACATTTTTATGCATTAACTGAGTTTTCAATGCATTTATGTGCATAATTCAATTTTTAAGTACATGCACATGCTCCGATGCATATAAATTGGTCGAAAAATCAAATATGTGTCCTTCGGTGCATGCTTCGGTCAAATGCAAGAAATGGGAATGAATTTCAAACACCAGGGCACCGTTTATTGCCGAGAAATCATTGAGATGCCTGGTTTTTAAATTCTAGTAAATCCAAAACTCGTCTGAAATTCATGAAACTTGGCATGCTATCATGGAGCGGCATCAACATGCCGTGGTAAAACTTTTGCATTTGGGGCAGGTTTGGGTATATGGTTCTTACAAACCGGAGCTTCTCAGAACAAGCATGATAATTTTCGGTATGGACCCACCTTTGGGGACGAAACGATATCGATGCCTCTTATTGCTTTCAAATTTTTTCTCGTGTCAACATAGAACAACAGGAGTGTTGTGTGAATTTTTGTAATTTTTGAGTTCGTTTTGACATTTTTATGCATTCACTGAGTTTTCAATGCATTTATGTGCATAATTCAAATTTGAACTACATGCACATGCTCCGATGCATATAAATTGGTTGGAAAATCAAATATGTGTCCTTGGGTGCATGCTTAGGTCCCATGCAAGAAATGGGAATGAATTTAAAACACCAGGGCACCATTGATTGCCGGGAAAACATTGAGATGCCTGGTTTTTGAATTCTAGTAAATCCAAAACTCGTCTGAAATTCATGAAACTTGGCATGCTATCGTGGAGCAGCATCAACATGTCGTGGTAATTTGTTTATCCCATTTGGGGCAGTCACAAACCGGAGCTTCTCACAACAAGAATGATGGTTTTCGGTAGGGAACATCCCACCTTTGGGGACGAAACGATATCCATTGCCTCTTATTGCTTTCAAATTTTTCTCATGTCAAAATAGAACAAGAGGAGAGTTGTGTGAATATTCGTGATTTTTCGGGTTTCGTTTGGACATTTTTATGCATTAACTGAGTTTTCAATGCATTTATGTGCATAATTCAAATTTGAACTAAATGCACATGCTCGATGCATATAAATTGGTTGAAAAATCAAATATGTGTCCTTCGATGCACGAGCTTCAGTCCCATGCAAGAAATGGGAATGATTTTCAAACACCGAGGCACCGTTTATTGCCGAGAAATCATTGAGATGCCTGGTTTTTAAATTCTAGTAAATCCAAAACTCGTCTGAAATTCATGAATCTTGGCATGCTATCATGGAGCGGCATCAACATGCCGTGGTAAAACTTTTGCATTTGTGGTAGGTTTGGGTATATGCTTCTCACAAACCGGAGCTTCTCACAACAA
The DNA here is from genome assembly GCA_021605145.1 of Aegilops bicornis. NCBI lineage: Eukaryota > Viridiplantae > Streptophyta > Magnoliopsida > Poales > Poaceae > Aegilops > Aegilops bicornis. The sequence goes on from CM038671.1 coordinate 134,744,400, forward strand.
GCATGATAATTTTCGGTAGGGACCCACCTTTGGGGACGAAACGATATCCACTGCCTCTTATTGCTTTCAAATTTTTTTCTCGTGTCAATATTGAACAACAGGAGTGTTGTGTGAATTTTTGTGATTTTTCGGGGTTCGTTTGGACATTTTTATGCATTCACTGAGTTTTCAATGCATTTATGTGCATAATTGAAATTTGAACTACATGAACATGCTCCGGTGCATATAAATTGGTTGGAAAATCAAATATGTGTCCTTGGGTGCATGCTTAGGTCCCATGCGAGAAATGGGAATGAATTTCAAACACCAGGGCACCATTGATTGCCGGGAAAACATTGAGATGCCTGGATTTTAAATTCTAGTAAAGCCAAAACTTCGTCTGAAATTCATGAAACTTGGCATGCTATCATGGAGCGGGATCAACATGCCGTGGTAATTTGTTTGTCCCATTTGGGGCAGGTTTGGGTATATGCTTCTCACAAACCGGAGCTTCTCACAACAAGAATGATGGTTTTCGGTAGGCAACGTCCCACCTTTGGAGACGAAACAATATCCATTGCCTCTTATTGCTTTCAAAATTTTTTCTCGTGTCAACATAGAACAACAGGAGTGTTGTGTGAATTTTTGTGATTTTTCGGGTTTGTGCGGACATTTTTATGCATTCACTGAGTTTTCAATGCATTTATGTGCATAATTCAAATTTGAACTACGTGCACATCCTCCGGTGCATATAAATTGGTTGAAAAATCAAATATGTGTCCTTCGGTGCAGGCTTCAGTCCCATGCAAGAAATGGGAATGAATTTCAAACACCAGGGCACCGTTTATTGCCGAGAAATCATTGAGATGCCTGGTTTTTAAATTCTAGTAAATCCAAAACTCGTCTGAAATTCATGAATCTTGGCATGCTATCATGGAGCGGCATCAACATGCCGTGGTAAAACTTTTGCATTTGGGGCAGGTTTGGGTATATGGTTCTTACAAACCGGAGCTTCTCACAACAAGCATGATAATTTTCGGTATGGACCCACCTTTGGGGACGAAACGATATCCAGTGCCTCTTATTGCTTTCAAATTTTTTCTCGTGTCAACATAGAACAACAGGAGTGTTGTGTGAATTTTTGTAATTTTTCGGGGTTCGTTTTGACATTTTTATGCATTCACTGAGTTTTCAATGCATTTATGTGCATAATTCAAATTTGAACTACATGCACATGCTCCGATGCATATAAATTGGTTGGAAAATCAAATATGTGTCCTTGGGTGCATGCTTAGGTCCCATGCAAGAAATGGGAATGAATTTAAAACACCAGGCACCATTGATTGCCGGAAAACATTGAGATGCCTGGTTTTTGAATTCTAGTAAATCCAAAACTCGTCTGAAATTCATGAAACTTGGCATGCTATCGTGGAGCAGCATCAACATGTCGTGGTAATTTGTTTATCCCATTTGGGGCAGTCACAAACCGGAGCTTCTCACAACAAGAATGATGGTTTTCGGTAGGGAACATCCCACCTTTGGGGACGAAACGATATCCATTACCTCTTATTGCTTTCAAATTTTTCTCATGTCAAAATAGAACAAGAGGAGAGTTGTGTGAATTTTCGTGATTTTTCGGGTTTCGTTTGGACATTTTTATGCATTAACTGAGTTTTCAATGCATTTATGTGCATAATTCAAATTTGAACTAAATGCACATGCTCCGATGCATATAAATTGGTTGAAAAATCAAATATGTGTCCTTCGATGCAGGCTTCAGTCCCATGCAAGAAATGGGAATGATTTTCAAACACCAGGGCACCGTTTATTGCCGAGAAATCATTGAGATGCCTGGTTTTTAAATTCTAGTAAATCCAAAACTCGTCTGAAATTCATGAATCTTGGCATGCTATCATGGAGCGGCATCAACATGCCGTGGTAAAACTTTTGCATTTGTGGCAGGTTTGGGTATATGCTTCTCACAAACCGGAGCTTCTCACAACAAGCATGATAATTTTCGGTAGGGACCCACCTTTGGGGACGAAACGATATCCACTGCCTCTTATTGCTTTCAAATTTTTTTCTCGTGTCAATATAGAACAACAGGAGTGTTGTGTGAATTTTTGTGATTTTTCGGGGTTCGTTTGGACATTTTTATGCATTCACTGAGTTTTCAATGCATTTATGTGCATAATTGAAATTTGAACTACATGAACATGCTCCGGTGCATATAAATTGGTTGGAAAATCAAATATGTGTCCTTGGGTGCATGCTTAGGTCCCATGCGAGAAATGGGAATGAATTTCAAACACCAGGGCACCATTGATTGCCGGGAAAACATTGAGATGCCTGGATTTTAAATTCTAGTAAAGCCAAAACTCGTCTGAAATTCATGAAACTTGGTATGCTATCATGGAGCGGGATCAACATGCCGTGGTAATTTGTTTGTCCCATTTGGGGCAGGTTTGGGTATATGCTTCTCACAAACCGGAGCTTCTCACAACAAGAATGATGGTTTTCGGTAGGCAACGTCCCACCTTTGGGGACGAAACAATATCCATTGCCTCTTATTGCTTTCAAAAAAATTTCTCGTGTCAACATAGAACAACAGGAGTGTTGTGTGAATTTTTGTGATTTTTCGGGGTTTGTCTGGACATTTTTATGCATTCACTGAGTTTTCAATGCATTTATGTGCATAATTCAAATTTGAACTACGTGCACATCCTCCGGTGCATATAAATTGGTTGAAAAATCAAATATGTGTCCTTCGGTGCAGGCTTCAGTCCCATGCAAGAAATGGGAATGATTTTCAAACACCAGGGCACCGTTTATTGCCGAGAAATCATTGAGATGCCTGGTTTTTAAATTCTAGTAAATCCAAAACTCGTCTGAAATTCATGAATCTTGGCATGCTATCATGGAGCGGCATCAACACGCCGTGGTAAAACTTTTGCATTTGTGGCAGGTTTGGGTATATGCTTCTCACAAACCGGAGCTTCTCACAACAAGCATGATAATTTTCGGTAGGGACCCACCTTTGGGGACGAAACGATATCCACTGCCTCTTATTGCTTTCAATTTTTTTTCTCGTGTCAATATAGAACAACCGGAGTGTTGTGTGAATTTTTGTGATTTTTCGGGGTTCGTTTGGACATTTTTATGCATTCACTGAGTTTTCAATGCATTTATGTGCATAATTGAAATTTGAACTACATGAACATGCTCCGGTGCATATAAATTGGTTGGAAAATCAAATATGTGTCCTTGGGTGCATGCTTAGGTCCCATGCGAGAAATGGGAATGAATTTCAAACACCGAGGCACCATTGATTGCCGGGAAAACATTGAGATGCCTGGATTTTAAATTCTAGTAAAGCCAAAACTCGTCTGAAATTCATGAAACTTGGCATGCTATCATGGAGCGGGATCAACATGCCGTGGTAATTTGTTTGTCCCATTTGGGGCAGGTTTGGGTATATGCTTCTCACAAACCGGAGCTTCTCACAACAAGAATGATGGTTTTCGGTAGGCAACGTCCCACCTTTGGGGACGAAACAATATCCATTGCCTCTTATTGCTTTCAAAATTTTTTCTCGTGTCAACATAGAACAACAGGAGTGTTGTGTGAATTTTTGTGATTTTTCGGGGTTTGTCTGGACATTTTTATGCATTCACTGAGTTTTCAATGCATTTATGTGCATAATTCAAATTTGAACTACGTGCACATCCTCCGGTGCATATAAATTGGTTGAAAAATCAAATCTGTGTCCTTCGGTGCATGCTTCGGTCCCATGCAAGAAATGGGAATGAATTTCAAACACCAGGCCACCGTTTGTTGCCGAGAAATCATTGAGATGCCTGGTTTTTAAATTCTAGTAAATCCAAAACTCGTCTGAAATTCATGAAACGTGGCATGCTATCATGGAGCGGCATCAACATGCCGTGGTAAAACTTTTGCATTTGGGGCAGGTTTGGGTATATGCTTCTCAAAAACCGGAGCTTCTCAGAACAAGCATGATAATTTTCGGTAGGGACCCACCTTTGGGGACGAAACGATATCCATTTCCTCTTGTTGCTTTCAAATTTTTTCTCGTGTCAACATAGAACAAGAGGAGTGTTGTGTGAATTTTTGTGATTTTTCGGGGTTCGTTTGGACATTTTTATGCATTCACTGAGTTATCAATGCATTTATGCGCATAATTCAAATTTGAACTACATGCACATGCTTCGGTGCATATAAATTGGTTGGAAAATCAAATATATGTCCTTGGGTGCATGCTTAGGTCCCATGCAAGAAATGGGAATGAATTTCAAACACCAGGGCACCATTGATTGCCGGGAAAACATTGAGATGCCTGGTTTTTAAATTCTAGTAAATCCAAAACTCGTCTGAAATTCATGAAACTTGGCATGCTATCATGGAGCCGCATCAACATGTCTTGGTAATTTTTTTGTCCCATTTGGGGCAGGTTTGGGTATATGCTTCTCACAAACCGGAGCTTCTCACAACAAGAATGATGGTTTTCGGTAGGGAACGTCCCACCTTTGGGGACGAAACGATATCCATTGCCTCTTATTGCTTTCAAATTTTTTTCTCGTGTCAAAATAGAACAAGAGGAGAGTTGTGTGAATTTTTGTGATTTTTCAGGGTTCGTTTGGCCATTTTTATGCATTAACTGAATTTTCAATGCATTTATGTGCATAATTCAAATTTGAACTACATGCACATGCTCCGATGCATATAAATTGGTTTAAAAATCAAATCTGTGTCCTTCGGTGCATGCTTCGGTCCCATGCAAGAAATGGGAATGAATTTCAAACACCAGGGAACCGTTTATTGCCGTGAAAACATTGAAATGCCTGGTTCTTAAATTCTAGTAAATCCAAAACTCGTCTGAAATTCATGAAACTTGGCATGCTATCATGGAGCGGCATCAACATGCCGTGGTAAAACTTTTGCATTTGGGGAAGGTTTGGGTATATGCTTCTCACAAACCGGAGCTTCTCACAACAAGCATGATAATTTTCGGTAAGGAACGTCCCACCTTTGGGGACGAAACAATATCCATTGCCTCTTATTGCCTTCAATTTTTTTTTCTCGTGTCAACATAGAACAACAGGAGTGTTGTGTGAGTTTTTGTGATTTTTCGGGGTTTGTTTGGACAGTTTTACGCATTCACTGAGTTTTCAATGCATTTATGTGCATAATTCAAATTTGAACTACATGCACATGCTCCGGTGCATATAAATTGGTTGAAAAATCAAATATGTGTCCTTCGGTGCATGCTTCGGTCCCATGCAAGAAAAGGGAATGAATTTCAAACACGAGGGCACCGTTTATTGCCGAGAAATCATTGAGATGCCTGGTTTTTAAATTCTAGTGTTTCCAAAACTCGTCTGAAATTCATGAAACTTGGCATGCTATCATGGAGCGGCATCAACATGCCGTGGTAAAACTTTTGCATTTGGGGCAGGTTTGGGTATATGCTTCTCACAAACCAGAGCTTCTCACAACAAGCATGATAATTTTCGGTAGGGACCCACCTTTGGGGACGAAACGATATCCATTGCCTCTTATTGCTTTCAAGTTTTTCTCGTGTCAACATAGAACAACAGGAGTGTTGTGTGAATTTTTGTAATTTTTCGGGGTTCGTTTGGACATTTTTATGCATTCACTGATTCATCAATGCATTTATGTGCATAATTCAAATTTGAACTACATGCACATGCTTCAGTGCATATAAATTGGTTCGAATATCAAATATGTGTCCTTGGGTGCATGCTTAGGTCCCATGCATGAAATGGGAATGAATTTCAAACACCAGGGCACCATTGATTGCCGGGAAAACATTGAGATGCCTGGTTTTTAAATTCTAGTAAATCCAAAACACGTCTGAAATTCATGAAACGTGGCATGCTATCATGGAGCGGCATCAACATGCCGTGGTAATTTTTTTGCCCCATTTGGGGCAGGTTTGGGTATATGCATCTCACAAACCCGAGCTTCTCACAACAAGAATGATGGTTTTCGGTACGGAACGTCCCACCTTTGGGAACGAAACGATATCCATTGCCTCTTATTGCTTTCAAATTTTTCTCGTGTCAAAATAGAACAATAGGAGAGTTGTGTGAATTTTTGTGATTTTTCGGGGTTCGCTTGGACATTTTTATGCATTAACTGAGTTTTCAATGCATTTATGTGCATATTTCAAATTTGAACTACATGCACATGCTCCGATGCATATAAATTGGTTGAAGAATCATATCTTTGTCCTTCGGTGCATGCTTCGGTCCCATGCAAGAAATGGGAATGAATTTCAAACACTAGGGCACCGTTTATTGCCCATGAATCATTGAGATGCCTGGTTTTTAAATTCTAGTAAATCCAAAAATCGTCTGAAATTCATGAAACTTGGCATGCTATCATGGAGCGGCATCAACATGCCGTGGTAAAACTTTTGCATTTGGGGAAGGTTTGGGTATATGCTTCTCACAAACCGAGCTTTTCTAACAAGCATGATAATTTTCGGTGGGAGCGTCCCACTTTTGGGGACTTAAACGATATCCATTGCCTCTTATTGCTTTCGAATTTTTTCTCGTGTCAACATAGAACAACAGGAGTGTTGTGTGAATTTTTGTGATTTTTCGGGGTTTGTTTGGACATTTTTATGCATTCAATGAGTTTTCAATGCATTTATGTGCATAATTCAAATTTGAACTACATGCACATACTTCGGTGCCTATAAATTGGTTGAAAAATCAAATCTGTGTCCTTCGGTGCATGCTTCGGTCCCATGCAAGAAATGGGAATGAATTTCAAATACCAGGGCACCGTTTATTGCCGAGAATTCATTGAGATGCCTGGTTTTTAAATTCTAGTATGAAACTTGGCATGCTATCATGGAGCGGCATCAACATGCCGTGGTAAAACTTTTGCATTTGGGGCAGGTTTGGGTATATGCTTCTCACAAACCGGAGCTTCTCACAACAAGCATGATAATATTCGGTAGGGACCCACCTTTGGGGACGAAACGATATCCATTGCCTCTTATTGCTTTCAAATTTTTTCTCGTGTCAACATAGAACAACAGGAGTGTTGTGTGAATTTTTGTAATTTTTCGGGGTTCGTTTGGACATTTTTATGCATTCACTGAGTTATCAATGCATTTATGTGCATAATTCAAACTTGAACTACATGCACATGCTTCGGTGCATATAAATTGGTTGGAAAATCAAATATGTGTCCTTGGGTGCATGCTTAGGTCCCATGCAAGAAATGGGAATGAATTTCAAACACCAGGGCACCATTGATTGCCGGGAAAACATTGAGATGCCTGGTTTTTAAATTCTAGTAAATCCAAAACTCGTCTGAAATTCATGAAACTTGGCATGCTATCATGGAGCGGCATCAACATGCCGTGGTAATTGTTTTGTCCCATTTGGGGCAGGTTAGGGTATATGCTTCTCACAAACTGGAGCTTCTCACAACAAGAATGATGGTTTTCGGTAGGGAACGTCCCACCTTTGGGGACGAAACGATATCCATTGCCTCTGATTGCTTTCAATTTTTTTCTTGTGTCAAAATAGAACAAGAGGAGAGTTGTGTGAATTTTTGTGATTTTTCGGGGTTCGTTTGGACATTTTTATGCATTCACTGAGTTTTCAATGCATTTATGTGCATAATTCAAATTTGAACTACATGCACATGCTCCGATGCATATAAATTGGTTGAAGAATCAAATCTGTGTCCTTCGGTGCATGCTTCGGTCCCATGCAAGAAATGGGAATGAATTTCAAACACCAAGGCACCGTTTATTGCCGTGAAAACATTGAGATGCCTGGTTGTTAAATTCTAGTAAATCCAAAACTCGTCTGAAATTCATCAAACTTGGCATGCTATCATGGAGCGGCATCAACATGCCGTGGTAAAACATTTGCATCTGGGGAAGGTTTGGGTATATGCTTCTCACAAATAGGAGCTTCTCACAACAAGCATGATAATTTTCGGTAGGGAACGTCCCACCTTTGGGGACGAAACGATATCCATTGCCTCTTATTGCTTTCAAATTTTTTTCTCGTGTCAACATAGAACAACAGGAGTGTTGTGTGAATATTTGTGATTTTTTGGGGTTTGTTTGGATATTTTTATGCATTCACTGAGTTTTCAATGCATTTATGTGCATCATTCAAATTTAAACTACATGCACATGCTCCGGTGCATATAAATTGGTTGAAAAATCAAATCTGTGTCCTTCAGTGCATGCTTCGGTCCCATGCAAGAAATGGGAATGAATTTCAAACACCAGGGCACCTATTATTGCGGAGAAATCATTGAGATGCCTGGTTTTTAAATTCTAGTAAATTCAAAACTCGTCTGAAATTCATGAAACTTGGCATGCTATTATGGAGCGGCATCAACATGCTGTGGTAAAACTTTTGCATTTGGGGCAGGTTTGGGTATATGCTTCTCACAAACCGGAGCTTCTCACAACAAGCATGATAATTTTCGGTAGGGACCCACCTTTGGGGACGAAACGATATCCATTGCCTCTTATTGCTTTAAAAATTTTTCTCGTGTCAACATAGAACAACAGGAGTGTTGTGTGAATTTTTGTGATTTTTCGGGGTTCGTTTGGACATTTTTATGCATTCACTGAGTTATCAATGCATTTATGTGCATAATTCAAATTTGAACTACATACAAATGCTTCGGTGCATATAAATTGGTTGGAAAATCAAATATGTGTCCTTGGGTGCATCCTTTTGTTACCGGAGTTCTTCACGGTGGATCTTCATGATTTAATTCATTCATCAAGTGTTCATCAAGATTTTGTTGGTGGAGTTCAAGTATGTTTTCTTCTCACGTCTCGAAGTGCAATTAATTCTCCATATTTCTTTGAAGTGGAGTTTTGCATTTCTTCATTCTTCTAAGCTATCCAATCATTTCCGTTTGTGGCCGGTTATCACCTTATGATCTTGAGATGTTACCTATAAGACCACAACAAGCTTATTCTTTTCGTTGTTGATTTTCTCAGCAACTCCGTTTAAACCTTCCTTCTAAAGATGTTTTCAATTCCATTCGCGGCACAAGTTGTCATTTTCTTCTCCGTTCTTTTCATTCAACTCTTTCAATTCTTTCTGGAGGTTTTGGGCCATGTCTTCATCATGTATCATTCCATCTTCTCAAGTTCTTGTTCTATTTCTTTCCATGTTTAGTCGGAGTGCTGCCTAAATCCTTTCAGTCTTATCCATTTCTTTTCTCATTCTAACCACTCCGGTTACAACGAGTGGTTAAATAGTCTATCTGATTCTGTGAGCGTTCGATTGTCGTCATTCTCGTCGTTTCTCTCTTCTTCTCGTGTGCTCTCGATTCTTTGCTTCTTATCTTGAGTTCTTGTTTCGCATCTTCCTTTTTCTCTTCCGTCTCGGTCCTAAGATCTCGGGACGAGATCTCTTGTTAGTGGAGGAGTGTTGTAACGCCCCGGATTCGATGCGCCAGTGTCACTTGATTATTCGCCTTCGTTGCCATGTCATTTGCTTGCGTGTTGCACTTTTCCATGTCATCATATGCATTTCATATATGTCATCATGTGCATTTCATTTTGCATAAATGTTCGCCTCATGCATCCGAGCATTTTCCCCGTTGTCCGTTTTGCAATCCGGCACTCCTATGTCCCCCGGCGCCCCCTTTTACCTCTTTTCGTGCGCGGGTGTTAAACGGTCTCGGAATGGAGCGAGGTTTGTCAAGCGGCCTTGGTATAGCACCCGTAGACCGCCTGTCAAGTTTCGTGCCATTTGGAGGTTGTTTGATACTCCAACGGCTAACCGGGTAACCGCAAAAGCCTCCTTCTCCTTGCAGCCCAACACCCCTTCCAAAGTGGCCCAAAACCCAGCAAACTCCTCTCCATGCTCTCGGTCGTTCGATCACGATCGCGTGGCCGTAAAAACCACTCCTCATTTGGACTCTCCTAGCTCCTCCTACCTATAAATAAGTGATCCCCTCCGAAATTTGCTGTCTAACCCTAGCCTTCCCCTACCTCGCGCCACCGGACAAAATCCTCATGGCCGGACGTCCAGCCGCCACCTCACTCCGTGAATCGCGCGCCTCCACGTCACCTCCGCCGCCTCCCTCCTCCACTCCATGGCGCCACGTGTCCCTTGGCCTCCTCCCACAGCGTCGGCCCGCCCGAGCCAGGTCGTGCCCAGCCAGTCGCGCCCGCCGCCGCACCAGCGCCCGCCGCCGCCGCCCTTTCAGGGTCCCAGCGCCTCCAGCGGCCGCGCCGCCACCTACGCCGCCCGACCGCGCCCGGCCTCCGCGCCCGGCCCGCCCGGCCGCCGCCGCCTCGGCGCCGCCCGCCCTGCCGGCGCCGCCCAGCCCTCGCCGCCCGGCCGCCCGGCCTCGGCCCGCGCCGCCCAGCGCGGCGCCCGTCCTCGGCAGCTTGGCGCCGTGCCTCCCGGCCCGGCCACCGCATTGCCGCCCTGCTCCGGTCAGATCCGGGCGTGGTGCCCCGGATCCGGCCAACTCCGGCCATCTCCCTCCTTTCCGGCAGCCTCTCCGGCGAAATCCGGCCGGCCTCGGAATCCGTGCACGAGGTTGACTTTCCCCCCCGAAATCTACCAAGTCCCGAATTATTTTGCATTATCTTGCCATCTTCATCGCAACATAACTCTGTGCATGTAGCTCCATTTCGTGCGTGTAATATGTCAAATTGTTCGCCTCGACGAGTGAATCATTTCATGCCCGAAATACAGTTAGAAGAGGGCTATGTGATGTTAATTTCAGATTCTTATCAGAACATGCACTTTTGTCATTTTTGCCATGATTGATGTGTGCATCCTATGAACTTGAGTCCTACATGTGTTTTGATCTATGCCATGCCATATTTACAGGGGTGTATGCCATGTATTTTTGTGATCTCTGTGGTGACTAGCACAAGCATGGAAACTAGGCTTCATGATGTTGCTGATTTCAGCCCTGTTTTCTTGATATTTTTATGCCATGTAAACTTGATGCTACCGAGAGATCCATGCTTATTTTGAGATACTTCAGTAAGGATGTTTTGGACACATGGTTATTCTCTATCCATCCATGCCCTTGTTTGCAATTATGGAGTGCCATAGTTTGAGTCAATAGAGCTCTACTTTTGCTATAAAATGTTTCCTGGCAGGTTGTTTACATGTTATTCAATTTTGCCAAGGTTGTTGTAGTTGATCCGTGTATGTTATGATGTTGTTCTTGCCATGTATAGCTTCTATGCCATATCTTCTTACTGTTGGTTGCCTTGCTATGCCATGTAATGCTCTGTGGTGAGTTGTCCAAGCTCACCAACATGCCTACTTATTGTTGTTCCTGCCATGTATGAATCTGTAATATAACTTGCAATGTTTACATGGGTGCCATCATATTTTCTGATCCTTTTTTGGCTCATGGCTAGTAAAGGACATTTGTTCTATGCATTTATTAGATTCATGTCATGCCTTTGTTTGCCATGATAAGTTCCTGTAGCATGTTGTTTGATAGCTCTAAACATTGCAACCTGATGTTATTTCCTGATAAGTATGAACCTGTTATTATTTGCAATCTTGCCATGTGGGTTTGAGCATGTTCTATTGATTTCTGGAGATAGCTCAGTGTTCATGTTTTGTCGTGCTTTACCTGTACATCATGCCCGTGCCTTTTTTTCTCGTTGAGATGCTGTAGCATATTTCTTTGGTGCTTACAATATGCCTAGTTGCTGTTTTGGACAGATTGTTGCTATAACTTGTATATGGTGTATGTGTTGAACCGTTGCTCCGTTTTGAGTGTGCTCTATATGTAATTTGCTTGACTTTGCATGTAGTTTCATATTATCATGTTGCATCCTTGTTTTGAGGTGTTTGTTTGATGTTTGTATGCATTTTGCATCAATGCTCATATCTTCTAGGCCGTAGCTCCGAATCTAATGAACTTTATATGTAACTTGACTAGAATTTTGTGTAGATCATCTTGGTGCATTTTAACTTGCTGTTTAACAACTTGAACATAAGGTTTATTCAGATCTGGACCAATTTTGAAATTTGCATATAAGGACTTACCGGAATTGTTCTATGTTGTTTCCGGCCTCATTTAAACTTGCTTTGATGTGTTGTTCTTGTTTGCATCATCTCTTGCCATGAGTAGCTTCATGTAGTATTGTCATGCATCATGCTTGTTGTGCAACATGTCTTGTTCATGTGTGGTGTGTTTACTATGTTGTGTGCTTCTTGTTAGTTCCTGTTTCATTGCGATCGTGAGGATTCGTTCGTCTACGCTTGGTTCGTCTTCATGGCTTCATCTTCTTCATGGACTCGTTATTCTTCCTTGCAGGATTTCAGGAAAGATGACCGCTACCCTGGATCTCACTACTATCATTGCTATGCTAGTTGCTTTGTTCTATCGCTATGCTGCGCTACGTATTACCTGTTTATCAAGCCATCCCGAATTGCCTTGAACCTCTAACCTTAGACCCCCTTCCTAGCAAACCGTTGTTTGGCTATGTTACCGCTTTGCTCAGCCCCTCTTATAGTGTTGTTAGTTTGCAGGTGAAGATGAAGTTTGTTCCTTGTCGGAACATGGAGATGTTGTTCCTTGTTGGAACATGTTTACTTGTTGGGATATCACAATATATCTTATTTAATTAATGCATCCATATACTTGGTAAAGGGTGGAAGGCTCGGCCTTATGCCTGGTGTTTTGTTCCACTCTTGCCGCCCTAGTTTCCGTCATATCGGTATTATGTTCCCGGATTTTGTGTCCCTAACGCGGTCAGGTGATTTATGGGACCCCCTTGACAGTTCGCTTTGAATAAGACTCCTCCAAAGAAGGCCCAACATTTGTTTTACAATTTGCCCCCCCTCCCCCTTTTTCCCTTGGGTTTCCGTCGCCCATGGTTCTTATTTTTTTTACCCCCCCCCCCCCCCCCCGGGCCAGTGCTTCTTTAAGTGTTGGTTCGAACCGAGCCGCTTGCGGGCCACCATGGGGAAACTCGAGGCTTGGTTTTACTCGTAGCCTGTCTCATCCGGTGTTGCCCTGAGAACGAGATATGTGCAGCTCCTATCGGGATTGTCGGCGCATCGGGCGGTCTTGCTGGTCTTGTTTTATTACTGTCGAAATGTCATGTAGCCGGGATTCCGAGACTGATCGGGTCTTCCCGGGGAGAAGGAATATCCTTCGTTGATCGCGTGAGCTTATCATGGGCTAAGTTGGGACACCCCTGCAGGGTATAAACTTTCGAGAGCCATGCCCGCGGTTATGTGGCAGATGGGAATTTGTTAATATCCGGTTGTAGTAAACTCGAAGCAAACTCTTCTAAAATACACCAACCGTGTGCGTAACCGTGAGTGTCTCTTTTCGGGGTTGATCGAGAGGAGAACACGGTTTCTGGGTTATGTACGACGTAAGTAGGAGTTCAGGATCACTTCTTGATCATTACTAGTTGACGACCGTTCCTTTGTTTCTCTTCTCGCTCTCATTTGCGTATGTTAGCCACCATACATGCTTAGTCGCTGCTGCAACCTCACCACTTTACCCCTTCCTTTCCCTTTAAGCTTTGCTAGTCTTGATACCCATGGTAATAGGATTGCTGAGTCCTCGTGGCTCACAGATTACTACACACCAGTTGCAGGTACAAGTTTGCGATGATCATGACGTGAGAGCGATGCATGCTTGTTTTGGAGTTCTTCTTCTGCTTCTTCTTCGATCAGGGGATAGGTTCCAGGTCGGCAGCACAGGCTAGCAGTGGTGGATGTCGTTTGAGTTTACATTTATGTTTCATCCGTAGTCGGATGTTGATCTTTATATGATGTTGATGTATTCTTGTGGCATTTGTGCCTTATGTATTTATCCCCATCTATTATGTAATGTTGATGTAATGATATCCACACAGCAAAAGCGTTTCAATATGCGGGTCTATCCTTGGTGGGACCTTCGAGTTCCTTTTGGATAGGGTCGCATATTGGGCGTGACAAGTTGGTATCAGAGCCTCGACCGACCCTAGGAGCCCCCTTGATTGATCGTGTAGTTTGGCCGTCGTCGAGTCTAGAAGAAAACTGTTTTCTGAGTCTAGTTATATCGGATAGTAGGAATTCTTTTTACTCCTCTGCCCCTTCGTCGCTCTGGTGAGGATTCTTGACGTAGGTGTTTTGAATTACTTCTCTTCCCCTTCAATATTTTTCTTTAGGATCACGCAGTTGGTTTCTCGATCGTTGTTCCTCAGCTCTTTTCATCCGGTGCATTTCTCGTCAAGTTGACTCGAGCCTCTTCATCTTTTCCAAGTTCAATCCTCAGTTGTTTTCTTTTCCCACCCACCCACCCCTTTTCTTCTCGGAACCGGAGTCCGTAATCGAGTATCCATCCTACTCGTGTGAAGTTTTTGCTCTCTCTCCTCAATGATTTCAACTGGTGTTTTCTCTTCAAGATATTCGTCGTTTTCCCCTTCCAAGTTACCTTTGTTTTCCCGCCCTCCCACCCTATTCATCCCGGAGCCCGAGTCTCTGTTTCGAGCATCAATTTCATTCGCATGGAGCCTCTTCAGTCTTCCATCAATCATTTCAACCGGTGGTTTCTCGTCTAGTTCGTCATTCTTCATCTCTTTCTTTTCCGTGGATTCAATTCAAGTTTTCAAGTTGATCACATTCTTTTCCTTGGTTAAAGTGTTTTCCTGCTTGTTCGCCTCTACTTGATTTAGCATTCCAGAGTACGGAGGACATCTCGGAGATTAAATACGTGTTCCAATTAATTCGAGGTTGTCATCTCATTCAAATATTTCAATTGTTCCGGTGCATCATCTATCTCTTCAACAATCCTTTTCCAACGGTGCTTTCCTTTAGTGGGCCCTAACCCACAGGTCTTTTCCCAGGATCTAACCTGACTCTTCTAATTTCCCCGGAGTATCTCAGTAATTTTGGGTGGTGTTTCTCCTCATCATTTGAAGACCGAAGAGAGTTTTTCCTCTAAACCTTGTCCGTCCTCCCGAAGATTCGTGGTTCTAGCTTCATATCATCCTCTGGAATTATTCCATTTGTCAGATATTCCTTTTTCCTACCCATCTGGAGTATGTCAGGAGTTGTTTTCCCATTTTCTTTTCACCGGAGGCCATCGTTTCAGAAGAATTCTTCGTCCTCACATTTCAGCTACCGTTATCCGATTATCCCGGTGCATCTGTCAACTGTTCTTTAATCAGCTCATGATCTCTTTGTTCTTTTGCATCGAAATCCCCTATAGCTTATTTGTTCTTCTAATTTTTCCCGGCGATTCTTCCATCAGTCATTTTCGAATTCTTACGGTGGTTCGTTCAAGATTCTTTTTCCTTGATTATCATTTTACTTCATTCGTTCTTTCCAGTCCTACCGGTGGTTCATGAAGACCTTCTCAAGTTTGCGACATGTCACTTCTCAATCCTTTTCAAGAAGAATAAGTAGTACCTTGAAATCCATTGTTGGTCATCAATTTAATTTGATGAAGGATAAGCATACAATAAATCTTATTCTTATTTCATCCAAGTGATTAATCCCTTCCTTCGGAGTTTGTTCTTGGTGAATAAATTCTAGTTCCAAGTGTTTTCATCTTTTTCTTTTCCGGAGTTCAAATTTACTTGGCCATCTCGTCGGAAACTCCATCTAAATCATCGCAAGACTTAATCCTTATTCTTTCCATCCTTCAATTATATCTCACCATCCTTTTGTTACCCGAGTTCTTCACGGTGGATCTTCATGATTTAATTCATTCATCAAGTGTTCATCAAGATTTTGTTGGTGGAGTTCAAGTATCTTTTCTTCTCACGTCTCGAAGTGCAATTAATTCTCCATATTCCTTTGAAGTGGAGTTTTGCATTTCTTCATTCTTCTAAGCTATCCAATCATTTCCGTTTGTGGCCGGTTATCACCTTATGATCTTGAGATGTTACCTATAAGACCACAACAAGCTTATTCTTTTCGTTGTTGATTTTCTCAACAACTCCGTTTAAACCTTCTTTCTAAAGATGTTTTCAATTCCATTCGCGGCACAAGTTGTCATTTTCTTCTCCGTTCTTTTCATTCAACTCTTCCAATTCTTTCAGGAGGTTTTGGGCCATGTCTTCATCATGTATCATTCCATCTTCTCAAGTTCTTGTTCTATTTCTTTCCATGTTTAGTCGGAGTGCTGCCTAAATCCTTTCAGTCTTATCCGTTTCTTTTCTCATTCTAACCACTCCGGTTAGAACGAGTCGTTAAATAGTCTATCTGATTCTGTGAGCGTTCGATTCTCGTCATTCTCGTCGTTTCTCTCTTCTTCTCGTGTGCTCTCGATTCTTTGCTTCTTATCTTGAGTTCTTATTTCACATCTTCCTTTTTCTCTTCCGTCTCGATCCTAAGATCTCGGGACGAGATCTCTTGTTAGTGGAGGAGTGTTGTAACGCCCCGGATTCGATGCGCCAGGTGTCCGCCAGTTATTCGCCTTCGTTGCCATGTCATTTGCTTGCGTGTTGCACTTTGCCATGTCATCATATGCATTTCATATCATGTCATCATGTGCATTTCATTTCGCATAAATGTTCGTCTCATGCATCCGAGCATTTTCCCCGTTGTCCGTTTTGCAATCCGGCACTCCTATGTCCCCCGGCGCCCCCTTTTACCTCTTTTCGTGTGCGGGTGTTAAACGGTCTTGGAATGGACCGAGGTTTGTCAAGCGGCCTTGGTATAGCACCCGTAGACCGCCTGTCAAGTTTCGTGCCATTTGGAGGTTGTTTGATACTCCAACGGCTAAGCTGGTAACATAAAAGCCTCCTTCTCTTTGCAGCCCAACACCCCTTCCAAAGTGGCCCAAAACCCAGCAAACTCCTCTCCATGCTCTCGGTCGTTCGATCACGATCGCGTGGCCGAAAACCGCTCCTCATTTGGACTCTCCTAGCTCCTCCTACCTATAAATAAGTGACCCCCTCCAAAATTTGCGGTCTAACCCTAGCCTTCCCCTACCTCGCGCCACAGAGGACAAAAATCCCCTTGGCGGGCCGCGTCCGGCCGCCACCTCACACCGGGCGAATCGCGCGCCTCCACGTCACCTCCGCCGCCTCCCTCCTCCACTCCATGGCGCCACGTGTCCGTCGGCCTCCTCCCGCCCGCGTCGGCCCGCGAGCCAGTGCGGGCCCCAGCCTGGTCGCGCCCGCCGCCCGCACCTGAGCCAGCGCCCGCCGCCGCCTTTCGGGTCCCAGCGCCTCCCGCCGCCGGTCGCGCCACCTCGCCGCCGCCGCGCCCGGCCTCGCGCCCGGCCCGCCCGGCCGCCGCATCGCCGCCGCCCTTGCCCGGCGCCGCCCGGCCCTCGCCGCCCGGCCGCGGCGTCGGCCCGTGCCGCCCAGCGCGGCGCCCGTCCTCGCCGCCCGCGGGCGCCGTACCTCGAGGCCAGCCACGGCGAACCCGCGCCGCCCTGCTCGGTCGAGATCCGGGCGTGGTGCCGGATCCGGCCAACTCCGGCCATCTCCCTCCTTTCCGGCAGCCTCTCCGGCGAAATCCGGCCTGCCTCGGAATCCATGCACGAGGTTGACTTTCCCCCCCGAAATCTACCAAGTCCCGAATTATTTTGCATTATCTTGCCAACTTCATCGCATCATAACTCTGTGCATGTAGCTCCGTTTCGTGCGTGTAATATGTCAAATTGTTCGCCTCGACGAGTACATCATTTAGTTCCATTCCATCGTTTTTACTTGAGCTCATATTGATGCCCGAAATGCTGTTAGAAGAGGGCTATGTGATGTTAGTTTTAGATTCTTATCAGAACATGCACTTTTGTCATTTTTGCCATGATTGATGTGTGCATCCTATGAACTTGAGTCCTACATGTGTTTTGATCTATGCCATGCCATCTTTACAGGGGTGTATGCCATGTATTTTTGCAATCTCTATGGTGACTAGCACAAGCATGCAAACTAGGCTTCATGATGTTGCTAATTTCAGCCCCTGTTTTGCTGATATTTTTATGCCATGTAAACTTGATGCTACCGAGAGATCCATGCTTATTTTGAGATACTTCAGTAAGGATGTTTTGGACATATGGTTATTCTCTATCCATCCATGCCCTTGTTTCAAATTATGGAGTGTCGTAGCTTTAGTCAATCGAGCTCTACTTTTGCTATAAAATGTTTCCTTGCAGGTTGTTTACATGTTATTCAATTTTGCCAAGGTTGATGTAGTTGATCCGTGTATGCTATGATGTTGTTCTTGCCATATATAGCTTCTATGCCATGTCTTCTTACTATTGGTTGCCTTGCCATGCCATGTAATGCTCTGTGGTGAGTGGTCCAAGCTCACCAACATGCCTACTTATTGTTCTTCCTGCCATGTATGAATCTGTAATATAACTTGCAATGTTTACATGGGTGCCATCATATTTTCTGATCCTTTTTTGGCTCATGGTCAGTAAAGGACATTTGTTCTATGCATTTAGTATATTCATGCCATGCCTTTGTTTTCCATGATAAGTTCCTGTAGCATGTTGTTTGATAGCTCTAAACATTGCAACCTGATGTTATTTCCTGATAAGTCTGAACCTGTTATTATTTTCAATCTTGCCATGTGGGTTTGAGAATGTTCTAGTGATTTCTGGAGATATCTCAGTGTTCATGTTTGTCATGCTTTACCTGTACATCATGCCCATGCCTTTTGTTTTCTCGTTGAGCTGCTGTAGCATGTTTCTTTGGTGCTTGCAATATGCCTAGTTGCTGTTTTGGACAGATTGTTGCTATAACTAGTTGCTGTAACTTGCTTGACTTTGCATGTAGTTTCATATTATCATGTTGCATCCTTGTTTTGAGGTGTTTGTTTGATGTTTGTATGCATTTTGCATCAATGCCATGTTTAACTTGTTTTGCTCATATCTTCTAGGCCGTAGCTCCGAATCTAATTAACTTTATATGTAACTTGACTAGAATGTCATGTAGATCATCTTGGTGCATTTTAACTTGCTGCTTAACAACTTGAACATAAGGTGTATTCAGATCTGGACCAATTTCGAAATTTGCATATAAGGACTTACCGGAATTGTTCTATGTTGTTTCCGGCCTCATTTAAACTTGCTTTGATGTGTTGTTCTTGTTTGCATCATCTCTTGCCATGAGTAGCTTCATGTAGTCTTGTCATGCATCATGCTTGTTGTGCAACATGTCTTGTTCATGTGTGGTGTGTTTACTATGTTGTGTGCTTCTTCTTGTTAGTTCCTGTTTCGTTGCGATCGTGAGGATTCGTTCGTCTACGCTTGGTTAAACTACGTGGCTTCATCTTCTTCATGGACTCGTTATTCTTCCTTGCGGGATTTCAGGAAAGATGACCGCTACCCTGGATCTCACTACTATCATTGCTATGCTAGTTGCTTCGTTCTATCGCTATGCTGCGCTACCTATTACCTGTTTATCAAGCCATCCCGAATTGCCTTGAACCTCTAACCTTTGACCCCCTTCCTAGCAAACCGTTGTTTGGCTATGTTACCGCTTTGCTCAGCCCCTCTTATAGCGTTGTTAGTTGCAGGTGAAGATGAAGTTTGTTCCTTGTTGGAACATGGAGATGTTGTTCCTTGTTGGAACATGGAGATGTTGTTCCTTGTTGGAACATGTTTACTTGTTGGGATATCACAATATATCTTATTTAATTAATGCATCTATATACTTGGTAAAGGGTGGAAGGCTCGGCCTTATGCTTGGTGTTTTGTTCCACTCTTGCCGCCCTAGTTTCCGCCATATCGGTATTATGTTCCCGGATTTTGCCCCCCCCCCCCCGGGCCAGTGCTTCTCTAAGTGCTGGTTCAAACCGAGCCGCCTGCGGGGCCACCACGGGGAAACTCGAGGCTTGGTTTTACTCGTAGCCTGTCTCATCCGGTGTTGCCCTGAGCACGAGTTATGTGAAGCTCCTATCGGGATTGTCGGGCGATCGGGCGGTCTTGCTGGTCTTGTTTTATTCTTTGTCGAAATGTCTTGTAGCCGGGATTCCGAGACTGATCGGTTCTTCCGGGAGAAGGAATATCCTTCGTTGATCGCGAGAGCTTATCATCGGCTAAGTTGGGACACCCTGCAGGGTATAAACTTTTCGAGAGCCGTGCTCGCGGTTATGTGGCAGATGGGAATTTGTTAATATCCGGTTGTAGTAAAATCGAAGCAAACTCTTCTAAAATACACCAACCGTGTGCGTAATCGCGTGAGTGTCTCTTTTCAGGGTTGATCGAGAGGAGAACACGGTTTCGGGTTATGTCGGCGTAAGTAGGAGTTTAGGATCACTTCTTGATCATTACTAGTTGACGACCGTTCCTTTGTTTCTCTTCTCGCTCTCATTTGCGTATGTTAGCCACCATACATGCTTAGTCGCTGCTGCAACCTCACCACTTTACCCCTTCCTTTCCCTTTAAGCTTTGCTAGTCTTGATACCCATGGTAATGGGATTGCTGAGTCCTCGTGGCTCACAGATTACTACACACCAGTTGCAGGTACAGGATTGCGATGATCATGACGTGAGAGCGATGCATGCTTGTTTTGGAGTTCTTCTTCTGCTTCTTCTTTGATCAGGGGATAGGTTCCAGGTCGGCAGCCTGGGCTAGCAGGGTGGATGTCGTTTGAGTTTCTGTTTAATTTTCATCCGTAGTCAGATGTTGATCTTGTATATGATGTTGATGTATTCTTGTGGCATTTGTGCCTTATGTATGTATCCCCATCTATTAAGTAATGTTGATGTAATGATATCCACCTTGCAAAAGCGTTTCAATATGCGGGTCTATCCTTGGTGGGACCTTCGAGTTCCTTTTGGATAGGGTCGCATATTGGGCGTGACAAATGGATTTCAAACACCAGGGCACCATTGATTGCCGGGAAAACATTGAGATGCATGGTTTTTAAATTCTAGTAAATCCAAAACTCGTCTGAAATTCATGAAACTTGGCATGCTATCATGGAGCGGCATCTACATGCCGTGGTAATTTTTTTGTCCCATTTGGGGTAGGTTTGGGTAGATGCTTCTCATAAACCGGAGCTTCTCACAACAAGAACGATGCTTTTCAGTAGGGAACGTCCCACCTTTGGGGATGAAACGATATCCATTGCCTCTTATTGCTTTCAATTTTTTTTCTCGTGTCAACATAGAACAATAGGAGTGTTGTGTGAATTTTTGTGATTTTTCGGGGTTCGTTTGGACATTTTTATGCATTAACTGAGTTTTCAATGCATTTATGTGCATAATTCAAATTTTAACTACATGCACATGCTCCGGTGAATATAAATTGGTTGAAAAATAAAATATGTGTCCTTCGGTGCATGCTTCGGTCCCATGCAATAAATGGGAATGAATTTCAAACACCAGGGCACCGTTTATTGCCGTGAAAACATTGAGAAGCGTGGTTTTTAAATTCTAGTAAATCCAAAACTCGTCTGAAATTCATGAAACTTGGCATGCTATCACGGAGCGGCATCAACATGTCGTGGTAAAACTTTTGCATTTGGGGAAGGTTTGGGTATATGCTTCTCACAAACCGGAGCTTCCCACAACAAGCATGATAATTTTTAGTAGGGAATGTCCCACCTTTGGGGACGAAACGATATCCATTGCCTCTTATTGCTTTCAAATTTTTTTCTCGTGTCAACATAGAACAACAGGAGTGTTGTGTGAATTTTTGTGATTTTTCGGGGTTTGGTTGGACATTTTTATGCATTCACTGAGTTTTCAATGCATTTATGTGCATAATTAAAATTTGAACTACATGCACATGCTCCGGTGCATATAAATTGGTTGAAAAATCAAATCTGTGTCCTTCGGTGCATGCTTCGGTCCCATGCAAGAAATGGGAATGAATTTCAAACACCAGGGCACCGTTTATTGCCGAGAAATCATTGAGATGCCTGGTTTTTAAATTCTAGTAAATCCAAAACTCGTCTGAAATTCATGAAACTTGGCATGCTATCATGGAGCGGCATCAACGTGCCGTGGTAAAACTTTTGCATTTGGGGCAGGTTTGGGTATATGCTTCTCACAAACCGGAGCTTCTCACCACAAGCATGATAATTTTCGGTAGGGACCCACCTTTGGGGACGAAACGATATCCATTGCCTCTTATTGCTTTCAAATTTTTTCTCGTGTCAACATAGAACAACAAGAGTGTTGTGCGAATTTTTGTGATTTTTCGGGGTTCGTTTGGACATTTTTATGCATTCACTGAGTTATCAATGCATTTATGTGTATAATTCAAATTTGAACTACATGCACATGCTTCGGTGCATATAAATTGGTTGAAGAATCAAATATGTGTCCTTCGGTGCATGGTTCGGTCCCATGCAAGAAATGGATATGAATTTCAAACACCAGGGCACTGTTTACTGCCGTGAAAACATTAAGATGCCTGGTTTTAAATTCTAGTAAATCCAAAACTCGTCTGAAATTCATGAAACTTGGCATGCTATCATGGAGCGGCATCAACATGCCGTGGTAAATATTTTGCATTTGGGGAAGGTTTGGGTATATGCTTCTCACAAATCGGAGCTTCTCACAACAAGCATGATAATTTTCGGTAGGGAACGTCCCACCTTTGGGGACGAAACGATATCCATTGCCTCTTATTGCTTTCAAAATTTTTTCTCGTGTCAACATAGAACAACAGGACTGCTGTGTGAATTTTTGTGATTATTCGGGGTTTGTTTGGACATTTTTATGCATTCACTAAGTTTTCAATGCATTTATGTGCATAATTCAAATTTGAACTACATGCACATGCTCCGGTGCATATAAATTGGTTGAAAAATCAAATATGTGTCCTTCGGTGCATGTTTCGGTCCCATGCAAGAAATGGGAATGAATTTCAAACATCAGGGCACAATTGATTGCCGGGAAGTCATTGAGATGCCTGGTTTTTAAATTCAAGTAAATCCAAAACTCGTCTGAAATTTGTGAAACATGGCATGCTATCATGGAGCGGCATCAACATGTCGTGGTAAAATTTAAGTCCCATTTGGGGCAGGTTTGGGTATATGCTTCTCACAAACCGGAGCTTCTCACAACAAGCATGATGGTTTTCGGTAGGGAACGTCCCACCTTCGGGGACGAAACGATATCCATTGCTTCTTATTGCTTTCAAATTTTTTTCTCGTGTCAATATAGAACAACAGGAGTGTTGTGAATTTTTGTGACTTTTCGGGGTTTGTTTGGCTATTTTTATGCATTAACTGAGTTTTCAATGCATTTATGTACATAATTCAAATTTGAACTACATGCACATGCTCCGGAGCATACAAATTTGTTGAAAAATCTAATATGTATCCTTGGGTGCATGATGAGGTCCCATGCAAGAAAGTGGAATGAATTTCAAATAGCAGGGCATCGTTGATTGCCATGAAAACATTGAGATGCCTAGTTTTTAAATTCTAGTAAATACAAAACTCGTTTGAAATTCATGAAAGTTGGCATGCTATCATGGAGCGGCGTCAACGTGCCGTGGTAATTTTTTTGTCCCATTTGGGGCAGGTTTGGGTATATGCTTGTGACAAACCGGAGCTTCTCACAACAAGAATGATGGTTTTCGGTAGGGAACGTCCCACCTTTGGGGACGAAACGATATCCATTGCCTCTTATTGCTTTCAAATTTTTACTCGTGTCAAAATAGAACAAGAGGAGAGTTGTGTGAATTTTTGTGATTTTTCGGGGTTCGTTTGGACATTTTTATGCATTAACTGAGTTTTCAATGCATTTATGTGCATAATTCAAATTTGAACTACATGCACATGCTCCAATGCATATAAATTGGTTGAAAAATCAAATATGTGTCCTTGGGTGCATGCTTAGGTCCCATGCAAGAAATGGGAATGAATTTCAAACAGCAGGGCATCGTCGATTGCCGGGAAAACATTGAGATGCCTGGTTTTTAAATTCAAGTAAATCCAAAACTCGTCTGAAATTTGTGAAACATGGCATGCTATCATGGAGCGGCATCAACATGTCGTGGTAAAATTTAAGTCCCATTTGGGGCAGGTTTGGGTATATGCTTCTCACCAACGGGAGCTTCTCACAACAAGCATGATGGTTTTCGGCAGGGAACGTCCCACCTTTGGGGACGAAACGATATCCATTGCCTCTTATTGCTTTCAAATTTTTTTTCTCGTTTCAATATAGAACAACAGGAGTGTTGTGAATTTTTGTGACTTTTTGGGGTTTGTTTGGCTATTTTTATGCATTAACTGAGTTTTCAATGCATTTATGTGCATAATTCAAATTTGAACTACATGCACATGCTCCGGAGCATATAAATTTGTTGAAAAATCAAATATGTATCCTTGGGTGCATGATGAGGTCCCATGCAAGAAAGTGGAATGAATTTCAAAGAGCAGGGCGTCGTTGATTGCCATGAAAACATTGAGATGCCTTGTTTTTAAATTCTAGTAAATCCAAAACTCGTCTGAAATTCATGAAAGTTGGCATGCTATCATGGAGCGGCATCAACATGCCGTGGTAATTTTTTTTCCCATTTGGGGCAGGTTTGGGTATATGCTTCTCACAAACCGGAGCTTCTCACAACAAGAATGATGGTTTTCGGTAGGGAACGTCCCTCCTTTGGGGACGAAACGATATCCATTGCCTCTTATTGCTCTCAAATTTTTTCTCGTGTCAAAATAGAACAAGAGGAGAGTTGTGTGAATTTTTGTGATTTTTCAGGGTTCGTTTGGACATTTTTATGCATTAACTGAGTTTTCAATGCATTTATGTGCATAATTCAAATTTGAACTACATGCACATGCTCTGATGCATATAAATTGGTTGAAAAATCAAATATGTGTCCTTGGGTGAATGCTTAGGTCCCATGCAAGAAATGGGAATGAATTTCAAATAGCAGGGCATCGTTGATTGCCGGGAAAACATTGAGATGCCTGGTTTTTAAATTCAAGTAAATCCAAAACTCGTCTGAAATTTGTGAAACATGGCATGCTATCATGGAGCGGCATCAACATGTCGTGGTAAAATTTAAGTCCCATTTGGGGCAGGTTTGGGTATATGCTTCTCACCAACGGGAGCTTCTCACAACAAGCATGATGGTTTTCGGTAGGGAACGTCCCACCTTGGGGGAAGAAACGATATCCATTGCCTCTTATTGCTTTCAAATTTTTTTCTCGTGTCAATATAGAACAACAGGAGTGTTGTGAATTTTTGTGACTTTTCGGGGTTTGTTTGGATATTTTTATGCATTAACTGAGTTTTCAATGCATTTATGTGCATAATTCAAATTTGAACTACATGCGCATGCTCCGGAGCATATAAATTTGTTGAAAAATCAAATATGTATCCTTGGGTGCATGACGAGGTCCCATGCAAGAAATGGGAATGAATTTCAAACGGCAGGGCATCGTTGATTGCCGGGAAAACATGGAGATGCCTGGTTTTTAAATTCTACTAAATCCAAAACTCGTCTGAAATTTATGAAACTTGGTATGCTATCATGGAGCGGCATCAACATGCCGTGGTAATTTTTTTGTCCCATTTGGGGCAGGTTTGGGTATGTGCATCTCACAAACCGGAGCTTCTCACAAGAAGAATGATGGTTTTCGGTAGGGAACGTCCCACCTTTGGGGAGGAAACGATATCCATTGCTTCTTATTGCTTTCAAATTTTTTTCTCGTGTCAAAATAGAACAAGAGGAGAGTTGTGTGAATTTTTGTGATTTTTCGGGGTTCGTTTGGACATTTTTATGCATTAACTGAGTTTTCAATGCATTTATGTGCATAATTCAAATTTGAACTACATGCACATGCTCCGATGCATATAATTTGGTCGAAAAATCAAATATGTGTCCTTCGGTGCATGCTTCGGCCGATGCAAGAAATGGGGATGAATTTCAAACACCAGGGCACCGTTTATTGCCAGGAAAACATTGAGCTTCCTGGTTTTTAAATTCTAGTAAATCCAAAACTCGTCTGAAATTCATGAAACTTGGCATGCTATCATGGAGCGGCATCAACATGTCGTGGTAAAATTTAAGTCCCATTTGGAGCAGGTTTGGGTGTATGCTTCTCACAAACCGGAGCTTCTCACAACAAGCATGATGGTTTTCGGTAGGGAACGTCCCACCTTTGGGGACGAAACGATATCCATTGCCTCTTATTGCTTTCAATTTTTTTTCTCGTGTCAATATAGATCAACAGGAGTGTTGTGAATTTTTGTGATTTTTCGGGGTTTGTTTGGATATTTTTATGCATTAACTAAGTTTCAATGCATTTATGTGCATAATTCAAATTTGAACTACATGCACATGCTCCGGAGCATATAAATTTGTTGAAAAATCAAATATGTATCCTTGGGTGCATGATGAGGTCCCATGCAAGAAATAGGAATGAATTTCAAGCAGCAGGGCATCGTTGATTGCCATGAAAACATTGAGATGCCTTGTTTTTAAATTCTAGTATCCAAAACTCGTCTGAAATTCATGAAAGTTGGCATGCTATCATGGAGCGGCATCAACATGCCGTGGTAATTTTTTTGTCCCATTTGGGGCAGGTTTGGGTATATGCTTCTCACAAACCGGAGCTTCTCACAACAAGAATGATGGTTTTCGGTAGGGAACGTCCCACCTTTGGGGACGAAACGATATCCATTGCCTCTTATTGCTTTCAAATTTTTCTCGTGTCAAAATAGAACAAGAGGAGAGTTGTGTGAATTTTTGTGATTTTTCGGGGTTCGTTTGGACATTTTTATGCATTAACTGAGTTTTCAATGCATTTATGTGCATAATTCAAATTTGAACTACATGGACATGTTCCGATGCATATAAATTAGTTGAAAAATCAAATATGTGTCCTTGGGTGCATGCTTAGGTCCCATGCAAGAAATGGGAATGAATTTCAAACAGCAGGGCATCGTTGATTGCCGGGAAAACATTGAGATGCCTGGTTTTTAAATTCAAGTAAATCCAAAACTCGTCTGAAATTTTTGAAACATGGCATGCTATCATGGAGCGGCATCAACATGTCGTGGTAAAATTTAAGTCAAATTTGGGGCAGGTTTGGGTATATGCTTCTCACAAACCGGAGCTTCTCACAACAAGCATGATGGTTTTCGGTAGGGAACGTCCCACCTTTGGGGACGAAACGATATCCATTGCCTCTTATTGCTTTCAAATTTTTTCTCGTGTCAACTTAGAACAACAGGAGTGTTGTGTGAATTTTTGTGATTTTCCGGGGTTCGTTTCGACATTTTTATGCATTAACTGAAGTTTTCAATGCATTTATGTGCATAATTCAAATTCGAACTACATTCACATGCTCCGATGCATATAAATTGTTGATAAATCAGATATGTGTCCTTGGGTGGATGCTTAGGTCCTATGCAAGAAATGGGAATGAATTTCAAACACCAGGGCACCGTTGATTGCCAGGAAACATTGAGATGCCTTGTTTTTAATTCTAGTAAATCCAAAATTCGTCTGATATTCATGAAACTTGGCATGCTATCATGGTGTGTCATCAACTTGTTGTGGTAAATTTTTTGTCCCATTTCGGGCAGGTTTGGGTATATGCTTCTCACAAACCGGTCCTTCTCACAAGAAGGGTGATGGTTTTCAGTAGGGAACATCCCACCTTTGGGGACGAAGCGATATCCATTGCCTCTTATTGCTTTCAAATTTTTTCTCATGTCAACATAGAACAACATGAGTGTTGTGTGAATTTTTCTGATTTTTCGGGCTTCGTATGGACATTTTTGTGCATTAACTCTGTTTTCAATGCATTTATGTGCATAATTCAAATTTGAACTACATGCACATGCTCCAGTGCATATAAATTGGTTGATAAATCAAATCTGTGTCCTCGGGTGCATGCTTAGGTCCCATGCAAGAAATGGGAATGAATTCCGACCACTAGGGCAGCGTTGACTGTCGGGAAAACATTGAGATGCCTAGTTTTTAAATTCTAGTAAATCCAAAACTCGTCCAAAATTCATGAAACTTGGCATGCTATCATTGAACGGCATGAACATGTCGTGGTAAATTTTTTGTCCCATTTGGGGCAGGTTTGGGTATATGCTTCTCACAAACCGGAGCTTCTCACAACAAGCATGAGGGTTTTCGGTAGGGAACGTCCCACCTTTGGGGACGAAACGATATCCATTGCCTCTTATTTCTTTCAAATTTTTTCTCGTCTCAACTTAGAACAAAGGGAGTGTTGTCTGAATTTTTTTGATTTTTTGGGGTTCATTTGGACATTTTTATGCATTAACTGAGTTTTCAATGCATTTATGTGCATAATTAAAATGTGAACTACATTCACATGCTCCGGTGCATATAAATTGGTTGATAAATCAGATATGTGTCCTTGGGAGTATGCTTAGGTCCCATGCAAGAAATGGGAATGAATTTCAAACACTGTGGCACCGATTGATTTCAGGAAAACATTGAGATGCCTTGTTTTTAAATTCTAGTAAATCCAAAATTCGTCTGAAATTCATGAAACTTGGCATGCTATCATGGTGGTAAAGTTTTTTTCCCATTTGGGGCAGGTTTGGGTATATGCTTCTCACAAACCGGAGCTTCTCACAACAAGCATGATGGTTTTCGGTAAGGAACGTCCCACCTTTGGGGACAAAACGATATCCATTGCCTCTTATTGCTTTCAAATTTTTTCTCGTGTCAACTTAGAACAACAGGAGTGTTGTGTGAATTTTTGTGATTTTTCGGGGTTCGTTTGGAGTTTTTTATGCATTAACTGAGTTTTCAATGCATTTATGTGCATAATTCAAATTTGAACTACATGCACATGCTCCGGTGCATATAAATTGGTTGATAAATCAAATCTGTGTGCGTGGGTGCATGCTTAGGTCCATGCCAGAAATGGGAATGAATTTGAACACTAGGGCAGCGTTGATTGTCGGGAAAACATTGAGATGCCTAGTTTTTAAATTCTAGTCAATCCAAAACTCGTCCGAAATTCATGAAACTTGGCATGCAATCATGGAGCGGCATCAACATGCCCTGGTAATTTTTTTGTCCCATTTGGGGCAGGTTTGGGTATATGCTTCTCACAAACCGAGCTTCTCACAACAAGCATGATGGTTTCCGGTAGGGAATGTCCCACCTTTGGGGACGAAACGATATCCATTGCCTCTTATTGCTTTCAAATTTTTTTCGTGTCAACATAGAACAACAGGAGTGTTGTGTGAATTTTCAGGGTTTGTTTTGGACATTTTTATGCATTAACTGAGGTTTCAAAGCATTTATGTGCATAATTCAAATTTGAACTACATTCACATGCTCGGTGCATATAAATTGGATGATAAATCTAATTTGTGTCTTTGGGTGCATTGTTAGGTCCCATGCAAGAAATGGGAATGAATTTCAAACACCCGGCACCGTTGATTGCCGAGGAAAACATTGAGATGCCTTGTTTTTTAAATTCTAGTAAATCCAAAATTCGTCTGAAATTCATGAAAATTGGCATGCTATCATGGAGCGGTAATTTTTTGTCCCATGTGGGGCAGGTTTGGGTATATGCTTGTCACAAACCGGTGCTTCTCACAACAAGGATGATAGTTTTCAGTGAGGAACATCCCACCTTTGGGAACGAAATGATATCCATTGCCTCTTATTGATTTCAAATTTTTTTCTCATGTCGACATAGAACAACGGGAGTGTTGTGTGAATTTTTGTGATTTTTCGGGTTCGTTTGGACATTTTTATGCATTAACTGAGTTTTCAATGCATTTATGTGCATAATTCAAATTGAACTACATTCACATGCTCAGATGCATATAAATTGTTGATAAATCAGATATGTGTGCTTGGGTTGATGCTTAGGTCCTATGCAAGAAATGGGAATGATTTTCAAACACCAGGGGACCGTTGATTGCCAGGAAACATTGAGATGCCTTGTTTTTAAATTCTAGTAAATCCAAAATTCGTCTGAAATTCATGAAACTTGTCATGCTATCATGGTGCGGCATCAACATGCCGTGGTAAATTTTTTGTCCCATTTCGGGCAGGTTTTGGTGTATGCTTCTCACAAACCAGTGGTTCTCACAACAAGGATGATGGTTTTCAGTAGGGAACATCCCACCTTTGGGAACAAAACGATATCCATTGCCTCTTATTGATTTCAAATTTTTTTCTCGTGTCAACATAGAACAATAGGAGTGTTGTGTGAATATTTCTTATTTTTCGAGGTTCCTTCGGACATTTTTATGCATTAACTGAGTTTTCAATGCATTTATGTGCATAATACAAATTTGAACTACATGCACATGCTCCGGTGCATATAAATTGGTTGATAAATCAAATCTGTGTCCTCGGGTGCATGCTTAGGTCCCATGCAAGAAATGGGAATGAATTCCGAACACTAGGGCAGCGTTGATTGTCAGGAAAACATTGAGATGCCTGGTTTTTAAATTCTAGTAAATCCAAAACTCCTCCGAAATTCATGAAACTTGGCATGCAATCATGGAGCGGCATCAACATGCCCTGGTAAATTTTTTGTCCCATTTGGGGCAGGTTTGGGTATATGCTTCTCACAAACCGAGCTTCTCACAACAAGCATGATGGTTTCCGGTAGGGAATGTCCCACCTTTGGGGACGAAACGATATCCATTGCCTCTTATTGCTTTCAAATTTTTTCGTGTCAACATAGAACAACAGAGTGTTGTGTGAATTTTCAGGGTTTGTTTTGGACATTTTATGCATTAACTGAGGTTTCAAAGCATTTATGTGCATAATTCAAATTTGAACTACATTCACATGCTCCGGTGCATATAAATTGGATGATAAATCTAATTTGTGTCTTTGGGTGCATTGTTAGGTCCCATGCAAGAAATGGGAATGAATTTCTAACACCCGGGCACCGTTGATTGCCAGGAAAACATTGAGATGCCTTGTTTTTTCAATTCTAGTAAATCCAAAATTCGTCTCAAATTCATGAAACTTGGCATGCTATCATGGAGCGGTAATTTTTTTGTCCCATGTGGGGCAGGTTTGGGTATATGCTTCTCACAAACCGGTGCTTCTCACAACAAGGATGATAGTTTTCGGTAGGGAACATCCCACCTTTGGGAACGAAATGATATCCATTGCCTCTTATTGATTTCAAATTTTTTTCTCATGTCAGCATAGAACAACGGGAGTGTTGTGTGAATTTTTGTGATTTTTTGGGGTTCGTTTGGACATTTTTATGCATTAACTGAGTTTTCAATGCATTTATGTGCATAATTCAAATTCGAACTACATTCACATGCTCAGATGCATATAAATTGTGGATAAATCAGATATGTGTGCTTGGGTTGATGCTTAGGTCCTATGCAAGAAATGGGAATGATTTTCAAACACCAGGGGACCGTTGATTGCCAGGAAACATTGAGATGCCTTGTTTTTAAATTCTAGTAAATCCAAAATTCGTCTGAAATTCATGAAACTTGGCATGCTATCATGGTGCGGCATCAACATGCCGTGGTAAATTTTTTGTCCCATTTCGGGCAGGTTTTGGTGTATGCTTCTCACAAACCGGAGCTTCTCACAACAAGCATGATGGTTTTCGGTAGGGAATGTCCCACCTTTGGGGACGGAACAATGTCCATTGCCTCTTATTGCTTTCAAATTTTTTTCTCGTGTCAATGTAGAACAACTGGAGTGTTGTGGGAATTTTTGTGAATTTTCGGGGTTCGCTTGGACATTTTTATGCATTAACTGAGTTTTCAATGCATTTATGTGCATAATTCAAATTTGAACTACATGCACATGCTCCAGTGCATATAAATTTGTTGAAAAATCAAATATGTATCCTTGGGTGCATGATGAGGTCCCATGCAAGAAATAGGAATGAATTTCAAGCAGCAGGGCATCGTTGATTGCCATGAAAACATTGAGATGCCTTGTTTTTAAATTCTAGTATCCAAAACTAAATGCGAAATTCATGAAACTTGGCATGCTATCATGGAGCCGCATCAACATGCCGTGGTAATTTTTTTGTCCCATTTGGGGCAGGTTTGGGTATATGCTTCTCACAAACCGGAGCTTCTCACAACAAGAATGATGGTTTTCGGTAGGGAACGTCCCACCTTTGGGGACGAAACGATATCCATTGCCTCTTATTGCTTTCAAATTTTTCTCGTGTCAAAATAGAACAAGAGGAGAGTTGTGTGAATTTTTGTGATTTTTCGGGTTCGTTTGGACATTTTATGCATTAACTGAGTTTTCAATGCATTTATGTGCATAATTCAAATTTGAACTACATGGACATGTTCCGATGCATATAAATTAGTTGAAAAATCAAATATGTGTCCTTGGGTGCATGCTTAGGTCCCATGCAAGAAATGGGAATGAATTTCAAACAGCGGGCATCGTTGATTGCCGGAAAACATTGAGATGCCTGGTTTTTAAATTCAAGTAAATCCAAAACTTCGTCTGAAATTTTTGAAACATGGCATGCTATCATGGAGCGGCATCAACATGTCGTGGTAAAATTTAAGTCAAATTTGGGGCAGGTTTGGGTATATGCTTCTCACAAACCGGAGCTTCTCACAACAAGCATGATGGTTTTCGGTAGGGAACGTCCCACCTTTGGGGACGAAACGATATCCATTGCCTCTTATTGCTTTCAAATTTTTTCTCGTGTCAACTTAG
Organism: Aegilops bicornis; assembly: GCA_021605145.1. Lineage (NCBI taxonomy): Eukaryota > Viridiplantae > Streptophyta > Magnoliopsida > Poales > Poaceae > Aegilops > Aegilops bicornis. Next base: position 134,776,974 of record CM038671.1, read on the forward strand.
AACAACAGGAGTGTTGTGTGAATTTTTGTGATTTTCCGGGGTTCGTTTCGACATTTTTATGCATTAACTGAGTTTTCAATGCATTTATGTGCATAATTCAAATTCGAACTACATTCACATGCTCCGATGCATATAAATTGTTGATAAATCAGATATGTGTCCTTGGGTGGATGCTTAGGTCCTATGCAAGAAATGGGAATGAATTTCAAACACCAGGGCACCGTTGATTGCCAGGAAACATTGAGATGCCTTGTTTTTTAATTCTAGTAAATCCAAAATTCGTCTGATATTCATGAAACTTGGCATGCTATCATGGTGTGTCATCAACTTGTTGTGGTAAATTTTTTGTCCCATTTCGGGCAGGTTTGGGTATATGCTTCTCACAAACCGGTCCTTCTCACAAGAAGGGTGATGGTTTCGAGGGAACATCCCACCTTTGGGGAATGACGATATCCATTGCCTCTTATTGCTTTCAAATTTTTTCTCATGTCAACATAGAACAACATGAGTGTTGTGTGAATTTTTCTGATTTTTCGGCTTCAGATGGACATTTTTGTGCATTAACTCTGTTTTCAATGCATTTATGTGCATAATTCAAATTTGAACTACATGCACATGCTCCGATTGCATATAAATTGGTTGATAAATCAAATCTGTGTCCTCGGGTGCATGCTTAGGTCCCATGCAAGAAATGGGAATGAATTCGACCACTAGGGCAGCGTTACCTGTCGGGAAAACATTGAGATGCCTAGTTTTTAAATTCTAGTAAATCCAAAACTTCGTCCAAAATTCATGAAACTTGGCATGCTATCATTGAACGGCATGAACATGTCGTGGTAAATTTTTGTCCCATTTGGGGCAGGTTTGGGTATATGCTTCTCACAAACCGGAGCTTCTCACAACAAGCATGAGGGTTTTCGGTGAGAACGTCCCACCTTTGGGGACCTAAAACGATATCCATTGCCTCTTATTTCTTTCAAATTTTTCTCGTCTCAACTTAGAACAAAGGGAGTGTTGTCTGAATTTTTTGATTTTTTGGGGTTCATTTGGACATTTTATGCATTAACTGAGTTTTCAATGCATTTATGTGCATAATTAAAATGTGAACTACATTCACATGCTCCGGTGCATATAAATTGGTTGATAAATCAGATATGTGTCCTTGGGAGTATGCTTAGGTCCCATGCAAGAAATGGGAATGAATTTCAAACACCAGGGCACCGTTGATTTCCAGGAAAACATTGAGATGCCTTGTTTTTAAATTCTAGTAAATCCAAAATTCGTCTGAAATTCATGAAACTTGGCATGCTATCATGGTGGTAAAGTTTTTTTCCCATTTGGGGCAGGTTTGGGTATATGCTTCTCACAAACCGGAGCTTCTCACAACAAGCATGATGGTTTTCGTAAGGAACGTCCCACCTTTGGGGACAAAGCGATATCCATTGCCTCTTATTGCTTTCAAATTTTTTCTCGTGTCAACTTAGAACAACAGGAGTGTTGTGTGAATTTTGTGATTTTTCGGGGTTCGTTTGGAGTTTTTTATGCATTAACTGAGTTTTCAATGCATTTATGTGCATAATTCAAATTTGAACTACATGCACATGCTCCGGTGCATATAAATTGGTTGATAAATCAAATCTGTGTGCTTGGGTGCATGCTTAGGTCCATGCCAGAAATGGGAATGAATTTCGAACACTAGGGCAGCGTTGATTGTCGGGAAAACATTGAGATGCCTAGTTTTTAAATTCTAGTCAATCCAAAACTCGTCCGAAATTCATGAAACTTGGCATGCAATCATGGAGCGGCATCAACATGCCACAGTAATTTTTTGTCCCATTTGGGGCAGGTTTGGGTATATGCTTCTCACAAACCGAGCTTCTCACAACAAGCATGATGGTTTCCGGTAGGGAATGTCCCACCTTTGGGGACGAAACGATATCCATTGCCTCTTATTGCTTTCAAATTTTTTTCGTGTCAACATAGAACAACAGGAGTGTTGTGTGAATTTTCAGGGTTTGTTTTGGACATTTTTATGCATGAACTGAGGTTTCAAAGCATTTATGTGCATAATTCAAATTTGAACTACATTCACATGCTCCGGTGCATATAAATTGGATGATAAATCTAATTTGTGTCTTTGGGTGCATTGTTAGGTCCCATGCAAGAAATGGGAATGAATTTCAAACACCCGGGCACCGTTGATTGCCAGGAAAACATTGAGATGCCTTGTTTTTTAAATTCTAGTAAATCCAAAATTCGTCTGAAATTCATGAAAATTGGCATGCTATCATGGAGCGGTAATTTTTTTGTCCCATGTGGGGCAGGTTTGGGTATATGCTTGTCACAAACCGGTGCTTCTCACAACAAGGATGATAGTTTTCAGTAGGGAACATCCCACCTTTGGGAACGAAATGATATCCATTGCCTCTTATTGATTTCAAATTTTTTTCTCATGTCAGCATAGAACAACGGGAGTGTTGTGTGAATTTTTGTGATTTTTCGGGGTTCGTTTGGACATTTTTATGCATTAACTGAGTTTTCAATGCATTTATGTGCATAATTCAAATTCGAACTACATTCACATGCTCAGATGCATATAAATTGTTGATAAATCAGATATGTGTGCTTGGGTTGATGCTTAGGTCCTATGCAAGAAATGGGAATGATTTTCAAACACCGGGGACCGTTGATTGCCGTGAAACATTGAGATGCCTTGTTTTTAAATTCTAGTAAATCCAAAATTAAATCTGAAATTCATGAAACTTGTCATGCTATCATGGTGCGGCATCAACATGCCGTGGTAAATTTTTTGTCCCATTTCGGGCAGGTTTTGGTGTATGCTTCTCACAAACCAAAGGGTTCTCACAACAAGGATGATGGTTTTCAGTAGGGAACATCCCACCTTTGGGAACAAAACGATATCCATTGCCTCTTATTGATTTCAAATTTTTTTCTCGTGTCAACATAGAACAATAGGAGTGTTGTGTGAATATTTCTTATTTTTCGAGGTTCCTTCGGACATTTTTATGCATTAACTGAGTTTTCAATGCATTTATGTGCATAATACAAATTTGAACTACATGCACATGCTCGGTGCATATAAATTGGTTGATAAATCAAATCTGTGTCCTCGGGTGCATGCTTAGGTCCCATGCAAGAAATGGGAATGAATTCCGAACACTAGGGCAGCGTTGATTGTCAGGAAAACATTGAGATGCCTGGTTTTTAAATTCTAGTAAATCCAAAACTCCTCCGAAATTCATGAAACTTGGCATGCAATCATGGAGCGGCATCAACATGCCCTGGTAAATTTTTGTCCCATTTGGGGCAGGTTTGGGTATATGCTTCTCACAAACCGAGCTTCTCACAACAAGCATGATGGTTTCCGGTAGGGAATGTCCCACCTTTGGGGACGAAACGATATCCATTGCCTCTTATTGCTTTCAAATTTTTTTCGTGTCAACATAGAACAACAGGAGTGTTGTGTGAATTTTCAGGGTTTGTTTTGGACATTTTTATGCATTAACTGAGGTTTCAAAGCATTTATGTGCATAATTCAAATTTGAACTACATTCACATGCTCCGGTGCATATAAATTGGATGATAAATCTAATTTGTGTCTTTGGGTGCATTGTTAGGTCCCATGCAAGAAATGGGAATGAATTTCTAACACCGGGCACCGTTGATTGCCGTGAAAACATTGAGATGCCTTGTTTTTCAATTCTAGTAAATCCAAAATTCGTCTCAAATTCATGAAACTTGGCATGCTATCATGGAGCGGTAATTTTTTTGTCCCATGTGGGGCAGGTTTGGGTATATGCTTCTCACAAACCGGTGCTTCTCACAACAAGGATGATAGTTTTCGGTAGGGAACATCCCACCTTTGGGAACGAAATGATATCCATTGCCTCTTATTGATTTCAAATTTTTTTCTCATGTCAGCATAGAACAACGGGAGTGTTGTGTGAATTTTTGTGATTTTTCGGGGTTCGTTTGGACATTTTTATGCATTAACTGAGTTTTCAATGCATTTATGTGCATAATTCAAATTCGAACTACATTCACATGCTCAGATGCATATAAATTGTGGATAAATCAGATATGTGTGCTTGGGTTGATGCTTAGGTCCTATGCAAGAAATGGGAATGATTTTCAAACACCGAGGGGACCGTTGATTGCCGGAAACATTGAGATGCCTTGTTTTTAAATTCTAGTAAATCCAAAATTAAATGAAATTCATGAAACTTGGCATGCTATCATGGTGCGGCATCAACATGCCGTGGTAAATTTTTGTCCCATTTCGGCAGGTTTTGGTGTATGCTTCTCACAAACCAGTGGTTCTCACAACAAGGATGATGGTTTTCAGTAGGGAACATCCCACCTTTGGGAACAAAACGATATCCATTGCCTCTTATTGATTTCAAATTTTTTTCTCGTGTCAACATAGAACAACAGGAGTGTTGTGTGAATATTTCTTATTTTTCGAGGTTCCTTCGGACATTTTTATGCATTAACTGAGTTTTCAATGCATTTATGTGCATAATACAAATTTGAACTACATGCACATGCTCCGGTGCATATAAATTGGTTGATAAATCAAATCTGTGTCCTCGGGTGCATGCTTAGGTCCCATGCAAGAAATGGGAATGAATTAGAACACTAGGGCAGCGTTGATTGTCGGGAAAACATTGAGATGCCTTGTTTTTAAATTCTAGTAAATCCAAAACTCCTCCGAAATTCATGAAACTTGGCATGCAATCATGGAGCGGCATCAACATGCCCTGGTAAATTTTTTGCCCCATTTGGGGCAGGTTTGGGTATATGCTTCTCACAAACCGAGCTTCTCACAACAAGCACGATGGTTTCCGGTAGGGAATGTCCCACCTTTGGGGACGAAACGATATCCATTGCCTCTTATTGCTTTCAAATTTTTTCGTGTCAACATAGAACAACAGAGTGTTGTGTGAATTTTCGAGGTTTGTTTTGGACATTTTATGCATTAACCGAGGTTTCAAAGCATTTATGTGCATAATTCAAATTTGAACTACATTCACATGCTCCGGTGCATATAAATTGGATGATAAATCTAATTTGTGTCTTTGGGTGCATTGTTAGGTCCCATGCAAGAAATGGGAATGAATTTCAAACACCCGGGCACCGTTGATTGCCAGGAAAACATTGAGATGCCTTGTTTTTTAAATTCTAGTAAATCCAAAATTAAATCTGAAATTCATGAAACTTGGCATGCTATCATGGAGCGGTAATTTTTTGTCCCATGTGGGGCAGGTTTGGGTATATGCTTCTCACAAACCGTGCTTCTCACAACAAGGATGATAGTTTTCGGTAGGGAACATCCCACCTTTGGGAAACGAAATGATATCCATTGCCTCTTATTGATTTCAAATTTTTTCTCATGTCGGCATAGAACAACGGGAGTGTTGTGTGAATTTTGTGATTTTTCGGGGTTCGTTTGGACATTTTTATGCATTAACTGAGTTTTCAATGCATTTATGTGCATAATTCAAATTCGAACTACATTCACATGCTCAGATGCATATAAATTGTTGATAAATCAGATATGTGTGCTTGGGTTGATGCTTAGGTCCTATGCAAGAAATGGGAATGATTTTCAAACACCAGGGGACCGTTGATTGCCGTGGAAACATTGAGATGCCTTGTTTTTAAATTCTAGTAAATCCAAAATTAAATGAAATTCATGAAACTTGTCATGCTATCATGGTGCGGCATCAACATGCCGTGGTAAATTTTTTGTCCCATTTCGGGCAGGTTTTGGTGTATGCTTCTCACAAACCAGTGGTTCTCACAACAAGGATGATGGTTTTCAGTAGGGAACATCCCACCTTTGGGAACAAAACGATATCCATTGCCTCTTATTGATTTCAAATTTTTTTCTCGTGTCAACATAGAACAACAGGAGTGTTGTGTGAATATTTCTTATTTTTCGAGGTTCCTTCGGACATTTTTATGCATTAACTGAGTTTTCAATGCATTTATGTGCATAATTCAAATTTGAACTACATGCACATGCTCCGGTGCATATAAATTGGTTGATAAATCAAATCTGTGTCCTCGGGTGTATGCTTAGGTCCCATGCAAGAAATGGGAATGAATTCCGAACACTAGGGCAGCGTTGATTGTCAGGAAAACATTGAGATGCCTGGTTTTTAAATTCTAGTAAATCCAAAACTCCTCCGAAATTCATGAAACTTGGCATGCTATCCTGGTGGTAAATTTTTTGTCCCATTTGGGGCAGGTTTGGGTATATGCTTCTCACAAACCGGTGCTTCTCACAACAAGCATGATGGTTTTCGGTAGGGAACGTCCCACCTTTGGGGACGAAATGATATCCATTGCCTCTTATTGCTTTCACATTTTTTCTCGTGTCAACTTAGAATAACAGGAGTGTTGTGTGAATATTGGTGATTTTCCGGAGTTCGTTTGGATATTTTTATGCATAAACCGACTGTTCAATGCATTTATGTGCATAATTCAAATTTGAACTACATGCACATGCTTCGGTGCATATAAATTGGTTGATAAATCAAATTTGTGTCCTTGGGTGCATGCTTAGGTCCCATGCAAGAAATGGGAATGAATTTGAAACACCAGGGCACCGTTGATTGCCATGAAAACATTGAGATGCCTTATTTCTAAATTCTAGTAAATCCAAAACTCGTCGAAAATTCATGAAACTTGGCATGCTATCATGGAGCGGCATAAACATGCCGCGGTAAAACTTTTGTACCATTTGGGGCAGGTTTGGGTATATGCTTCTCACAAACCGGAGCTTCTCACAACAAGCATGATGGTTTTCGGTAGGGAACGTCCCACCTTTGGGGATGAAACGATATCCATTGCCTCTTATTGCTTTCAAATTTTTTTCTCGTGTCAACTTAGAACAACAGGAGTGTTGTGTGAATTTTTGTGATTTTTCGGGGTTCGTTCGGACATTTTTATGCATTAACTTAGTTTTCAATGCATTTATGTGCATAATTCAAATTTGAACTACATTCACATGCTCCGGTGCATATAAATTTGTTGATAAATTAGATATGTGTCCTTGGGTGCATTGCTTAGGTCCCATGCGAAAAATGGGAATGAATTTCAAACACCAGGGAACCGTTGATTGCCAGGAAAACATTGAGATGCATTGTTTTTAAATTCTAGTAAAACCAAAATTCGTCTGAAATTCATGAAACCTGGCATGCCATCATGGAACGGCATCAACATGCCGTGGTAAACTTTTTGTCCCATTTGGGGCAGGTTTGCGTATATGCTTCTCACAAACCGGTGCTTCTCACAACAAGGATGATGGTTTTCGGTAGGGAACATCCCACTTTTCGGAACGAAACGATACCCATTGCCTCTTATTGCTTTCAAATTTTTTCTCGGGTCAACAAAGAACAACAGGAGTGTTGTGTGAATTTTTCTGATTTTTCGGGGTTCGTTTGGACATTTTTATGCATTAACTGAGTTTTCAATGCATTTATGTGCATAATTCAAATTTGAACTACATGCACATGCTCCGGTGCATATAAATTGGTTGATAAATCAAATTTGTGTCCTCGGGTGCATGCTTAGGTCCCATGCAAGAAAATGGGAATGAATTCCGAACACTAGGGCAGCGTTGATTGTCGGGAAAACATTGAGATGCCTGGTTTTTAAATTCTAGTAAATCCAAAACTCGTCCAAAATTCATGAAACTTGGCATGCTATCATGGTGGTAAATTTTTTGTCCCATTTGGGGCAGGTTTGGGTCTATGCTTCTCACAAACCGGTGCTTCTCACAACAAGCATGATGGTTTTCGGTAGGGAACGTCCAACCTTTGGGGACGAAATGATATCCATTGCCTCTTATTGCTTTCACATTTTTTCTCGTGTCAACTTAGAACAACAGGAGTGTTGTGTGAATATTGGTGATTTTTCGGAGTTCGTTTGGACATTTCTATGCATAAACCGACTGTTCAATGCATTTATGTGCATAATTCAAATTTGAACTACATGCACATGCTTCGGTGCATATAAATTGGTTGATAAATCAAATTTGTGTCCTTGGGTGCATGCTTAGGTCCCATGCAAGAAATGGGAATGAATTTGAAACACCAGGGCACCGTTGATTGCCATGAAAACATTGAGATGCCTTATTTCTAAATTCTAGTAAATCCAAAACTCGTCGAAAGTTCATGAAACTTGGCATGCTATCATGGAGCGGCATAAACATGCCGCGGTAAAACTTTTGTACCATTTGGGGCAGGTTTGGGTATATGCTTCTCACAAACCGGAGCTTCTCACAACAAGCATGATGGTTTTCGGTAGGGAACGTCCCACCTTTGGGGACGAAATGATATCCATTGCCTCTTATTGATTTCAAGTTTTTTCTCGTGTCAACATAAAACAACAGGAGTGTTGCATGAATTTTTGTGATTTTTCGGGGTTAAATGCGGACATTTTTAGGCATTAACTGAGTTTTCAATGCATTTATGTGCATAATTCAAATTCGAACTACATTCACATGCTCCGATGCATATAAATTGTTGATAAATCAGATATGTGTCCTTGGGTTGATGCTTAGGTCCTATGCAAGAAATGGGAATGAATTTCGAACACCAGGGGACCGTTGATTGCCAAGAAACATTGAGATGCCTTGTTTTTAAATTCTAGTAAATCCAAAATTAAATGCGAAATTCATGAAACATGGCATGCTATCATGGTGCGGCATCAACATGCCGTGGTAAATTTTTATCCCATTTCGGGCAGGTTTGGGTGTATGCTTCTCACAAACCAGTGGTTCTCACAACAAGGATGATGGTTTTCGATGGGAACATCCCACCTTTGGGAGCAAGCGATATCCATTTCCTCTTATTGATTTCAAATTTTTTTCTCGTGTCAACATAGAACAACAGGAGTGTTGTGTGAATATTTCTTATTTTTTGAGGTTTCTTTGGACATTTTTATGCATTAACTGAGTTTTCAATGCATTTATGTGCATAATTCAAATTTGAACTACATGCACATGATCCGGTGCATCTAAATTGGTTGATAAATCAAATCGGTGTCCTCGTGTGCATGCTTAGGTCCCATGCAAGAAATGGGAATGAATTCCGAACACTAGGGCAGCGTTGATTGTCGAAAAAACATTGCGATGCCTGGTTTTTAAATTCTAGTAAATCCAAAACTCGTCCGAAATTCATGAAACTTGGCATGCTATCATGGTGGTAAATTTTTTGTCCCATTTGGGGCAGGTTTGGGTATATGCTTCTCACAAACCGGTGCTTCTCACAACAAGCATGATGGTTTTCGGTAGGGAACGTCCCACCTTTGGGGACGAAATGATATCCATTGCCTCTTATGGCTTTCACATTTTTTCTCGTGTCAACTTAGAACAACAGGAGTGTTGTGTGAATATTGGTGATTTTTCGGAGTTCGTTTGGACATTTTTATGCATAAACCGACTTTTTAATGCATTTATGTGCATAATTCAAATTTGAACTACATGCACATGCTTAGGTGCATATAAATTTGTTGATAAATCAAATTTGTGTCCTTGGGTGCATGCTTAGGTCCCATGCAAGAAATGGGAATGAATTTCAAACACCAGGGCACTGTTGATTGCCATGAAAACATTGAGATGCCTTGTTTTTGAATTCTAGTAAATCCAAAATTCGTCTGAAATTCATGAAACTTGGCATGCTATCATGGTGCGGCATCAACATGCCGTGGTAAATTTTTTGTCCCATTTCGGGCAGGTTTGGGTGTATGCTTCTCACAAACCAGTGGTTCTCACAACAAGGATGATGGTTTTCAGTAGGGAACATCCCACATTTGGGAACGAAACGATATCCATTGCATAATTCAAATTTGAACTACATGCACATGATCCGGTGCATCTAAATTGGTTGATAAATCAAATCTGTGTCCTCGTGTGCATGCTTAGGTCCCATGCAAGAAATGGGAATGAATTCCGAACACTAGGGCAGCGTTGATTGTGGGGAAAACATTGAGATGCCTTGTTTTTAAATTCTAGTAAATCCAAAACTCGTCCGAAATTCATGAAACTTGGCATGCTATCATGGTGGTAAATTTTTTGTCCCATTTGGGGCAGGTTTGTGTCGGTGTACTAGAGTAGGGGTACCCGAGTATCCCGAACTCGTGCACGGGCAGTTGCAGCACCCCGCGGCAAGGCTTGCCTGGTCACCGCCAAGATCCTCCGTGGTTCCTTTGGAGCCATTCAAGAACAAAGTATTTAACCAAGAAGACAAGGCCCCGGCAAGAGGAGCTTGCCGGGAAGGCCACTCAAGGCACGCAGAAGACAAGACCCAGGCCAGAGGAGCTTGCCGGGAAGGCTCGGAGAGCGACAAGCCTCCAGACGCGACAAGGCACTTGCCGCGGCAGGCAACCTCTCTTCATCTCCGCTCCAGCTCATCCACCAACGTGTCGCCATGGGACCATTCCATGCACGCGTGTCAAGAGGCTGTGCAGCCAGCGGGGAGCAGCGATAAGCGGCGCTGACAAGCTTGCCATCGTGGCGAACGGTGGCGCTCCTGACGGTCCCTGTTGCCTTTGTTTACACGGCGAGGACGGGCATTCAATGCTTTTGTCCCTTGCCGTCAGGATTAGGTAGAGTACACTGTACACTGTACAAGTAGGTGTACCAACCATTGTTTTTCCATTTGTACCCCCATCTACGTTGCCACCTGTCGGAGCCCCTTTGTGCATATAAAAGGAGGCCCATGCGCAACGTAGAGGGGGGTTCGAACTCTCTCACGCTAGGTCTCGTTAGCAGCTGGAGTATACTGTAGCTCTCAGCGCTCCCTAGCAAGAACACAATACAATTAGACCAGCAGCAGTAGGAGTATTATCTCTCCGGAGAGCTCCGAAGCTGGGTAAACTGCTCGTGTAACCGCCTCGATCCGCTCTTCGTGCGATCTCCGCCCCCCTCCGAACCAAAAGGGACTCGGTCCGCCGGTCCCATAGGTGTTCGTGGGTCCGATCAGCCTCCCCGACATCTTTGGCGCGCTAGGTAGGGGGCGTCGAGGCTGTGTGAACCTGATCCGGTGTTCACACGAGCAAGATCTTCATCATCTTCAACATCTTCATCAACATGCCACCGAAGAAGAAGGCTTCGGCGGCAGCGGAGCCGTCCGCGTCAAACACACCATCACCGGACCAAACGGGTGGTGGAGCAGACGCTGGCGGAAGAACGGGCGCCGGCGAAGGAGTTCGTGACGCTGCCAAGTCCAAGGACAAGGCTGCACAATCCTCGGCGTCCGTACATGTCCCGCGCCCATCTCAGGAGCCGCGGGACCAACAGCGTCATGGTATTCACAATAACATACGCTCGTTGGATCAAGACCGAGCTCGAGGGTCTCGAGGACCTCAAGACCAGCGTGCACGCCAACATGCTGGCACAAGCGAGGTACGGTCGCCTGGACGGGATGCTGCTCCTTCTAACATAATTAGAAGTCCGAGCATATCCCGCTCCTCGCACCGTTCACCATTGCCACCCACCACTCCAGCGGAAGCCCTGGCGAGAGCTCAACTGCTCCTCGATTACCCTCCAACGACCGACAAGGTCGACGAGTGGAGGGCCACCATACAGAGTCTCATCGGCTTCGCCAACGGCGACGCTCCGTGGTAACCGAGTGCGTCGCTGCCGTGGCAGGAGCGCCAAACGCGAACCGGTGGCGATGAGACCGGTGGGGGTGCAACCACCATGCACTCTCCACCCCGAAGGCCAAGATCGCCGACTCGCAGGATCCACCTCGACAGCGACTCCACTGCGTCATCGGATCCACGAGCTCGCCGCGATCAGCGCCAAGTTCATCATGAACGACAGCAAGAGGACGCTCGAACCCGAATCGAGCGCCGAAGAGAAGCGCGAGGTCAATCCGACAAGCGCGCTGGGCCTTCTGTCGATATGCATGCGCCAGGGGAACCAGGCGACTTGCCGTACGCGGTAGGTTGCCCTGCGTTCACTCATGAGCTGCGGCAAGTCCAGTGGCCCAAAGAAGAAGAATTTCAAGCGGGCGTGCGGAGAAGTACGATGGCAGGACACATCCGTCGGAGTTCCTCAGCATCTACAACATCGCGGTGCAAGCTGCGGGGGGCGAGACGACAAGATCCTAGCCAACTACTTCCCGCTGGTACTCAAGTCCAATGTCAGATCTTGGCTCATGCACTTGCCGGACAGCTCCATATCCTCTTGGGCAGATCTATGCCATCAGTTTGTTGGCGCCTTCACAGGTGGCCACAAGCCTCATGGCCAAGAAAGTGACCTTCATCTCCTCGCCCAGAAGGAAGGAGAGTCCCTGCGCAAGTTCATTCAGAGATTCAGCCATGTGCACTACAACATCCCAGATGTCCACCCTGCCGCGGTGATCGGTAGCGTTTCATCGAAACGTCGCGGAACCGCAGGATGAGGGAGGAGATGGCGATGTGCAAAGTCAAGGACGTCAGTGAGCTGTATGCCTTGGCCGACAAGTGTGCACGTGCTGAGGAAGGGAGGAGACTCCCAGGAGAGAATGCGGAAGCAGGATCTGACAGTGAGGAGACCGCTCCGGCAAAGAAGAGCCGGCGGCGGGGCAACAAGAAAAAGAAAGGCAGAGATGTGCTAGTTGTCGAGCAGTCCGACAACGGAGGTGGCGCCAACAAGGCTAAGGTTGGTGGCTCCGGCAAGGAGGTTGCCGCCAGCACCGACGGCCAGCCTGTGGCGGCCGCCGATAAGCAGGACGGCTCCAACAAGCAGTACTGCAAGATCCACCGCACCAAGGGCCATGACCTCCAGAGCTGCAAGAAGGTAGAGCAGCTTGTCGAGCAGCAGAAAGCTGAATACGAGAGACGCGACAAGGAGAAGGCCCAGGAAGGTGCTGGAGGAGCCAGCAAGAAACGACCCGGCCGGGGAGGACGCCGCGGCAAGGCCAAGCAGCGGCAAGGAGACAGACCTCTCTGCGGCCGCGACAACGATGAAGATGATGACGACGATGAAGATATGGAAGACGACGAGACCGATGAGCAGGATTTTCAGAAAGCTACAGAGGTCCTCTGCGTTGACGGAGGTGCTTCCCTGCATACTTCCCACCGCCAACTCAAGCAATGGATGCGGGAAGTTAATGGAGCTGAACCATCCGTAGAGTCACGCAAGCCTACGAAGTGGTCCAAAGACGCCTATCATCTTTGATATTGAGGACCACCCCGACCGCATAACTGCGGTCGGGTGCTTGCCGATGTTGGTCTCACCAACTATCCGCAACCTCAAGGTCACCAAGATGCTAGTTGACGGCGGGGCCGGCTTAAACCTGATCTCCTCCGTGGTGCTCGAAGCTTGGATCCACGACAATGAGCTCGAAGAGATCGGCACATTCCAAGGAATCAATCCAGGAAGGAGCAAGCGAAGGGGAAGATCACGTTGCGGTGACATTTGGCAGCGAGCTGAACTTTAGGACTGAGAGGGTCACATTCGACGTTGCTGATTTCCCATTGCCTTACAATGGGATACTTGGTCGTCCAGCGCTCGCTAAGTTCATGGCAGCCTCTCATTATGCATACAACTTACTCAAGATGCCAGGCCCGATAAGCATCATCTCTGTCCATGGCGACAAGAAGGATGCTCTTATCTATGCCGACAAGATCTACCGGGAAGCAGCAGCTGCGACAGAAAGCAAAACACTTGCCGCTGAAGCTCCCGGGGGGAAGAAGACCAAGTCCGGCAAGAGCTCTGATGCCCACTCCGGCAAGCGCACCTCCTCGAAGTGCTGCGCTACCGTCGAGGACGCACCATCGAGCTCCACCGGCAAGTATAAGAAGACGATGGCAGCTCCCCCAAAGACCAAGAAGGTGTCCGCCAAGGAGGACGGCACTGGTGGTACCTTCACCATCAGTGCCACTCTCGACCCTAAATAGGAAGGCGCGCTCGTTACTTTCCTGCGGGAGAACGTCGACGTGTTTGCATGGCAACCGTCTGACATCCCCGGTGTCGCGGGTGAGCTTCTTCTGCTCGTCGGGGCGGATAGGCATTTCTTCCAAGCTGTCGAAGAATTGATGCACGACGTCGTCCGCAGGCTCTTGCCAGGTTGGAACGATCCCATGAGAATCGCACAACGGCATCATGGCACGGATGCGGTCGAGTGCAGAATTGTTGCACAATGGGACGACCCACCTCGGCAACCTAAACCACTCGGGGTGCTCGGGGTCATGCTTGAACAGCTCTAGCAGCATCACATCCAACTCCAAGACAGTGAAATTCCATTGAGGCCCGGGCGCAGCCTCATGATGTCCGCTGCGTTTTGGAACTCCCAAGCAGGTCTCCTCCTCTCCTGCAAGGGAGCGATGCGGCAGCGAAGGAAATCTGCGCCAACTGCACCTAAAGTGAGTCCGGCAAGCCAGAGGCGCAAGATCCGGGTCACAGCAATCTTCAACCTAGCATCTTCCGGCGCCAAGTTGCTCCAATCGTTGCCGCGCACTATTGGGGTTTGGCGCAGGGCAGTGAAGGGCTGCGGGTTCTCCTCAACGATCCAACACCAATTGGCTCTTCACTCCTCCCATTTGCTACGGAGCTCTCCTTCCAGATAAGCTTCTTTCTTGCCGATCCTGGAGATCCAAGCAATCCCTCCCAAGAAGCGGCTCCCTTCTCTCAACGCGGGGCATGAAGAAGTGGGGGAAGAGGGCTACGTTTGGGTGGATCCCGACAAAGTTTTCGCAAAGGTGTGCGAAAACTGCCATGGTCAGGACAGCATTGGGGGTGAAATCAAGGAGGCGAAGCCCGTAGGTGTTCATGATATCGCAGAAGAATTCAGAAAAGGGGGGGCAGAGCCGGCAATAGAAGAAAAGCGCAAAGAAAGGGTACCCAGTTGGGGCTAGTTCCGAAGCGGTGGCGGGGAGTACCTTCGTGCGCGGATGCGCACGCGTCTCCGTCGACCAGAAGAGGTAGTAGCCCTCCCTCAGCTCCTTTGCGTCGAGCTGGGGGGAGAAGATGGCCCGCTCCTTTCGCAGCGCCGCGAGCCGCTGCGCCTCGGCCGACTTCACGCCCTTCCCCTTGTCGGCTTTCGGAGCCATGGCGGAGGAGGTGGAGGAGACCGACGGCGTTGATGGCGCTGTGGCGAAAGGGGGCGGAGCGCTGCTCTCTTCGCACTAGAGAAGAAGGGGGGAGCAGCGGTGGTTTTCGAGACGAGACAGCAATGGCGAGGTGGGCGACCTGCCCCTGTTTCCCCTGTTTATAAGGAGGAGGGGGCGGACGTTCCGCTTTTCCTAATAAAGAAACCCCCCACGATCTCTCCCACGACGCCACGTTTGACGCGTGCTGTTCGTGGGGGACGTGGTGGGTCCAGAGCAAGTTACGGCGTGATCAAGGCCGCGTGTGACCGTGCACTGTTTTGGGCCTGGCCCAACAGCGCTCGGCACCGTGTGTGGCCCAGGCCCGGGGGCTCCTGTCGGTGTACTAGAGTAGGGGTACCCTAGTATCCCGAACTTGTGCACGGCCTGCTGCAGCACCAGCGGCAAGGCTTGCCTGGTCACCGCCAAGATCCTCCGTGGTTCCTTTGGAGCCATTCAAGAACAAAGTATTTAACCAAGAAGAAAAGGCCCCGGCAAGAGGAGCTTGCCGGGAAGGCCACTCAAGGCACGCAGAAGACAAGACCCCGGCAAGAGGAGCTTGCCGGGAAGGCTCGGAGAGCGACAAGCCTCCAGACGCGACAAGGATTCAGCCGCGGCAAGGCACTTGCCGCGGCAGGCAACCTCTCTTCATCTCTGCTCCAGCTCATCCACCAACGTGTCGCCATGGGACCATTCCATGCACGCGTGTCAAGAGGTTGTGCAGCCAGCGGGGAGCAGCGATAAGCGGCGCTGACAAGCTTGCCATCGTGGCGAACGGTGGCGCTCCTGACGGTCCCTGTTGCACTGTTTACGCGACAGGGATGGGCATTTAATGCTTTAGTTCCTTGCCGTCAGGATTAGGTAGAGTACACTGTACACTGTACAAGTAGGTGTACCAACCACTGTTTTTCCATTTGTACCCCCATCTACGTTGCCACCTGTCGGAGCCCCTTTGTGCATATAAAAGGAGGCCCATGCGCAACGAGAGGGGGGTTCAACTCTCTCACGCTAGGTCTCGTTAGCAGCTGGAGTATCTTTGTAGCTCTCAGCGCTCCCTAGCAAGAACACAATACAATTAGACAAGCAGCAGTAGGAGTATTATCTCACCGGAGAGCTCCGAAGCTGGGTAAACTGCTCGTGTGCTTCGCCTCGATCCGCTCTTCGTGCGATCTCCGCCCCCCTCCAAAAGGGACTCGGTCCGCCGGTCCCATAGGTGTTCGTGGGTCCGATCAGCCTCCCCGACAGTTTGGGTATATGCTTCTCACAAACCGGAGCTTCTCACAACAAGCATGATGGTTTTCGGTAGGGAACGTCCCACCTTTGGGGACGAAACTATATCCATTGCCTCTTATTGCTTTCAAATTTTTTCTCGTGTCAACTTAGAACAACAGAGGTGTTGTGTTAATTTTTGTGATTTTTCGGGGTTCGTTTGGACATTTTTATGCATTAACTGAGTTTTCAATGCATTTATGTGCATAATTCAAATTTGAACTACATTCACATGCTCCGGTGCATATAAATTTGTTGATAAATCAGATATGTGTCCTTGGGTGCATGCTTAGGTCCCATGCGAAAAATGGGAATGAATTTCAAACACCAGGGGACCGTTGATTGCCAGGAAAACATTGAGATGCATTGTTTTTAAATTCTAGTAAATCCAAGATTCGTCTGATATTCATGGAACTTGGCATGCCATCATGGAACGGCATCAACATGCTGTGGTAAATTTTTTGTCCCATTTGGGGCAGGTTTGCGTCTATGCTTCTGACAAACCGGTGCTTCTCACAACAAGGATGATGGTTTTCGGTAGGGAATATCCCACTTTTTGGAACGAAACGATATCCATTGCCTCTTATTGCTTTCAAATTTTTTCTCGGGTCAACATAGAACAACAGAAGTGTTGTGTGAATTTTTATGATTTTTCGGGGTTTGTTTGGACATTTTTATGCATTAACTAAGTTTTCAATGCATTTATGTGCATAATTAAAATTTGAACTACATGCACATGCTCCGGTGCATATAAATTGGTTGATAAATCAAATCTGTGTCCTTGGGTGCATGCTTAGGTCCCATGCAAGAAATGGGAATGAATTTTGAACACTAGGGCAGCGTTGATTGTCGGGAAAACATTGAGATGCCTAGTTTTTAAATTCTAGTAAATCCAAAACTCGTCCGAAATTCATGCAAGTAGGCATGCTATCATGGAGCGGCATCAACATGCCCTGGTAAATTTTTTGAACCATTTGGGGCAGGTTTGGGTATATGCTTCTCACAAACCGAGCTTCTCACAACAAGCATGATGGTTTCCGATAGGGAATGTCCCACCTTTGGGGACGAAACAATATCCATTGCCTCTTATTGCTTTCAAATTTTTCTCGTGTCAACATTGAACAACAGGAGTGTTGTGTGAATTTTTATGAATTTTTGGGGTTTGTTTTGGACATTTTTATGCATTAGCTGAGTTTTCAAAGCATTTATGTGCATAATTCAAATTTGAACCGCATTCACATGCTCCGGTGCATATAAATTGGATGATAAATTAAATATGTGTCTTTGGGTGCATGCTTAGGTCCCATGCAAGAAATGGGAATGAATTTCAAACACCCGGGCACCGCCGATTGCCAGGAAAACATTGAGATGCCTTGTTTTTTAAATTCTAGTGATTCCAAAATTTGTCTGAAGTTCATGAAACTTGGCATGCTATCATGGAGCGGCATCAACATTCCGTGGTAATTTTTTTGTCCCATTTGGGGCAGGTTTGGGTACATGCTTCTCACAAACCAGTGCTTCTCACAACAAGGATGATGGTTTTCGGTAGGGAACATCCCACCTTTGGGAACGAAATGATATCCATTGCCTCTTATTGATCTCAAATTTTTTCTCGTGTCAACATAGAACAACAGGAGTGTTGTGTGAATTTTTTTGATTTCTCGGGGTTCGTTTGGACATTTTTATGCATTAACTGAGTTTTCAATGCATTTATTTGCATAATTCAAATTCGAACTACATTCACATGCTCCGATGCATATAAATTGTTGATAAATCAGATATGTGTCCTTGGGTTGATGCTTAGGTCCTATGCAAGAAATGGGAATGAATTTCAAACACCAGGGCACCGTTGATTGCCAGGAAACATTGAGATACCTTGTTTTGAAATTCTAGTAAATCCAAAATTCGTCTGAAATTCATGAAACTTGGCATGCTATCATGGTGCGACATCAACATGCCGTGGTAAATTTTTTGTCCCATTTCGGGCAGGTGTGTATGCTTCTCACAAACCAGTAGTTCTCACAACAAGGATGATGGTTTTCAGTAGGGAACATCCCACCTTTGGGAACGAAACGATATCCATTGCCTCTTATTGCTTTCAAATTTTTTTCTCGTGTCAACATAGAACAACAGGAGTGTTGTATGAATATTTCTTATTTTTTGGGGTTCCCTTGGACATTTTTATGCACTAACTGAGTTTTCAATGCATTTATGTGCATAATTCAAATTTGAACTACATGCACATGCTCCGGTGCATATAAATTGGTTGAAAAATACAATATGTGTCCTTGGGTGCATGCTTAGGTCCCATGCAAGAAATGGGAACGAATTTCAAACACCAGGGCACCGTTGATTGCCGGGAAAACAATGAGATGCCTGGTTTTTAAATTCTAATAAATCCGAAACTCGTCTGAAATTCATGAAACTTGGCATGCTATCATGGAGCGCATCAACATGCCGTGGTACAAAATTTGTCCCATTTGGGGCAGGTTTGGGATATGCTTCTCACCAACCGGGGCTTCTCACAACAAGCATGATGGTTTTCGGTAGGGAACGTCCCACCTTTTGGGACGAAATGATATCCATTGCCTCTTATTGCTTTCAAATTTGTTCTCATGTCAACATAGAACAACAGGAGTGTTGTGTGAATTTGTTGATTTTTCGGGGTTCATTTGGACATTTTGTTGCATTAACTGAGTTTTCAACACATTTATGTGCATAATTCAAATTTGAACTACATGCACATGCTCCGGTGCATATAAATTGGTTGAAAGATCAAATTTGTGTCCTTGGGTGCATGCTTAGGTCCCATGCAAGAAATGGGAATGAATTTCAAACACCAGGGCACCGTTGATTGCCATGAAAACATTGAGATGCCTTGTTTTTAAATTCTAGTAAATCCAAAACTCGTCTAAAATTCATGAAACTTGTCATGCTATCATGGAGCGGCATCAACATGCCGTGGTTAATTTTGTCCCATTTAGGGCAGGTTTGGGTATATGCTTCTCACGGTGGTGCTTCTCACAACAAGGATGAAGGTTTTGAGGGAACATCCCACCTTTGGGAACGAAACAATATCCATTGCCTCTTATTGCTTTCAAATTTTTTCTCGTGTCAACATAGAACAACAGGAGTGTTGTGTGAATATTTCTTATTTTTCGGGGTTCGTTTGGACATTTCTATGCATTAACTGAGTTTTCAAGGAATTTATGTGCATAATTCAAATTTGAACTACATGCACATGCTCCGGTGCATATAAATTGGTTGAAAAATCAAATATGTGTCCTTGGGTGCATGCTTAGGTCCCATGCAAGAAATGGGAACGAATTTCAAACACCAGGGCACGATTGATTGCCGGGAAAACAATGAGATGCCTGGTTTTTAAATTCTAGTAAATCTGAAACTCGTCTGAAATTCATGAAACTTGGCATGCTATCATGGAGCGGCATCAATGTCGTGGTAAATTTTTTGCCCCATATGGGGCAGGTTTGGTATATGCTTCTCACAAACCGGAGCTTCTCACAACAAGCATGATGGTTTTCAGTAGGGAACGTCCCACCTTTTGGGACGAAACGATATCCATTGCCTCTTATTGCTTTCAAATTTTTTCTCATGTCAACATAGAACAACAGGAGTGTTGTGTGAATTTGTTGATTTTTCGGGGTTCGTTTGGACATTTTTATGCATTAACTGAGTTTTCAATGCATTTATGTGCATAATTCAAATTTGAACTACATGCACACGCTCCGGTGCATATAAATTGGTTGATAAATCTAATCTGTGTGCTTGGGAGCATGCTTAGGTCCCATGCAAGAAATGGGAATGAATTTCAGACACCAGGGCACCGTTGATTGTCATGAAAACATTGACATGCCTTGTTTTTAAATTCTAGTAAATCCAAAACTCGTCTAAAATTCATGAAACTTGTCATGCTATCATGGAGCGGCATCAACATGCCGTGGTAACATTTTTGTCCCATTTGGGGCAGGTTTGGGTATATGCTTCTCACAAACCGGAGCTTCTCACAACAAGCATGATGGTTTTCGGTAGGGAACGTCGCACCTTTGGGTACGAAACGATATCCATTGCCTCTTATTGCTTTCAAATTTTTTTTCGTGTCAACTTAGAAAAACAGGAGCGTTGTGTGAATTTTTCTGATTTTTCGGGGTTCGTTTGGACATTTTTATGCATTAACTGAGTTTTCAATGCATTTATGTGCAGAATTCAAATTTGAACTACATGCACATGCTTCGGTGCATATAAATTGGTTGATAAATCTAATATGTGTTCTTGGGTGCATGCTTAGGTCCCATGCAAGAAATGGGAATGAATTTCAGACACCAGGGCACCGTTGATTGTCATGAAAACATTGAGATGCCTTGTTTTTAAATTCTAGTAAATCCAAAACTCGTCTAAAATTCATGAAACTTGTCATGCTATCATGGAGCGGCATCAACATGCCGTGGTAACATTTTTGTCCCATTTGGGGCAGGTTTGGGTATATGCTTCTCACAAACCGGAGCTTCTCACAACAAGCATGATGGTTTTCGGTATGGAATGTCGCACCTTTGGGGACGAAACGATATCCATTGCCTCTTATTGCTTTCAAATTTTTTTTCGTGTCAACTTAGAAAAACAGGAGTGTTGTGTGAATTTTTGTGATTTTTCGGGGTTCGTTTGGACATTTTTATGCATTAACTGAGTTTTCAATGCATTTATGTGTAGAATTCAAATTTGAACTACATGCACATGCTTCGGTGCATATAAATTGGTTGATAAATCAGATATGTGTCCTTGGGTGCATGATTAGGTCCCATGCAAAAAATGGGAATGAATTTCAAACACCACGGCACCGTTGATTGCCAGGAAAACATTGAGATGCCTTATTTTTAAATTGTAGTAAATCCAAAATTTGTCTGAAATTCATGAAACTTGGCATGCCATCATGGAACGGCATCAACATGCCGTGGTAATGTTTTGTCCCATTTCGGGCAGGTTTGGGTGTATGCTTCTCACAAACCAGTGCTTCTCACAACAAGGATGATGGTTTTCGGTAGGGAACATCCCACTTTTGGGAACGAAACGATATCCATTGCCTCTTATTGCTTTCAAATTTTTTCTCGTGTCAACATAGAACAACAGGAGTGTTGTGTGATTTTTTCTGATTTTTCGGGGTTCGTTTGGACATTTTTTGTGCATTAACTGAGTTTTCAATGCATTTATGTGCATAATTCAAATTTGAACTACATGCACACGCTCGGTGCATATAAATTGGTTGATAAATCTAATCTGTGTTCTTGGGTGCATGCTTAGGTCCCATGCAAGAAATGGGAATGAATTTGAACACTAGGGCAGCGTTGATTGTCGGAAAACATTGAGATGCCTGGTTTTTAAATTCTAGAAATCCAAAACTTCGTCCAAATTCATGAAACTTGGCATGCTATCATGGAGCGGCATCAACATGCCCTGGTAAATTTTTGTCCCATTTGGGGCAGGTTTGGGTATATGCTTGTCACAAACCGAGCTTCTCACAACAAGCATGACGGTTTCCGATGAGGGAATGTCCCACCTTTGGGGACGAACGATATCCATTGCCTCCTATTGCTTTCAATTTTTTTCTCATGTCAAAATAGAACAAGCTGGAGTGTCGTGTGAATTTTTCAGATTTTCCGGGGTTCGTTTGGACATTTTTATGCATTAACTGAGTTTTCAATGCATTTATGTGCATAATTCAAATTCGAACTACATTCACATGCTCCTGTGCATATAAATTGTTGATAAATCAGACATGTGTCCTTGGGTGGATGCTTAGGTCCCATGCAAGAAATGGGAATGAATTTCAAACACCACGACACCATTGATTGCCAAGAAAACATTGAGATGCCTTGTTTTTTAATTCTAGTAAATCCCAAATTCGTCTGAAATTCATGAAACTTGGCATGCTATCATGGAGCGGCATCAACATCCCGTGGTAAATTTTTTGTCCCATTTGGGCAGGTTTGGGTATATGCTTCTCACAAACCGTGGTTCTCACAACAAGGATGATGGTTTTCGAGGGAACATCCCACCTTTGTGAGCAAACGATATCCATTGCCTCTTATTGCTTTCAAATTTTTTCTTGTGTCAACATAGAACAACAGGAGTGTTGTGTGATTTTTTCTGATTTTTCGAGGTTCGTTTGTACATTTTTTGTGCATTAACTGAGTTTTAAATGCATTTATGTGCATAATTCAAATTTGAACTACATGCACACGCTCCGGTGCATATAAATTGGTTGATAAATCTAATCTGTGTTCTTGGGTGCATGCTTAGGTCCCATGCAAGAAATGGGAATGAATTTCGAACACTAGGGCAGCGTTGATTGTCGGAAAACATTGAGATGCCTGGTTTTTAAATTCTAGAAATCCAAAACTCGTCCGAAATTCATGAAACTTGGCATGCTATCATGGAGCGGCATCAACATGCCCTGGTAAATTTTTTGTCCCATTTGGGGCAGGTTTGGGTATATGCTTGTCACAAACCGAGCTTCTCACAACAAGCATGACGGTTTCCGGTAGGGAATGTCCCACCTTTGGGGACGAAACGATATCCATTGCCTCCTATTGCTTTCAATTTTTTTTCTCATGTCAAAATAGAACAACTGGAGTGTCGTGTGAATTTTTCAGATTTTCCGGGGTTCGTTTGGACATTTTTATGCATTAACTGAGTTTTCAATGCATTTATGTGCATAATTCAAATTCGAACTACATTCACATGCTCCTGTGCATATAAATTGTTGATAAATCAGACATGTGTCCTTGGGTGGATGCTTAGGTCCCATGCAAGAAATGGGAATGAATTTCAAACACCACGACACCATTGATTGCCAAGAAAACATTGAGATGCCTTGTTTTTTAATTCTAGTAAATCCAAAATTCGTCTGAAATTCATGAAACTTGGCATGCTATCATGGAGCGGCATCAACATCCCGTGGTAAATTTTTTGTCCCATTTGGGCAGGCTTGGGTATATGCTTCTCACAAACCGGTGGTTCTCACAACAAGGATGATGGTTTTCAGTAGGGAACATCCCACCTTTGTGAGCAAACGATATCCATTGCCTCTTATTGCTTTCAAATTTTTTCTTGTGTCAACATAGAACAACAGGAGTGTTGTGTGAATTTTTCTGATTCTTCGGGGTTCGTTTG
The DNA here is from genome assembly GCA_021605145.1 of Aegilops bicornis. Taxonomy (NCBI): domain Eukaryota; kingdom Viridiplantae; phylum Streptophyta; class Magnoliopsida; order Poales; family Poaceae; genus Aegilops; species Aegilops bicornis. The sequence goes on from CM038671.1 coordinate 134,800,536, forward strand.
GACATTTTTTGTGCATTAACTGAGTTTTCAATGCATTTATGTGCATAATTCAAATTTGAACTACATGCACACGCTCCGGTGCATATAAATTGGTTGATAAATCTAATCTGTGTTCTTGGGTGCATGCTTAGGTCCCATGCAAGAAATGGGAATGAATTTCGAACACTAGGGCAGCGTTGATTGTCGGAAAACATTGAGATGCCTGGTTTTTAAATTCTAGAAATCCAAAACTCGTCCGAAATTCATGAAACTTGGCATGCTATCATGGAGCGGCATCAACATGCCCTGGTAAATTTTTTGTCCCATTTGGGGCAGGTTTGGGTATATGCTTGTCACAAACCGAGCTTCTCACAACAAGCATGACGGTTTCCGATGAGGGAATGTCCCACCTTTGGGGATCTAAACGATATCCATTGCCTCCTATTGCTTTCAATTTTTTCTCATGTCAAAATAGAACAAGCTGGAGTGTCGTGTGAATTTTTCAGATTTTCCGGGGTTCGTTTGGACATTTTTATGCATTAACTGAGTTTTCAATGCATTTATGTGCATAATTCAAATTCGAACTACATTCACATGCTCCTGTGCATATAAATTGTTGATAAATCAGACATGTGTCCTTGAGTGGATGCTTAGGTCCCATGCAAGAAATGGGAATGAATTTCAAACACCACGACACCATTGATTGCCAAGAAAACATTGAGATGCCTTGTTTTTTAATTCTAGTAAATCCCAAATTCGTCTGAAATTCATGAAACTTGGCATGCTATCATGGAGCGGCATCAACATCCCGTGGTAAATTTTTTGTCCCATTTGGGCAGGTTTGGGTATATGCTTCTCACAAACCGGTGGTTCTCACAACAAGGATGATGGTTTTCAGTAGGGAACATCCCACCTTTGTGAACGAAACGATATCCATTGCCTCTTATTGCTTTCAAATTTTTTCTTGTGTCAACATAGAACAACAGGAGTGTTGTGTGATTTTTTCTGATTTTTCGGGGTTCGTTTGGACATTTTTTGTGCATTAACTGAGTTTTCAATGCATTTATGTGCATAATTCAAATTTGAACTACATGCACACGCTCCGGTGCATATAAATTGGTTGATAAATCTAATCTGTGTTCTTGGGTGCATGCTTAGGTCCCATGCAAGAAATGGGAATGAATTTCGAACACTAGGGCAGCGTTGATTGTCGGAAAACATTGAGATGCCTGGTTTTTAAATTCTAGAAATCCAAAACTCGTCCAAATTCATGAAACTTGGCATGCTATCATGGAGCGGCATCAACATGCCCTGGTAAATTTTTGTCCCATTTGGGGCAGGTTTGGGTATATGCTTGTCACAAACCGAGCTTCTCACAACAAGCATGACGGTTTCGGTAGGGAATGTCCCACCTTTGGGGACTTAAACGATATCCATTGCCTCCTATTGCTTTCAATTTTTTCTCATGTCAAAATAGAACAAGCTGGAGTGTCGTGTGAATTTTTCAGATTTTCCGGGTTCGTTTGGACATTTTTATGCATTAACTGAGTTTTCAATGCATTTATGTGCATAATTCAAATTCGAACTACATTCACATGCTCCTGTGCATATAAATTGTTGATAAATCAGACATGTGTCCTTGGGTGGATGCTTAGGTCCCATGCAAGAAATGGGAATGAATTTCAAACACCAGGGCACCGTTGATTGCCATGAAAACATTGAGATGCCTTGTTTTTAAATTCTAGTAAATCCAAAACTCGTCTAAAATTCATGAAACTTGTCATGCTATCATGGAGCGGCATCAACATGCCGTGGTTAATTTTTTGTCCCATTTAGGGCAGGTTTGGGTATATGCTTCTCACAGACTGGTGCTTCTCACAACAAGGATGAAGGTTTTCAGTAGGGAACATCCCACCTTTGGGAACGAAACAATATCCATTGCCTCTTATTGCTTTCAAATTTTTTCTCGTGTCAACATAGAACAACAGGAGTGTTGTGTGAATATTTCTTATTTTTCGGGGTTCGTTTGGACATTTCTATGCATTAACTGAGTTTTCAAGGAATTTATGTGCATAATTCAAATTTGAACTACATGCACATGCTCCGGTGCATATAAATTGGTTGAAAAATCAAATATGTGTCCTTGGGTGCATGCTTAGGTCCCATGCAAGAAATGGGAACGAATTTCAAACACCAGGGCACGATTGATTGCCGGGAAAACAATGAGATGCCTGGTTTTTAAATTCTAGTAAATCTGAAACTCGTCTGAAATTCATGAAACTTGGCATGCTATCATGGAGCGGCATCAATGTCGTGGTAAATTTTTTGCCCCATATGGGGCAGGTTTGGTATATGCTTCTCACAAACCGGAGCTTCTCACAACAAGCATGATGGTTTTCAGTAGGGAACGTCCCACCTTTTGGGACGAAACGATATCCATTGCCTCTTATTGCTTTCAAATTTTTTCTCATGTCAACATAGAACAACAGGAGTGTTGTGTGAATTTTTCTGATTCTTCGGGGTTCGTTTGGACATTTTTTGTGCATTAACTGAGTTTTCAATGCATTTATGTGCATAATTCAAATTTGAACTACATGCACACGCTCCGGTGCATATAAATTGGTTGATAAATCTAATCTGTGTTCTTGGGTGCATGCTTAGGTCCCATGCAAGAAATGGGAATGAATTTCGAACACTAGGGCAGCGTTGATTGTCGGGAAAACATTGAGATGCCTGGTTTTTAAATTCTAGAAATCCAAAACTCGTCCGAAATTCATGAAACTTGGCATGCTATCATGGAGCGGCATCAACATGCCCTGGTAAATTTTTTGTCCCATTTGGGGCAGGTTTGGGTATATGCTTGTCACAAACCGAGCTTCTCACAACAAGCATGACGGTTTCCGGTAGGGAATGTCCCACCTTTGGGGACGAAACGATATCCATTGCCTCCTATTGCTTTCAATTTTTTTTCTCATGTCAAAATAGAACAACTGGAGTGTCGTGTGAATTTTTCAGATTTTCCGGGGTTCGTTTGGACATTTTTATGCATTAACTGAGTTTTCAATGCATTTATGTGCATAATTCAAATTGAACTACATTCACATGCTCCTGTGCATATAAATTGTTGATAAATCAGACATGTGTCCTTGGGTGGATGCTTAGGTCCCATGCAAGAAATGGGAATGAATTTCAAACACCACGACACCATTGATTGCCAAGAAAACATTGAGATGCCTTGTTTTTTAATTCTAGTAAATCCAAAATTCGTCTGAAATTCATGAAACTTGGCATGCTATCATGGAGCGGCATCAACATCCCGTGGTAAATTTTTTGTCCCATTTGGGCAGGTTTGGGTATATGCTTCTCACAAACCGGTGGTTCTCACAACAAGGATGATGGTTTTCAGTAGGGAACATCCCACCTTTGTGAACGAAACGATATCCATTGCCTCTTATTGCTTTCAAATTTTTTCTTGTGTCAACATAGAACAACAGGAGTGTTGTGTGAATTTTTCTGATTCTTCGGGGTTCGTTTGGACATTTTTATGCATTAACTGAGTTTTCAATGCATTTGTGTGCATAATTAAAATTTAACTACATGCACAAGCTCTGGTGCATATAAATTGGTTGGAAAATCAAATAAGTGTCCTTGGGTGCATGCTTAGGTCCCATGCAAAAATGGGAATGAATTTCAAACACCAGGGCACCGCTGATTGCCGGGAAAACAATGAGATGCCTGGTATTTAAATTCTAGTAAATCCGAAACTCGTCTGAAATTCATGAAACTTGGCATGCTACCATGGAGCGGCATCAACATGTCGTGGTAAATTTTTTGTCCCATTTGGGGCTGGTTTGGGATATGCTTCTCACAAACCGGTGCTTCTCACAAGAAGGATGATGGTTTTCAGTAGGAAACATCCCACCTTTGGGGACGAAGCGATACCCATTGCCTCTAATTGCTTTCAAATTTTTTCTCATGTCAACAAAGAACAACATTAGTGTTGTGTGAAATTTTCTGATTTACGGGCTTCGTATGGACATTTTTATGCATTAACTGAGTTTTCAATGCATTTATGTGCATAATTCAAATTTGATCTACATGCACATGCTCCGGTGCATATAAATTGGTCGATAAATCAAATTTGTGTCCTCGGGTGCATGCTTAGGTCCCATGCAAGAAATGGGAATGAATTCCGAACACTAGGGCAGCATTGATTGTCGGGAAAACATTGAGATGCCTGGTTTTTAAATTCTAGTAAATCCAAAACTCATACGAAATTCATGAAACTTGGCATGCTATCATGGAGCGGCATGAACATGCCTTGGTAAATTTTTTGTCCCACTTGGGGCAGGTTTGGGTATATGCTTCTCACAAACCGGAGCTTCTCACAACAAGCATGAGGGTTTTCGGTAGGGAAGTCCCACCTTTGGGGACGAAACGATATCCATTGCCTCTTATTGCTTTCAAATTTTTTCTCGTGTCAACTTAGAACAAAAGGAGTGTTGTGTGAATTTTTATGGTTTTTTGGGGTTTGTTTGGACATTTTTATGCATTAACTGAGTTTTCAATGCATTTATGTGCATAATTCAAATGTGAACTACATTCACATGCTCCGGTGCATATAAATTGGTTGATAAATCAGATATCTGTCCTTGGGTGTATGCTTAGGTCCCATGCAAGAAATAGGAATGAATTTCAAACACCAGGGCACCATTGATTTCCAGGAAAACAATGAGATGCCTTGTTTTTAAATTCTAGTAAATCCAAAATTCATCTGAAATTCATGAAACTTGGCATGCTATCATGGTGGTAAAATTTTTGTCCCATTTGGGGCAGGTTTGGGTATATGCTTCTCACAAACCGGTTCTTCTCACAACAAGCCTGATGGTTTTCGTTAGGGAACGTACCACCTTTGGGGACGAAACGATATCCATTGCCTCTTATTGCTTTAAAAAATTTTCTCGTGTCAACTTAGAACAACAGGAGTGTTGTGTGAATATTGGTGATTTTTCGGAGTTCGTTTGGACATTTTTATGCATTAACCGACCTTTCAATGCATTTATGTGCATAATTCAAATTTGAACTACATGCACATGCTTCGGTGCATATAAATTGGTGGATAAATCAAATTTGTATCCTTGGGTGCATGCTTAGGTCCCATGCAACAAATGGGAATGAATTTCTAACACCAGGGCACCGTTGATTGCCATGAAAACATTGAGATGCCTTGTTTTCAAATTCTAGTAAATCCAAAACTCGTCTAAAATTCATGAAACTTGGCATGCTATCATGGAGCGGCATAAACATGCCGTGGTAAAAATTTTGTCCCATTTGGGGCAGGTTTGGGTATATGCTTCTCACAAACCGGAGCTTCTCACAACAAGCATGATGGTTTTCGGTAGGGAACATCCCACCTTTGGGGACGAAACGATATCCATTGCCTCTTATTGCTTTCAAATTTTTTCTCGTGTCAACTTAGAGCAACAGGAGTGTTGTGTGAATTTTTGTGATTTTTCGGGGTTCGTATGGACATTTGTAATGCATTAACTGAGTTTTCCATGCATATATGTGCATAATTCAAATTCGAACTACATTCACATGCTCCGGTGCATACAAATTGTTGATAAATCAGATATGTGTCCTCGGGTGGATGCTTAGGTCCCATGCAAGAAATGGGAATGAATTTCAAACACTGTGGCACCGTTGATTTCCAGGAAAACATTGAGATGCCTTGTTTTTAAATTCTAGTAAATCCAAAATTCGTCTGAAATTCATGAAACTTGGCATGCTATCATGGTGGTAAATTTGTTGTCCCATTTGGGGCAGGTTTGGGTATATGCTTCTCACAAACCGGTGCTTCTCACAACAAGCATGATGGTTTTCGGTAGGGGACGTCCCACCTTTGGGGACGAAACGATATCCATTGCCTCTTATTACTTTCACATTTTTTCTTGTGTCAACTTAGAACAACAGGAGTGTTGTGTGAATATTGGTGATTTTTCGGAGTTCGTTTGGACATTTTTATGCATTAACCGACTTTTCAATGCATTTATGTGCATAATTCAAATTTGAACTACATGCACATGCTTCGGTGCATATAAATTGGTTGATGAATCAAATTTGTGTCCTTGGGTGCATGCCTAGGTCCCATGCAAGAAATGGGAATGAATTTCAAACACCAGGGCACCGTTGATTGCCATGAAAACATTGAGATGCCTTGTTTTTAAATTCTAGGAAATCCAAAACTCGTCTAAAATTCATGAAACTTGGCATGCTATCATGGAGCGGCATAAACATGCCGTGGTAAATTTTTTGTCCCACTTGGGGCAGGTTTGGGTATATGCTTCTCACAAACCGGAGCTTCTCACAACAAGCATGATGGTTTTCGGTGAGGAACGTCCCACCTTTGGGGACCTAAACGATATCCATTGCCTCTTATTGCTTTCAAATTTTTTCTCGTGTCAACTTAGAACAACAGGAGTGTTGTGTGAATTTTTGTGATTTTTCGGGGTTCGTTTGGACATTTGTAATGCATTAACTGAGTTTTCCATGCATTTATGTGCATAATTCAAATTCGAACTATATTCACATGCTCCGGTGCATACAAATTGTTGATAAATCAGATATGTGTCCTCGGGTGGATGCTTAGGTCCCATGCAAGAAATGGGAATGAATTTCAAACACTGTGGCACCGTTGATTTCCAGGAAAACATTGAGATGCCTTGTTTTTAAATTCTAGTAAATCCAAAATTCGTCTGAAATTCATGAAACTTGGCATGCTATCATGGTGGTAAATTTTTTGTCCCATTTGGGGCAGGTTTGGGTATATGCTTCTCACAAACCGGTGCTTCTCACAACAAGCATGATGGTTTTCGGTAGGGAACGTCCCACCTTTGGGGACGAAACGATATCCATTGCCTCTTATTGCTTTCACATTTTTTCTCGTGTCAACATAGAACAACAGGAGTGTTGTGTGAATATATGTGATTTTTCGGAGTTCGTTTGGACATTTTTATGCATTAACCGACTTTTCAATGCATTTATGTGCATAATTCAAATTTGAACTACATGCACATGCTTCGGTGCATATAAATTGGTTGATGAATCAAATTTGTGTCCTTGGGTGCATGCCTAGGTCCCATGCAAGAAATGGGAATGAATTTCAAACACTGTGGCACCGATTGATTGCCATGAAAACATTGAGATGCCTGGTTTTTAAATTCTAGTAATTGCGAAACTCGTCTAAAATTCATGAAACTTGGCATGCTATCATGGAGCGGCATAAACATGCCGTGGTAAAATTTTTGTCCCATTTGGGGCAGGTTTGGGTATATGCTTCTCACAAACCGGAGCTTCTCACGACAAGCATGATGGTTTTCGGTAGGGAACGTCCCACTTTTGGGGACGAAACGATATCCATTGCCTCTTATTGCTTTATAATTTTTTCTCGTGTCAACTTAGAACAACAGGAGTGTTGTGTGAATTTTTGTGATTTTTTGGGGTTCGTTTGGACATTTGTTATGAATTAATTGAGTTTTCCATCCATTTATGTGCATAATTTAAATTCGAACTACATGCACATGCTCCTGTGCATACAAATTGTTGATAAATCAGATATGTGTCCTCGGGTGGATGCTTAGGTCCTACGCAAGAAATGGGAATGAATTTCAAACACCAGGGCACCGTTGATTTCCAGGAAAACATCGAGATGCCTTGTTTTTAAATTCTAGTAAATCCAAAACTCGTCTAAAATTCATGAAACTTGGCATGCTATCATGGAGCGGCATAAACATGCTGCGGTAAATTTTTTGTCCCATTTGGGGCAGGTTTGGGTATATGCTTCTCACAAACCGGAGCTTCTCACGACAAGCATGATGGTTTTCGGTAGGGAACGTCCCACCTTTGGGGACGAAACGATATCCATTGCCTCTTATTGCTTTCACATTTTTTCTCGTGTCAACTTAGAACAACAGGAGTGTTGTGTGAATATTGGTGATTTTTCGGGGTTCGTTTGGACATTTGTTATGCATTGACTGAGTTTTCCATGCATTTATGTGCATAATTCAAATTCGAACTACATTCACATGCTCTGGTGCATACAAATTGTTGATAAATCAGATATGTGTCCTCGGGTGGATGCTTAGGTCACATGCAAGAAATGGGAATGAATTTCAAACACCAGGGCACCGTTGATTTCCAGGAAAACATTGAGATGCCTTGTTTTTAAATTCTAATAAATCCAAAATTCGTCTGAAATTCATGAAACAAGGCATGCTATCATGGTGGTAAATTTTTTGTCCCATTTGGGGCAGGTTTGGGTATATGCTTCTCACAAACCGGTGCTTCTCACAACAAGCATGATGGTTTTCGGTAGGGAACGTCCCACCTTTGGGGACCTAAACGATATCCATTGCCTCTTATTGCTTTCACATTTTTCTCGTGTCAACTTAGAACAACAGGAGTGTTGTGTGAATATTGGTGATTTTTCGGAGTTCGTTTGGACATTTTTATGCATTAACCGACTTTTCAATGCATTTATGTGCATAATTCAAATTTGAACTACATGCACATGCTTCGGTGCATATAAACTGGTTGATAAATCAAATTTGTGTCCTTGGGTGCATGCTTAGGTCCCATGCAAGAAATGATAATGAATTTCAAACACCAAGCACCGTTGATTGCCATGAAAACATTGACATGCCTTGTTTTTAAATTCTAGTAAATCCAAAACTCGTCTAAAATTCATGAAACTTGGGATGCTATCATGGAGCGGCATAAACATGCTGCGGTAAATTTTTTGTCCCATTTGGGGCAGGTTTGGGTATATGCTTCTCACAAACCGGAGCTTCTCACAACAAGCATGATGGTTTTCGGTAGGGAACGTCCCACCTTTGGGGACGAAACGATATCCATTGCCTCTTATTGCTTTCAAATTTTTTCTCGTGTCAACTTAGAACAACAGGAGTGTTGTGTAAACTTTTGTGATTTTTCGGGGTTCGTTTGGACATTTGTTATGCATTAACTGAGTTTTCCATGCATTTATGTGCATAATTCAAATTCGAACTACATTCATATGCTCCGGTGCATACAAATTGTTGATAAATCAGATATGTGTCCTCGGGTGGATGCTTAGGTCCCACGCAAGAAATGGGAATGAATTTCAAACACCAGGGCACCGTTGATTTCGAGGAAAACATTGAGATGCCTTGTTTTTAAATTCTAGTAAATCCAAAATTAAATGCGAAATTCATGAAACTTGGCATGCTATCATGGTGGTAAATTTTTTGTCCCATTTGGGGCAGGTTTGGGTATATGCTTCTCACAAACCGGTGCTTCTCACAACAAGCATGATGGTTTTCGGTAGGGAACATCCCACCTTTGGGGATGAAACGATATCCATTGCCTCTTATTGCTTTCACATTTTTTATCGTGTCAACTTAGTACAACAGGAGTGTTGTGTGAATCTTGGTGATTTTTCGGAGTTCGTTTGGACATTTTTATGCATTATCCGACTTTTCAATGCATTTATGTGCATAATTCAAATTTGAACTACATGCACATGCTTCGGTGCATATAAATTGGTTGATAAATCAAATTTGTGTCCTTGGGTGCATGCTTAGGTCCCATGCAAGAAATGAGAATGAATTTCAAACACTGTGGCACCGTTGATTGCCATGAAAACATTGAGATGCCTTGTTTTTAAATTCTAGTAAATGCAAAACTCGTCTAAAATTCATGAAACTTGGCATGCTATCATGGAGCGGCATAAACATGCCGTGGTAAATTTTTGTCCCATTTGGGGCAGGTTTGGGTATATGCTTCTCACAAACCGGAGCTTCTCACAACAAGCATGATGGTTTTCGGTAGGGAACGTCCCACCTTTGGGGACGAAACGATATCGATTGCCTCTTATTGCTTTCAAATTTTTTCTCGTGTCAACTTAGAACAACAGGAGTGTTGTGTGAATTTTTGTGATTTTTCGGGGTTCGTTTGGACATTTGTTATGCATTAACTGAGTTTTCCATGCATTTATGTGCATAATTCAAATTCGGACTACATTCACATGGTCCGGTGCATACAAATTGTTGATAAATCAGATATGTGTCCTCGGGTGGATGCTTAGGTCCCACCCAAGAAATGGGAATTAATTTCAAACACCAGGGCACCGTTGATTTCCGTGAAAACATTGAGATGCCTTGTCTTTAAATTCTAGTAAATCCAAAATTCGTTTGAAATTCATGAAACTTGGCATGCTATCATGGTGGTAAATTTTTTGTCCCATTTGGGGCAGGTTTGGGTATATGCTTCTCACAAACCGGTGCTTCTCACGACAAGCGTGATGGTTTTCGGTAGGGAACGTCCCACTTTTGGGGACGAAACGATATCCATTGCCTCTTATTGCTTTCAAATTTTTTCTCGTGTCAACTTAGAACAACAGGAGTGTTGTGTGAATTTTTGTGATTTTTGGGGTCTGCTTTGGACATTTGTTATGAATTAATTGAGTTTTCCATCCATTTATGTGCATAATTTAAATTGAACTACATGCACATGCTCCTGCATACAAATTGTTGATAAATCAGATATGTGTCCTCGGGTGGATGCTTAGGTCCCACGAAGAAATGGGAATGAATTTCAAACACTGTGGCACCGTTGATTTCGTGAAAACATCGAGATGCCTTGTTTTTAAATTCTAGTAAATCCAAAACTCGTCTGAAATTCATGAAACTTGGCATGCTATCATGGAGCGGCATAAACATGCTGCGGTAAATTTTTTGTCCCATTTGGGGCAGGTTTGGGTATATGCTTCTCACAAACCGGAGCTTCTCACGACAAGCATGATGGTTTTCGGTTGGGAACGTCCCACCTTTGGGGACGAAACGATATCCATTGCCTCTTATTGCTTTCACATTTTTTCTCGTGTCAACTTAGAACAACAGGAGTGTTGTGTGAATATTGGTGATTTTTCGGGGTTCGTTTGGACATTTGTTATGCATTGACTGAGTTTTCCATGCATTTATGTGCATAATTCAAATTCGAACTACATTCACATGCTCTGGTGCATACAAATTGTTGATAAATCAGATATGTGTCCTCGGGTGGATGCTTAGGTCACATGCAAGAAATGGGAATGAATTTCAAACACCAGGGCACCGTTGATTTCCAGGAAAACATTGAGATGCCTTGTTTTTAAATTCTAATAAATCCAAAATTGCCTGAAATTCATGAAACAAGGCATGCTATCATGGTGGTAAATTTTTTGTCCCATTTGGGGCAGGTTTGGGTATATGCTTCTCACAAACCGGTGCTTCTCACAACAAGCATGATGGTTTTCGGTAGGGAACGTCCCACCTTTGGGGACCTAAACGATATCCATTGCCTCTTATTGCTTTCTACATTTTTTCTCGTGTCAACTTAGAACAACAGGAGTGTTGTGTGAATATTGGTGATTTTTCGGAGTTCGTTTGGACATTTTTATGCATTAACCGACTTTTCAATGCATTTATGTGCATAATTCAAATTTGAACTACATGCACATGCTTCGGTGCATATAAATTGGTTGATAAATCAAATTTGTGTCCTTGGGTGCATGCTTAGGTCCCATGCAAGAAATGGGAATGAATTTCAAACACCAAGCACCGTTGATTGCCATGAAAACATTGACATGCCTTGTTTTTAAATTCTAGTAAATCCAAAACTCGTCTAAAATTCATGAAACTTGGGATGCTATCATGGAGCGGCATAAACATGCTGCGGTAAATTTTTGTCCCATTTGGGGCAGGTTTGGGTATATGCTTCTCACAAACCGAGCTTCTCACAACAAGCATGATGGTTTTCGGTAGGGAACGTCCCACCTTTGGGGACCTAAACGATATCCATTGCCTCTTATTGCTTTCAAATTTTTTCTCGTGTCAACTTAGAACAACAGGAGTGTTGTGTGAATTTTGTGATTTTTCGGGGTTCGTTTGGACATTTGTTATGCATTAACTGAGTTTTCCATGCATTTATGTGCATAATTCAAATTCGGACTACATTCACATGGTCCGGTGCATACAAATTGTTGATAAATCAGATATGTGTCCTCGGGTGGATGCTTAGGTCCCACCCAAGAAATGGGAATTAATTTCAAACACCAGGGCACCGTTGATTTCCAGGAAAACATTGAGATGCCTTGTTTTTAAATTCTAGTAAATCCAAAATTCGTTTGAAATTCATGAAACTTGGCATGCTATCATGGTGGTAAATTTTTTGTCCCATTTGGGGCAGGTTTGGGTATATGCTTCTCACAAACCGGTGCTTCTCACAACAAGCGTGATGGTTTTCGGTAGGGAACGTCCCACCTTTGGGGATGAAACGATATCCATTGCCTCTTATTGCTTTCACATTTTTTCTCGTGTCAACTTAGAACAACAGGAGTGTTGTGTGAATATTGGTGATTTTTCGGAGTTCGTTTGGACACTTTTATGCATTAACCAACTTTTCAATGCATTTATGTGCATAATTCAAATTTGAAATAAATGCACATGCTTCGGTGCATATAAATTGGTTGATAAATCAAATTTGTGTCCTTGGGTGCATGCTTAGTTCCCATGCAAGAAATGGGAATGAATTTCAAACACCAGGGCACCGTTGATTGCCATGAAAACATTGAGATGCCTTGTTTTTAAATTCTAGTAAATCCAAAACTCATCTAAAATTCATGAAACTTGGCATGCTACCATGGAGCGGAATAAACATGCCGTGGTAAATTTTTTGTCCCATTTGGGGCAGGTTTGGGTATATGCTTCTCACAAACCGGAGCTTCTCACAACAAGCATGATGGTTTTCGGTAGGGAACGTCCCACCTTTGGGGACGAAACGATATCCATTGCCTCTTATTGCTTTCAATTTTTTTTCTCGTGTCAACTTAGAACAACAGGAGTGTTGTGTAAACTTTTGTGATTTTTCGGGGTTCGTTTGGACATTTGTTATGCATTAACTGAGTTTTCCATGCATTTATGTGCATAATTCAAATTCGAACTACATTCACATGCTCCGGTGCATACAAATTGTTGATAAATCAGATATGTGTCCTCGGGTGGATGCTTAGGTCCCATGCAAGAAATGGGAATGAATTTCAAACACTGTGGCACCGTTGATTTCAGGAAAACATTGAGATGCCTTGTTTTTAAATTCTAGTAAATCCAAAATTCGTCTAAAATTCATGAAACTTGGCATGCTATCATGGTGGTAAATTTTTGTCCCATTTGGGGCAGGTTTGGGTATATGCTTCTCACAAACGGTGCTTCTCACAACAAGCATGATGGTTTTCGTGAGGGAACGTCCCACCTTTGGGGACCTAAACGATATCCATTGCCTCTTATTGCTTTCACATTTTTTCTCGTGTCAACTTAGAACAACAGGAGTGTTGTGTGAATATTGGTGATTTTTCGAGTTCGTTTGGACATTTTTATGCATTAACCGACTTTTCAATGCATTTATGTGCATAATTCAAATTTGAACTACATGCACATGCTTGATTGCATATAAATTGGTTGATAAATCAAATTTGTGTCCTTGGGTGCATGCTTAGGTCCCATGCAAGAAATGGGAATTAATTTCAAACACTGTGGCACCGTTGATTGCCATGAAAACATTGAGATGCCTTGTTTTTAAATTCTAGTAAATCCAAAACTCGTCTAAAATTCATGAAACTTGGCATGCTATCATGGAGCGGCATAAACATGCCGTGGTAAAATTTTTGTCCCATTTGGGGCAGGTTTGGGTATATGCTTCTCACAAACCGGAGCTTCTCACAACAAGCATGATGGTTTTCGGTAGGGAACGTCCCACCTTTGGGGACGAAACGATATCCATTGCCTCTTATTGCTTTCAAATTTTTTCTCGTGTCAACTTAGAACAACAGGAGTGTTGTGTGAATTTTTGTGATTTTTCGGGGTTCGTTTGGACATTTGTTATGCATTAACTGAGTTTTCCATGCATTTATGTGCATAATTCAAATTCGGACTACATTCACATTGTCCGGTGCATACAAATTGTTGATAAATCAGATATGTGTCCTCGGGTGGATACTTAGGGCCCACCCAAGAAATGGGAACCAATTTCAAACACCAGGGCACCGTTGATTTCCAGGAAAACATTTAGATGCCTTGTTTTTAAATTCTAGTAAATCCAAAATTCGTTTGAAATTCATGAAACTTGGCACGCTATCATGGTGGTAAATTTTTTGTCCCATTTGGGGCAGGTTTGGGTATATGCTTCTCACAAACCGGTGCTTCTCACAACAAGCGTGATGGTTTTCGGTAGGGAACGTCCCACCTTTGGGGATGAAACGATATCCATTGCCTCTTATTGCTTTCACATTTTTTCTCGTGTCAACTTAGAACAACAGGAGTGTTGTGTGAATATTGGTGATTTTTCGGAGTTCGTTTGGACATTTTTATGCATTAACCGACTTTTCAATGCATTTATGTGCATAATTCAAATTTGAACTACATGCACATGCTTCGGTGCATATAAATTGGTTGATAAATCAAATTTGTGTCCTTGGGTGCATGCTTAGTTCCCATGCAAGAAATGGGAATGAATTTCAAACACCAGGGCACCGTTGATTGCCATGAAAACATTGAGATGCCTTGTTTTTAAATTCTAGTAAATCCAAAACTCGTCTAAAATTCATGAAACTTGGCATGCTATCATGGAGCGGCATAAACATGCCGTGGTAAAAAATTTGTCCCATTTGGGGCAGGTTTGGGTATATGCTTCTCACAAACCGGAGCTTCACACAACAAGCATTATGGTTTTCGGTAGGGAACGTCCCACCTTTGGGGACGAAACGATATCCATTGCCTCTTATTGCTTTCAAATTTTTTCTCGTGTCAACTTAGAACAACAGGAGTGTTGTGTGAATTTTTGTGATTTTTCGGGTTCGTTTGGACATTTGTTATGCATTAACTGAGTTTTCCATGCATTTATGTGCATAATTCAAATTCGGACTACATTCACATGGTCCGGTGCATACAAATTGTTGATAAATCAGATATGTGTCCTCGGGTGGATGCTTAGGGCCCACCCAAGAAATGGGAATTAATTTCAAACACTGTGGCACCGTTGATTTCGAGGAAAACATTGAGATGCCTTGTTTTTAAATTCTAGTAAATCCAAAATTCGTCTGAAATTCATGAAACTTGGCATGCTATCATGGTGGTAAATTTTTGTCCCATTTGGGGCAGGTTTGGGTATATGCTTCTCACAAACCGGTGCTTCTCACAACAAAGCGTGATGGTTTTCGGTGAGGGAACGTCCCACCTTTGGGGATGAAACGATATCCATTGCCTCTTATTGCTTTCACATTTTTCTCGTGTCAACTTAGAACAACAGGAGTGTTGTGTGAATATTGGTGATTTTTCGGAGTTCGTTTGGACATTTTTATGCATTAACCGACTTTTCAATGCATTTATGTGCATAATTCAAATTTGAACTACATGCACATGCTTGATTGCATATAAATTGGTTGATAAATCAAATTTGTGTCCTTGGGTGCATGCTTAGTTCCCATGCAAGTAATGGGAATGAATTTCAAACACTGTGGCACCGTTGATTGCCATGAAAACATTGAGATGCCTTGTTTTTAAATTCTAGTAAATCCAAAACTCGTCTAAAATTCATGAAACTTGGCATGCTATCATGGAGCGGCATAAACATGCCGTGGTAAAAAAATTGTCCCATTTGGGGCAGGTTTGGGTATATGCTTCTCACAAACCGGAGCTTCTCACAACAAGCATGATGGTTTTCGGTAGGGAACGTCCCACCTTTGGGGACGAAACGATATCCATTGCCTCTTATTGCTTTCAAATTTTTTCTCGTGTCAACTGAGAACAACAGGAGTGTTGTGTGAAATTTTGTGATTTTCCGGGGTTTGTTTGGACATTTGTTATGCATTAACTGAGTTTTCCGTGCATTTATGTGCATAATTCAAATTCGAACTACATTCACATGCTCCGGTGCATACAAATTGTTGATAAATCAGATATGTGTCCTCGGGTGGATGCTTAGGTCCCATGCAAGAAATGGGAATGAATTTCAAACACCAGGGCACCGTTGATTTCCAGGAAAACATTGAGATGCCTTGTTTTTAAATTCTAGTAAGTCCAAAGTTCGTCTAAAATTCATGAAACTTGGCATGCTATCATGGTGGTAAAAGTTTTGTCCCATTTGGGGCAGGTTTTGGTATACGCTTCTCACAAACCGGTGCTTCTCACAACAAGCATGATGGTTTTTGGTAGGGAACGTCCCACCTTTGGGGACGAAACGATATCCATTGCCTCTTATTGCTTTCACATTTTTTCTCGTGTCAACTTAGAACAACAGGAGTGTTGTGTGAATATTGGTGATTTTTCGGAGTTCGTTTGGACATTTTTATGCATTAACCGACTTTTCAATGCATTTATGTGCATAATTCAAATTTGAACTACATGCACATGCTTCGGTGCATATAAATTGGTTGATAAATCAAATTCGTGTCCTTGGGTGCATGCTTAGGTCCCATGCAAGAAATGGGAATGAATTTAGAAAACCAGGGCACCGCTGATTGCCATGAAAACATTGAGATGCCTTGTTTTTAAATTCTAGTAAATCGAAAACTCGTCTAAAATTCATGAAACTTGGCATGCTATCATGGAGCGGCATAAACATGCCGTGGTAAATTTTTTATCCCACTTGGGGCAGGTTTGGGTATATGCTTCTCACAAACCGGAGCTTCTCACAACAAGCATGATGGTTTTCGGTAGGGAACGTCCCACCTTTGGGGACGAAACGATATCCATTGCCTCTTATTGCTTTCAAATTTTTTCTCGTGTCAACTGAGAACAACAGGAGTGTTGTGTGAAATTTTGTGATTTTCCGGGTTTGTTTGGACATTTGTTATGCATTAACTGAGTTTTCCGTGCATTTATGTGCATAATTCAAATTCGAACTACATTCACATGCTCCGTGCATACAAATTGTTGATAAATCAGATATGTGTCCTCGGGTGGATGCTTAGGTCCCATGCAAGAAATGGGAATGAATTTCAAACACCAGGGCACCGTTGATTTCCAGGAAAACATTGAGATGCCTTGTTTTTAAATTCTAGTAAGTCCAAAGTTCGTCTGAAATTCATGAAACTTGGCATGCTATCATGGTGGTAAAAGTTTTGTCCCATTTGGGGCAGGTTTTGGTATATGCTTCTCACAAACCGGTGCTTCTCACAACAAGCATGATGGTTTTTGGTAGGGAACGTCCCACCTTTGGGGACGAAACGATATCCATTGCCGCGTATTGCTATCACATTTTTTTCTCGGGTCAACTTAGAACAACAGGAGTGTGGTGTGAATCTGGGTGATTTTTCGGAGTGCGTTTGGACATGTTTATGCATTCACCGACTTTTCAATGCATTTATGTGCATAATTCAAATTTGAACTACATGCACATGCTTCGGTGCATATAAATTGGTTGATAAATCAAATTTGTGTCCTTGGGTGCATGCTTAGGTCCCATGCAAGAAATGGGAATGAATTTAGAAAACCAGGGCACCGTTGATTGCCATGAAAACATTGAGATGCCTTGTTTTTAAATTCTAGTAAATCCAAAACTCGTCTAAAATTCATGAAACTTGGCATGCTATCATGGAGCGGCATAAACATGCTGTGGTAAATTTTTTATCCCACTTGGGGCAGGTTTGGGTATATGCTTCTCACAAACCGGAGCTTCTCACAACAAGCATGATGGTTTTCGGTAGGGAACGTCCCACCTTTGGGGACCTAAACGATATCCATTGCCTCTTATTGCTTTCAAATTTTTTCTCGTGTCAACATAGAACAACAGGAGTGTTGTGTGAATTTTTGTGATTTTTAGGGTTCGTTTGGACATTTTTATGCATTAACTGAGTTTTCCATGCATTTATGTGCATAATTCAAATTCGAACTACATTCACATGCTCCGGTGCATACAAATTGTTGATAAATCAGATATGTGTCCTCGGGTGGATGCTTAGGTCCCACACAAGAAATGGGAATGAATTTCAAACACCAGGGCACCGTTGATTTCCAGGAAAACATTGAGATACCTTGTTTTTAAATTCTAGTAAATCCAAAATTCGTCTGAAATTCATGAAACTTGGCATGCTATCATGGTGGTAAAATTTTTGTCCCATTTGGGGCAGGTTTGGGTATATGCTTCTCACAAACCGTGCTTCTCACAACAAGCATGATGGTTTTCGGTAGGGAACGTCCCACCTTTGGGGACGAAACGATATCCATTGCCTCTTATTGCTTTCACATTTTTTCTCATGTCAACTTAGAACAACAGGAGTGTTGTGTGAATATTGGTGATTTTTCGGAGTTCGTTTGGACATTTTTATGCATTAACCGACTTTTCAATGCATTTATGTGCATAATTCAAATTTGAACTACATACACATGCTTCGGTGCATATAAATTGGTTGATAAATCAAATTTGTGTCCTTGGGTGCATGCTTAGGTCCCAAGCAAGAAATGGGAATGAATTTAGAAAACCAGGGCACCGTTGATTGCCATGAAAACATTGAGATGCCTTGTTTTTAAATTCTTGTAAATCCAAAACTCGTCTAAAATTCATGAAACTTGGCATGCTATCATGGAGCGGCATAAACATGTCGTGGTAAAAATTTTGTCCCATTTGGGGCTGGTTTGGGTATATGCTTCTCACAAACCGGAGCTTCTCACAACAAGCATGATGGTTTTCGGTAGGGAACGTCCCACCTTTGGGGACGAAACGATATCCATTGCCTCTTATTGCTTTCAAATTTTTTCTCGTGTCAACTTAGAACAACAGGAGTGTTGTGTAAACTTTTGTGATTTTTCTGGGTTCGTTTGGACATTTGTTATGCATTAACTGAGTTTTCCATGCATTTATGTGCATAATTCAAATTCGAACTACATTCACATGCTCCGGTGCATACAAATTGTTGATAAATCAGATATGTGTCCTCGGGTGGATGCTTAGGCCCCACGCGAGAAATGGGAATGTATTTCAAACACCAGGGCACCGTTGATTTCCAGGAAAACATTGAGATGCCTTGTTTTTAAATTCTAGTAAATCCAAAATTAATGAAATTCATGAAACTTGGCATGCTATCATGGTGGTAAAGTTTTTTTCCCATTTGGGGCAGGTTTGG
Organism: Aegilops bicornis; assembly: GCA_021605145.1. NCBI lineage: Eukaryota > Viridiplantae > Streptophyta > Magnoliopsida > Poales > Poaceae > Aegilops > Aegilops bicornis. The sequence continues at coordinate 134,819,707 of CM038671.1, forward strand.
GTATATGCTTCTCACAAACCGGAGCTTCTCACAACAAGCATGATGGTTTTCGGTAAGGAACGTCCCACCTTTGGGGACGAAACGATATCCATTGCCTCTTATTGCTTTCAAAATTTTCTCGTGTCAACTTAGAACAACAGAGTGTTGTGTGAATTTTTGTGATTTTTCGAGTTCGTTTGGACATTTGTTATGCATTAACTGAGTTTTCCATGCATTTATGTGCATAATTCAAATTCGAACTACATTCACATGCTTCGGTGCATACAAATTGTTGATAAATCAGATATGTGTCCTCGGGTGCATGCTTAGGTCCCATTTAAGAAATGGGAATGAATTTCAAACACCAGGGCACCGTTGATTTCCAGGAAAACATTGAGATGCCTTGTTTTTAAATTCTAGTAAATCCAAAGTTCGTTTGAAATTCATGAAACTTGGCATGCTATCATGGTGGTAAAATTTTTGTCCATTTGGGGCAGGTTTTGGTATATGCTTCTCACAAACCGGTGCTTCTCACAACAAGCATGATGGCTTTTGGTAGGGAACGTCCCACCTTTGGGGACGAAACGATATCCATTGCCTCTTATTGCTTTCACATTTTTTCTCGTCTCAACTTAGAACAACAGGAGTGTTGTGTGAATATTGGTGATTTTTCGAGTTCGTTTGGACATTTTTATGCATTAACCGACTTTTCAATGCATTTATGTGCATAATTCAAATTTGAACTACATGCACATGCTTCGGTGCATATAAATTGGTTGATAAATCTAATTTGTGTCCTTGGGTGCATGCTTGGTCCCATGCAAGAAATGGGAATGAATTTCAAACACCAGGGCACCGTTGATTGCCATGAAAACATTGAGATGCCTTGTTTTTAAATTCTAGTAAATCCAAAACTCGTCTAAAATTCATGAAACTTGGCATGCTATCATGGAGCGGCATAAACATGTCGTGGTAAAAATTTTGTCCCATTTGGGGCAGGTTTGGGTATATGCTTCTCACAAACCGGAGCTTCTCACAACAAGCATGATGGTTTTCGGTAGGGAACGTCCCACCTTTGGGGACGAAACGATATCCATTGCCTCTTATTGCTTTCAAATTTTTTCTCGTGTCAACTTAGAACAAAAGGAGTGTTGTGTGAATTTTTGTGATTTTTTGGGGTTCGTTTGGACATTTGTTATGCATTAACTGAGATTTCCATGCATTTATGTGCATAATTCAAATTCGAACTACATTCACATGCTCCGGTGCATACAAATTGTTGATAAATCAGATATGTGTCCTCGGGTGGATGCTTAGGTCCCACGCAAGAGATGGGAATGAATTTCAAACACCAGGGCACCATTGATTTCCAGGAAAACATTGAGATGCCTTGTTTTTAAATTCTAGTAAATCCAAAGTTCGTCTGAAATTCATGAAACTTGGCATGCTATCATGGTGGTAAAATTTTTTTCTCATTTGGGGCAGGTTTGGGTATATGCTTCTCACAAACCGGTGCTTCTCACAACAAGCATGATGGTTTTCAGTAGGGAACGTCCCACCTTTGGGGACGAAACGATATCCATTGCCTCTTATTGCTTTCAATTTTTTTCTCGTGTCAACTTAGAATAACAGGAGTGTTGTGTGAATTTTTGTGATTTTTCGGGGTTCGTTTGGACATTTGTTATGCATTAACTGAGTTTTCCATGCATATATGTGCATAATTCAAATTCAAACTACATTCACATGCTCCGGTGCATAAAAATTGTTGATAAATCAGATATGTGTCCTCGGGTGGATGCTTGGGTCCCACGCAAAGAGATGGGAATGAATTTCAAACACCAGGCACCGTTGATTTCGAGAAAACATTGAGATGCCTTGTTTTTAAATTCTAGTAAATCCAAAGTTCGTCTGAAATTCATGAAACTTGGCATGCTATCGTGGTGGTAAATTTTTTGTCCCATTTGGGGCAGGTTTGGGTATATGCTTCTCACAAACCGGTGCTTCTCACAACAAGCATGATGGTTTTCGGTAGGGAACGTCCCACCTTTGGGGACGAAACGATATCCATTGCCTCTTATTGCTTTCACATTTTTTTCTCGTGTCAACTTAGAACAACAGGAGTGTTGTGTGAATATTGGTGATTTTCAGGGTTCGTTTGGACATTTTTATGCATTAACCGACTTTTCAATGCATTTATGTGCATAATTCAAATTTGAACTACATGCACATGCTTCGGTGCATATAAATTGGTTGATAAATCAAATTTGTGTCCTTGGGTGCATGCTTAGGTCCCATGCAAGAAATGGGAATGAATTTAGAAAACCAGGGCACCGTTGATTGCCATGAAAACATTGAGATGCCTTGTTTTTAAATTCTAGTAAATGCAAAACTCGTCTAAAATTCATGAAACTTGGCATGCTATCATGGAGCGGCATAAACATGCCGTGGTACAAATTTTGTCCCATTTGGGGCAGGTTTGGGTATATGCTTCTCACAAACCAGAGCTTCCCACAAAAAGCATGATGGTTTTCGGTAGGGAACGTCCCACCTTTGGGGACGAAACGATATCCATTGCCTCTTATTGCTTCCAAATTTTTTCCTCATGTCAACATAGAACAACAGGAGAATTGTGTGAATTTTTGTGATTTTCGGGGTTCGTTTGGACATTTGTTATGCATTAACTGAGTTTTCCATGCATTTATGTGCATAATTCAAATTCGAACTACATTCACATGCTCCGGTGCATACAAATTGTTGATAAATCAGATATGTGTCCTCGGGTGGATGCTTAGGTCCCACGCAAGAAATGGGAATAAATTTCAAATACCAGGGCACCGTTGATTTCCAGGAAAACATTGAGATGCCTTGTTTTTTAATTCTAGTAAATCCAAAATTCGTCTGAAATTCATGAAACTTGGCATGCTATCATGGTGGTAAATTTTTTTGTCCCATTTGGGGCAGATTTGGGTATATGCTTCTCACAAACCGGTGCTTCTCACAACAAGCATGATGGTTTCGGTGAGGAACGTCCCACCTTTGGGGACGAAACGATATCCATTGCCTCTTATTGCTTTCACATTTTTTCTCGTGTCAACTTAGAACAACAGGAGTGTTGTGTGAATATTGGTGATTTTTCGGAGTTCGTTTGGACATTTTTATGCATTAACCGACTTTTCAATGCATTTATGTGCATAATTCAAATTTGAACTACATACACATGCTTCGGTGCATATAAATTGGTTGATAAATCAAATTTGTGTCCTTGGGTGCATGCTTGGTCCCATGCAAGAAATGGGAATGAATTTCAAACACCAGGCACCGTTGATTGCCATGAAAACATTGAGATGCCTTGTTTTTAAATTCTAGTAAATCCAAAACTCGTCTAAAATTCATGAAACTTGGCATGCTATCATGGAGCGGCATAAACATGCCGTGGTAAAAATTTTGTCCCATTTGGGGCAGGTTTGGGTATATGCTTCTCACAAACCGGAGCTTCTCACAACAAGCATGATGGTTTTCGGTAGGGAACGTCCCACCTTTGGGGACGAAACGATATCCATTGCCTCTTATTGCTTTCAAAAATTTTCTCGTGTCAACTTAGAACAACAGGAGTGTTGTGTGAATTTTTGTGATTTTTCGGGGTTCGTTTGGACATTTGTTATGCATTAACTGAGTTTTCCATGCATTTATGTGCATAATTCAAATTCGAACTACATTCACATGCTACGGTGCATACAAATTGTTGATAAATCAGATATGTTTCCTCGGGTGGATGCTTAGGTCCCACGCAAGAGATGGGAATGAATTTCAAACACCAGGGCACCGTTGATTTCCAGGAAAACATTGAGATGCCTTGTTTTTAAATTCAAGTAAATCCAAAGTTAAATCTGAAATTCATGAAACTTGGCATGCTATCATGGTGGTAAAAATTTTGTCCCATTTGGGGCAGGTTTGGGTATATGCTTCTCACAAACTGGAGCTTCTCACAACAAGCATGATGGTTTTCGGTAGGGAGCGTCCCACCTTTGGGGACGAAACGATATCCATTGCCTCTTATTGCTTTCAAATTTTTTCTCGTGTCAACTTAGAACAACAGGAGTGTTGTGTGAATTTTTGTGATTTTTCGGGGTTCGTTTGGACATTTGTTATGCATTAACTGAGTTTTCCATGCATTTATGTGCATAATTCAAATTCGACCTACATTCACATGCTCCGGTGCATACAAATTGTTGATAAATCAGATATGTGTCCTCGGGTGGATGCTTAGGTCCCATGCGAGAAATGGGAATGAATTTCAAACACCAGGGCACCATTGATTTCCAGGAAAACATTGAGATGCCTTGTTTTTAAATTCTAGTAAATCCAAAGTTCGTATGAAATTCATGAAACTTGGCATGCTATCATGGTGGTAAACTTTTTGTCCCATTTGGGGCAGGTTTGGGTATATGCTTCTCACAAACCTGTGCTTCTCACAACAAGCATGATGGTTTTCGGTAGGGAACGTCCCACCTTTGGGGACGAAACGATATCCATTGCCTCTTATTGCTTTAACATTTTTTCTCGTGTCAACTTAGAACAACAGGAGTGTTGTGTGAATATTGGTGATTTTTCGGAGTTCGTTTGGACATTTTTATGCATTAACCGACTTTTCAATGCATTTATGTGCATAATTCAAATGTGAACTACATGCACATGCTTCGATGCATATAAATTGGTTGATAAATCAAATTTGTGTCCTTGGGTGCATGCTTAGGTCCCATGCAAGAAATGGGAATGAATTTCAAACACCAGGGCACCGTTGATTGCCATGAAAACATTGAGATGCCTTGTTTTTAAATTCTAGTAAATCCAAAACTCGTCTAAAATTCATGAAACTTGGCATGCTATCATGGAGCGGCATAAACATGCCGTGGTAAAAATTTTGTCCCATTTGGGGCAGGTTTGGGTATATGCTTCTCACAAACCGGAGCTTCTCACAACAAGCATGATGGTTTTCGGTAGGGAACGTCCCACCTTTGGGGACGAAACGATATCCATTGCCTCTTATTGCTTTCCAATTTTTTCTCGTGTCAACTTAGAACAACAGGAGTGTTGTGTGAATTTTTGTGATTTTACGGGGTTCATTTGGACATTTGTTATGCATTAACTGAGTTTTCCATGCATTTATGTGCATAATTCAAATTCGAACTACATTCACATGCTCGGTGCATACAAATTGTTGATAAATCAGATATGTGTCCTCGGGTGGATGCTTAGGTCCCACGGAAGAAATGGGAATGAATTTCAAACACTGTGGCACCGTTGATTTCAGGAAAACATTGAGATGCCTTGTTTTTAAATTCTAGTAAATCCAAAGTTCGTCTGAAATTCATGAAACTTGGCATGCTATCATGGTGGTAAAAATTTTGTCCCATTTGGGGCAGGTTTGGGTATATGCTTCTCACAAACCGGTGCTTCTCACAACAAGCATGATGGTTTTCGGTAGGGAACGTCCCACCTTTGGGGACGAAACGATATCCATTGCCTCTTATTGCTTTCAAATTTTTTCTCGTGTCAACTTAGAACAACAGGAGTGTTGTGTGAATTTTTGTGATTTTTCGGGGTTCGTTTGGACATTTGTTATGCATTAACTGAGTTTTACATGCATTTATGTGCATAATTCAAATTCGAACTACATTCACATGCTACGGTGCATACAAATTGTTGGTAAATCAGATATGTGTCCTCGGGTGGATGCTTAGGTCCCATGCGAGAAATGGGAATGAATTTCAAACACCAGGGCACCGTTGATTTCCAGGAAAACATTGAGATGCCTTGTTTTTAAATTCTAGTAAATCCAAAGTTCGTATGAAATTCATGAAACTTGGCATGCTATCATGGTGGTAAACTTTTTGTCCCATTTGGGGCAGGTTTGGGTATATGCTTCTCACAAACCTGTGCTTCTCACAACAAGCATGATGGTTTTCGGTAGGGAACGTCCCACCTTTGGGGACGAAACGATATCCATTGCCTCTTATTGCTTTAACATTTTTCTCGTGTCAACTTAGAACAACAGGAGTGTTGTGTGAATATTGGTGATTTTTCGGAGTTCGTTTGGACATTTTTATGCATTAACCGACTTTTCAATGCATTTATGTGCATAATTCAAATGTGAACAACATGCACATGCTTTGGTGCATATAAATTGGTTGATAAATCAAATTTGTGTCCTTGGGTGCATGCTTAGGTCCCATGCAAGAAATGGGAATGAATTTCAAACACTGTGGCACCGTTGATTGCCATGAAAACATTGAGATGCCTTGTTTTTAAATTCTAGTAAATCCAAAACTCGTCTAAAATTCATTAAACTTTTCATGCTATCATGGAGCGGCATAAACATGCCGTGGTAAAATTTTTGTCCCATTTGGGGCAGGTTTGGGTATATGCTTCTCACAAACCGGAGCTTCTCACAACAATCATGATGGTTTTCGGTAGGGAACGTCCAACCTTTGGGGACGAAACGATATCCATTGCCTCTTATTGCTTTCCAATTTTTTCTCATGTCAACTTAGAACAACAGGAGTGTTGTGTGAATTTTTGTGATTTTTCGGGGTTCATTTGGACATTTGTTATGCATTAACTGAGTTTTCCATGCATTTACATGCATAATTCAAATTCGAACTACATTCACATGCTCCGGTGCATACAAATTGTTGATAAATCAGATATGTGTCCTCGGGTGGATGCTTAGGTCCCATGCGAGAAATGGGAATGAATTTCAAACACCAGGGCACCGTTGATTTCCAGGAAAACATTGAGATGCCTTGTTTTTAAATTCTAGTAAATCCAAAGTTCGTCTGAAATTCATGAAACTTGGCATGCTATCATGGTGGTAAATTTTTTGTCCCATCTGGGGCAGGTTTGGGTATATGCTTCACAAACCGGTGCTTCTCACAACAAGCATGATGGTTTTCGGTAGGGAACGTCCCACCTTTGGGGACGAAACGATATCCATTGCCTCTTATTGCCTTCACATTTTTTCTCGTGTCAACTTAGAACAACAGGAGTGTTGTGTGAATATTGGTGATTTTTCGGAGTTCGTTTGGACATTTTTATGCATTAACCGACTTTTCAATGCATTTATGTGCATAATTCAAATTTGAACTACATGCACATGCTTCGGTGCATATAAATTGGTTGATAAATCAAATTTGTGTCCTTGGGTGCATGCTTAGGTAGCATGCAAGAAATGGGAATGAATTTAGAAAACCAGGGCACCGTTGATTGCCATGAAAACATTGAGATGCCTTGTTTTTAAATTCTAGTAAATCCAAACTCGTCTAGAATTCATGAAACTTGGCATGCTATCATGGAGCGGCATAAACATGCCGTGGTAAATTTTTTGTCCCATTTGGGGCAGGTTTGGGTATATGCTTCTCACAAACCGGAGCTTCTCACAACAAGCATGATGGTTTTCGGTAAGGAACGTCCCACCTTTGGGGACAAAACGATATCCATTGCCTCTTATTGCTTTCAAATTTTTTCTCGTGTCAACTTAGAACAACAGGAGTGTTGTGTGAATTTTTGTGGTTTTCGGGGTTCGTTTGGACATTTGTTATGCGTTAACTGAGTTTTCCATGCATTTACGTGCATAATTCAAATTCGAACTACATTCACATGCTCCGGTGCATACAAATTGTTGATAAATATGATATGTGTCCTCGGGTGGATGCTTAGGTCCCACGCAAGAAATGGGAATGAATTTCAAACACCAGGCACCGTTGATTTCGAGAAAACATTGAGATGCTTTGTTTTTAAATTCTAGTAAATCCAAAATTAAATGAAATTCATGAAACTTGGCATGCTATCATGGTGGTAAATTGTTTGTCCCATTTGGGGCAGGCTTGGGTATATGCTTCTCACAAACGGAGCTTCTCACAACAAGCATGATGGTTTTCGGTAGGGAACGTCCCACCTTTGGGGACCTAAACGATATCCATTGCCTCTTATTGCTTTCAAATTTTTTCTCGTGTCAACTTAGAACAACAGGAGTGTTGTGTGAATTTTGTGATTTTTCGGGTTCATTTGGACATTTGTTATGCATTAACTGAGTTTTCCATGCATTTATGTGCATAATTCAAATTGAACTACATTCACATGCTCGGTGCATACAAATTGTTGATAAATCAGATATGTGTCCTCGGGTGGATGCTTAGGTCCCATGCAAGAAATGGGAATGAATTTCAAACACTGTGGCACCGTTGATTTCAGGAAAACATTGAGATGCCTTGTTTTTAAATTCTAGTAAATCCAAAATTAAATGCGAAATTCATGAAACTTGGCATGCTATCATGGTGGTAAATTTTTGTCCCATTTGGGGCAGGTTTGGGTATATGCTTCTCACAAACGGTGCTTCTCACAACAAGCATGATGGTTTTCGGTAGGGAACGTCCCACCTTTGGGGACGAAACGATATCCATTGCCTCTTATTGCTTTCACATTTTTTCTCGTGTCAACTTAGAACAACAGGAGTGTTGTGTGAATATTGGTGATTTTTCAGAGTTCGTTTGGCCATTTTTATGCATTAACCGACTTTTCAATGCATTTATGTGCATAATTCAAATTTGAACTACATACACATGCTTCGGTGCATATAAATTGGTTGATAAATCAAATTTGTGTCCTTGGGTGCATGCTTGGTCCCATGCAAGAAATGGGAATGAATTTCAAACACCAGGGCACCGTTGATTGCCATGAAAACATTGAGATGCCTTGTTTTTTAATTCTAGTAAATCCAAAACTCGTCTAAAATTCATGAAACTTGGCATGCTATCATGGAGCGGCATAAACATGCCGTGGTAAATTTTTGTCCCATTTGGGGCAGGTTTGGGTGTATGCTTCTCACAAACTGGAGCTTCTCACAACAAGCATGATGGTTTTCGGTAGGGAACGTCCCACCTTTGGGGACGAAATGATATCCATTGCCTCTTATTGCTTTTCAAATTTTTTCTCGTGTCAACTTAGAACAACAGGAGTGTTGTGTGAATTTTTGTGGTTTTCGGGGTTCGTTTGGACATTTGTTATGCGTTAACTGAGTTTTCCATGCATTTACGTGCATAATTCAAATTCGAACTACATTCACATGCTCCGGTGCATACAAATTGTTGATAAATATGATATGTGTCCTCGGGTGGATGCTTAGGTCCCACGCAAGAAATGGGAATGAATTTCAAACACCAGGGCACCGTTGATTTCCAGGAAAACATTGAGATGCTTTGTTTTTAAATTCTAGTAAATCCAAAATTCGTCTGAAATTCATGAAACTTGGCATGCTATCATGGTGGTAAATTGTTTGTCCCATTTGGGGCAGGCTTGGGTATATGCTTCTCACAAACCGGAGCTTCTCACAACAAGCATGATGGTTTTCGGTAGGGAACGTCCCACCTTTGGGGACGAAACGATATCCATTGCCTCTTATTGCTTTCAAATTTTTTCTCGTGTCAACTTAGAACAACAGGAGTGTTGTGTGAATTTTTGTGATTTTTCGGGGTTCATTTGGACATTTGTTATGCATTAACTGAGTTTTCCATGCATTTATGTGCATAATTCAAATTCGAACTACATTCACATGCTCCGGTGCATACAAATTGTTGATAAATCAGATATGTGTCCTCGGGTGGATGCTTAGGTCCCATGCAAGAAATGGGAATGAATTTCAAACACCAGGGCACCGTTGATTTCCAGGAAAACATTGAGATGCCTTGTTTTTAAATTCTAGTAAATCCAAAATTCGTCTGAAATTCATGAAACTTGGCATGCTATCATGGTGGTAAATTTTTTGTCCCATTTGGGGCAGGTTTGGGTATATGCTTCTCACAAACCGGTGCTTCTCACAACAAGCATGATGGTTTTCGGTAGGGAACGTCCCACCTTTGGGGGACTAAACGATATCCATTGCCTCTTATTGCTTTCACATTTTTCTCGTGTCAACTTAGAACAACAGGAGTGTTGTGTGAATATTGGTGATTTTTCAGAGTTCGTTTGGCCATTTTTATGCATTAACCGACTTTTCAATGCATTTATGTGCATAATTCAAATTTGAACTACATACACATGCTTCGGTGCATATAAATTGGTTGATAAATCAAATTTGTGTCCTTGGGTGCATGCTTGGTCCCATGCAAGAAATGGGAATGAATTTCAAACACCAGGGCACCGTTGATTGCCATGAAAACATTGAGATGCCTTGTTTTTTAATTCTAGTAAATCCAAAACTCGTCTAAAATTCATGAAACTTGGCATGCTATCATGGAGCGGCATAAACATGCCGTGGTAAATTTTTTGTCCCATTTGGGGCAGGTTTGGGTATATGCTTCTCACAAACTGGAGCTTCTCACAACAAGCATGATGGTTTTCGGTAGGGAACGTCCCACCTTTGGGGACGAAATGATATCCATTGCCTCTTATTGCTTTTCAAATTTTTTCTCGTGTCAACTTAGAACAACAGGAGTGTTGTGTGAATTTTTGTGATTTTTCGGGGTTCGTTTGGACATTTGTTATGCATTAACTGAGTTTTCCATGCATTTATGTGCATAATTCAAATTCGAACTACATTCACATGCTCCGGTGCATACAAATTGTTGATAAATCAGATATGTGTCCTCGGGTGGATGCTTAGGTCCCATGCGAGAAATGGGAATGAATTTCAAACACCAGGCACCGTTGATTTCAGGAAAACATTGAGATGCCTTGTTTTTAAATTCTAGTAAATCCAAAGTTCGTCTGAAATTCATGAAACTTGGCATGCTATCATGGTGGTAAATTTTGTCCCATCCGGGGCAGGTTTGGGTATATGCTTCTCACAAACCGGTGCTTCTCACAACAAGCATGATGGTTTTCGGTAGGGGCGTCCCACCTTTGGGGACCTAAACGATATCCATTGCCTCTTATTGCCTTCACATTTTTTCTCGTGTCAACTTAGAACAACAGGAGTGTTGTGTGAATATTGGTGATTTTTCGGAGTTCGTTTGGACATTTTTATGCATTAACCGACTTTTCAATGCATTTATGTGCATAATTCAAATTTGAACTACATGCACATGCTTCGGTGCATATAAATTGGTTGATAAATCAAATTTGTGTCCTTGGGTGCATGCTTAGGTCCCATGCAAGAAATGGGAACGAATTTAGAAAACCAGGGCACCATTGATTGCCATGAAAACATTGAGATGCCTTGTTTTTAAATTCTAGTAAATCCAAAACACGTCTAAAATTCATGAAACTTGGCATGCTATCATGGAGCGGCATAAACATGCCGTGGTAAATTTTTTGTCCCATTTGGGGCAGGTTTGGGTATAAGCTTCTCTGGCCGAGCTTCTCACAACAAGCATGATGGTTTTCGGTGAGGGAACGTCCCCACCTTTGGGGACGAAAACGATATCCATTGCCTCTTATTGCATTCAAATTTTTTCTCGTGTCAACTTAGAACAACAGGAGTGTTGTGGGAATTTTTGTGATTTTTCGGGGTTCGTTTGGACATTTGTTATGCATTAACTGAGTTTTCCATGCATTTACGTGCATAATTCAAATTCGAACTACATTCACATGCTCCGGTGCATACAAATTGTTGATAAATCAGATATGTGTCCTCGGGTGGATGCTTAGGTCCCATGCGAGACATGGGAATGAATTTCAAACACCAGGGCACCGTTGATTTCCAGGAAAACATTGAGATGCCTTGTTTTTAAATTCTAGTAAATCCAAAGTTCGTCTGAAATTCATGAAACTTGGCATGCTATGATGGTGGTAAGTTTTTTGTCCCATCTGGGGCAGGTTTGGGTATATGCTTCTCATAAACCGGTGCTTCTCACAATAAGCATGATGGTTTTCGGTAGGGAACGTCCCACCTTTGGGGACGAAATGATATCCATTGCCTCTTATTGCCTTCACATTTTTTCTCGTGTCAACTTAGAACAACAGGAGTGTTGTGTGAATATTGGTGATTTTTCGGAGTTCGTTTGGACATTTTTATGCATTAACCGACTTTTCAATGCATTTATGTGCATAATTCAAATTTGAACTACATGCACATGCTTCGGTGCATATAAATTGGTTGATAAATCAAATTTGTGTCCTTGGGTGCATGCTTAGGTCCCATGCAAGAAATGGGAATGAATTTCAAACACCAGGGCACCGTTGATTGCCATGAAAACATTGAGATGCCTTGTTTTTAAATTCTAGTAAATCCAAAACTCGTCTAAAATTCATGAAACTTGGCATGCTATCATGGAGCGGCATAAACATGCCGTGGTAAAAAAATTGTCCCATTTGGGGCAGGTTTGGGTATATGCTTCTCACGAACCGGAGCTTCTCACAACAAGCATGATGCTTTTCGGTAGGGAACGTCCCACCTTTGGGGGTAAACGATATCCATTGCCTCTTATTGCTTTCAAATTTTTTCTCGTGTCAACTTAGAACAACAGGAGTGTTGTGTGAATTTTTGTGATTTTTCGGGGTTCGTTTGGACATTTGTTATGCATTAACTGAGTTTTCTATGCATTTACGTGCATAATTCAAATTCGAACTACATTCACATGCTCCGGTGCATACAAATTGTTGATAAATATGATATGTGTCCTCGGGTGGATGCTTAGGTCCCATGCAAGAAATGGGAATGAATTTCAAACACCAGGGCACCGTTGATTTCCAGGAAAACATTGAGATGCCTTGTTTTTAAATTCTAGTAAATCCAAAGTTAAATCTGAAATTCATGAAACTTGGCATGCTATCATGGTGGTAAATTGTTTGTCCCATTTGGGGCAGGCTTGGGTATATGCTTCTCACTGGCCGAGCTTCTCACAACAAGCATGATGGTTTTCGGTGAGGAACGTCCCACCTTTGGGGACCTAAACGATATCCATTGCCTCTTATTGCTTTCAAATTTTTTTCTCGTGTCAACTTAGAACAACAGGAGTGTTGTGTGAATTTTTGTGATTTTTCGGGGTTCGTTTGGACATTTGTTATGCATTAACTGAGTTTTCCATGCATTTACGTGCATAATTCAAATTTGAAATACATTCACATGCTCCGGTGCATACAAATTGTTGATAAATCAGATATGTGTCCTCGGGTGCATGCTTAGGTCCCACGCAAGAAATGGGAATGAATTTCAAACACCAGGGCACCGTTGATTGCCATGAAAACATTGAGATGCCTTGTTTTTAAATTCTAGTAAATCCAAAACTCGTCTAAAATTCATGAAACTTGGCATGCTATCATGGTGGTAAATTTTTTGTCCCATTTGGGGCAGGTTTGGGTATATGCTTCTCACAAACCGGTGCTTCTCACAACAAGCATGATGGTTTTCGGTAGGGAACGTCCCACCTTTGGGGACGAAAAGATATCTATTGCCTCTTATTGCTTTCACATTTTTTCTCGTGTCAACTTAGAACAACAGGAGTGTTGTGTGAATATTGGTGATTTTTCAGAGTTCGTTTGGCCATTTTTATGCATTAACCGACTTTTCAATGCATTTATGTGCATAATTCAAATTTGAACTACATACACATGCTTGATTGCATATAAATTGGTTGATAAATCTAATTTGTGTCCTTGGGTGCATGCTTGGTCCCATGCAAGAAATGGGAATGAATTTCAAACACCAGGGCACCGTTGATTGCCATGAAAACATTGAGATGCCTTGTTTTTAAATTCTAGTAAATCCAAAACTCGTCTAAAATTCATTAAACTTGGCATGCTATCATGGAGCGGCATAAACATGCCGAGGTAAATATTTTGTCCCATTTGGGCCAAGTTTGGGTCTATGCTTCTCACAAACCGGAGCTTCTCCCAACAAGCATGATGGTTTCGGTGAGGAACGTCCCACCTTTGGGGACGAAACGATATCCGTTGCCTCTTATTGCTTTCAAATTTTTTCTCGTGTCAACTTAGAACAACAGGAGTGTTGTGTGAATTTTGTGATTTTTCGGTTCGTTTGGACATTTGTTATGCATTAACTGAGTTTTCCATGCATTTATGTGCATAATTCAAATTCGAACTACATTCACATGCTCCGGTGCATACAAATTGTTGATAAATCAGATATGTGTCCTCGGGTGGATGCTTAGGTCCCACGCAAGAGATGGGAATGAATTTCAAACACCAGGGCACCGTTGATTTCCAGGAAAACATTGAGATGCCTTGTTTTTAAATTCTAGTAAATCCAAAGTTCGTCTGAAATTCATGAAACTTGGCATGCTATCATGGTGGTAAAAATTTTTTCCCATTTGGGGCAGGTTTGGGTATATGCTTCTCACAAACCGGTGCTTCTCACAACAAGCATGACGGTTTTGGTGAGGGAACGTCCCACCTTTGGGGACGAAACGATATCCATTGCCTCTTATTGCTTTCAAATTTTTTTCTCGTGTCAACTTAGAACAACAGGAGTGTTGTGTGAATTTTTGTGATTTTTCGGGGTTCGTTTGGACATTTGTTATGCATTAACTGAGTTTTCCATGCATTTATGTGCATAATTCAAATTGAACTACATTCACATGCTTCGTGCATACAAATTGTTGATAAATCAGATATGTGTCCTCGGGTGGATGCTTAGGTCCCATGCGAGAAATGGGAATGAATTTCAAACACCAGGCACCTTTGATTTCCGGAAAACATTGAGATGCCTTGTTTTTAAATTCTAGTAAATCCAAAGTTAAATGCGAAATTCATGAAACTTGGCATGCTATCATGGTGGTAAATTTTTTGTCCCATTTGGGGCAGGTTTGGGTATATGCTTCTCACAAACCGGTGCTTCTCACAACAAGCATGATGGTTTTCGGTAGGGAACGTCCCACCTTTGGGGACGAAACGATATCCATTGCCTCTTATTGCTTTCACATTTTTTCTCGTGTCAACTTAGAACAACAGGAGTGTTGTGTGAATATTGGTGATTTTTCGGAGTTCGTTTGGACATTTTTATGCATTAACCGACTTTTCAATGCATTTATGTGCATAATTCAAATTTGAACTACATGCACATGCTTGATTGCATATAAATTGGTTGATAAATCAAATTTGTGTCCTTGGGTGCATGCTTAGGTCCCACGCAAGAAATGGGAATGAATTTCAAACACTGGGGCACCGTTGATTGCCATGAAAACATTGAGGTGCCTTGTTTTTAAATTCTAGTAAATCCAAAACTCGTCTAAAATTCATGAAACTTGGCATGCTATCATGGAGCGGCATAAACATGCCGTGGTAAATTTTGTCCCATTTGGGGCAGGTTTGGGTATATTCTTCTCACAAACCGGAGCTTCTCACAACAAGCATGATGGTTTTCGGTAGGGAACATCCCACTTTTGGGGACGAAACAATATCCATTGCCTCTTATTGCTTTCAAATTTTTTCTCGTGTCAACTTAGAACAACAGGAGTGTTGTGTAAACTTTTGTGATTTTTCGGGGTTCGTTTGGACATTTGTTATGCATTAACTGAGTTTTCCATGCATTTATGTGCATAATTCAAATTCGAACTACATTCACATGCTCGGTGCATACAAATTGTTGATAAATCAGATATGTGTCCTCGGGTGGATGCTTAGGTCCCACGCAAGAAATGGGAATGAATTTCAAACACCACGACAACGTTGATTTCAGGAAAACATTGAGATGCCTTGTTTTTAAATTCTAGTAAATCCAAAATTAAATCTGAAATTCATGAAACTTGGCATGCTATCATGGTGGTAAATTTTTGTCCCATTTGGGGCAGGTTTGGGTATATGCTTCTCACAAACCGGTGCTTCTCACAACAAGCATGATGGTTTTTGGTAGGGAACGTCCCACCTTTGGGGACGAAACGATATCCATTGCCTCTTATTGCTTTCACATTTTTTCTCGTGTCAACTTAGAACAACAGGAGTGTTGTGTGAATATTGGTGATTTTTCGGAGTTCGTTTGGACATTTTATGCATTAACCGACTTTTCAATGCATTTATGTGCATAATTCAAATTTGAACTACATGCACATGCTTGATTGCATATAAATTGGTTGATAAATCAAATTTGTGTCCTTGGGTGCATGCTTAGGTCCCACGCAAGAAATGGGAATGAATTTCAAACACCAGGGCACCGTTGATTGCCATGAAAACATTGAGATGCCTTGTTTTTAAATTCTAGTAAATCCAAAACTCGTCTAAAATTCATGAAACTTGGCATGCTATCATGGAGCGGCATAAACATGCCGTGGTAAATTTTTTGTCCCATTTGGGGCAGGTTTGGGTATATGCTTCTCACAAACCGGAGCTTCTCACAACAAGCATGATGGTTTTCGGTAGGGAACATCCCACTTTTGGGGACGAAACAATATCCATTGCCTCTTATTGCTTTCAAATTTTTTCTCGTGTCAACTTAGAACAACAGGAGTGTTGTGTAAATTTTTGTGATTTTTCGGGGTTCGTTTGGACATTTGTTATGCATTAACTGAGTTTTCCATGCATTTATGTGCATAATTCAAATTCGAACTACATTCACATGCTCCGGTGCATACAAATTGTTGATAAATCAGATATGTGTCCTCGGATGGATGCTTAGGTCCCACGCAAGAAATGGGAATGAATTTCAAACACCACGACAACGTTGATTTCCAGGAAAACATTGAGATGCCTTGTTTTTAAATTCTAGTAAATCCAAAATTCGTCTGAAATTCATGAAACTTGGCATGCTATCATGGTGGTAAATTTTTTGTCCCATTTGGGGCAGGTTTGGGTATATGCTTCTCACAAACCGGTGCTTCTCACAACAAGCATGATGGTTTTCGGTAGGGAACGTCCCACCTTTGGGGATGAAACGATATCCATTGCCTCTTATTGCTTTCAGATTTTTTCTCGTGTCAACTCAGAACAACAGGAGTGTTGTGTGAATATTGGTGATTTTTGGAGTTCGTTTGGAAATTTTTATGCATTAACCGACTTTTCAATGCATTTATGTGCATAATTCAAATTTGAACTACATGCACATGCTTGATTGCATATAAATTGGTTGATAAATCAAATTTGTGTCCTTGGGTGCATGCTTAGGTCCCATGCAAGAAATGGGAATGAATTTCAAACACCAGGCACCGTTGATTGCCATGAAAACATTGAGATGCCTTGTTTTTAAATTCTAGTAAATCCAAAACTCGTCTAAAATTCATTAAACTTGGCATGCTATCATGGAGCGGCATAAACATGCTGTGGTAAAAAAATTGTCCCATTTGGGGCAGGTTTGGGTATATACTTCTCACGAACCGGAGCTTCTCACAACAAGCATGATGCTTTTCGGTAGGGAACGTCCCACCTTTGGGGACCTAAACGATATCCATTGCCTCTTATTGCTTTCAAATTTTTTCTCGTGTCAACTTAGAACAACAGGAGTGTTGTGTGAATTTTTGTGAATTTTCGGGGTTCGTTTGGACATTTGTTATGCATTAACTGAGTTTTCCATGCATTTATGTGCATAATTCAAATTCGAACTACATTCACATGCTCCGGTGCATACAAATTGTTGATAAATCAGATATGTGTCCTCGGGTGGATGCTTAGGTCCCACGCAAGAAATGGGAATGAATTTCAAACACCACGGCAACGTTGATTTCCAGGAAAACATTGAGATGCCTTGTTTTTAAATTCTAGTAAATCCAAAATTCGAATGAAATTCATGAAACTTGGCATGCTATCATGGTGGTAAATTTTTTGTCCCATTTGGGGCAGGTTTGGGTATATGCTTTTCACAAACCGGTGCTTCTCACAACAAGCATGATGGTTTTCGGTAGGGAACGTCCCACCTTTGGGGATGAAACGATATCCATTGCCTCTTATTGCTTTCACATTTTTTCTCGTGTCAACTTAGAACAACAGGAGTGTTGTGTGAATATTGGTTATTTTTTGGAGTTCGTTTGGAAATTTTTATGCATTAACCGACTTTTCAATGCATTTATGTGCATAATTCAAATTTGAACTACATGCATATGCTCCGATGCATATAATTTGGTCAAAAAATCACATTTGTGTCCTTCGGTGCATGCTTCGGCCCATGCAAGAAATGGGAATGAATTTCAAACACCAGGGCACCGTTTATTGCCGGGAAAACATTGAGCTGCCTAGTTTATAAAATCTATTAAATCGAAAACTAAATGCGAAATTCATGAAACTTGGCATGCTATCATGGAGCGGCATCAACATGCCGTGGTTATTTTTTGTCCCAGTTGGGGCAGCTTTGGGTATATGCTTCTCACAAACCGGAGCTTCTCACAACAAGCATGATGGTTTTCGGTAGGGAACGTCCCACCTTTGGGGACAAAACGATATCCATTGCCTCTTATTGCTTTCAAATTTTTTCTCGTGTCAACTTAGAACAATAGGAGTGTTGTGTGAATTTTTGTGATTTTCCGGGGTTCGTTTGGACATTTGTTATGCATTAACTGAGTTTTCCATGCATTTATGTGCATAATTCAAATTTGAAATACATTCACATGCTCCGGTGCATACAAATTGTTGATAAATCAGATATGTGTCCTCGGGTGGATGCTTAGGTCCCATGCAAGAAATGGGAATGAATTTCAAACACCAGGGCACCGTTGATTTCCAGGAAAACATTGAGATGCCTTGTTTTTAAATTCTAGTAAATCCAAAGTTCGTCTGAAATTCATGAAACTTGGCATGCTATCATGGTGGTAAAATTTTTGTCCCATTTGGGGCAGGTTTGGGTATATGCTTCTCACAAACCGGTGCTTCTCACAACAACCATGATGGTTTTTGGTAGGGAACGTCCCACCTTTGGGGACGAAACGATATCCATTGCCACGATATCCATTGCCTCTTATTGCTTTCACATTTTTTCTCGTGTCAACTTAGAACAACAGGAGTGTTGTGTGAATATTGGTGATTTTTCGGAGTTCGTTTGGACATTTTTATGCATTAACCGACTTTTCAATGCATTTATGTGCATAATTCAAATTTGAACTACATGCACATGCTTGTGCATATAAATTGGTTGATAAATCAAATTTGTGTCCTTGGGTGCATGCTTAGGTCCCACGCAAGAAATGGGAATGAATTTCAAACACTGTGGCACCGTTGATTGCCATGAAAACATTGAGATGCCTTGTTTTTAAATTCTAGTAAATCCAAAACTCGTCTAAAATTCATTAAACTTGGCATGCTATCATGGAGCGGCATAAACATGCTTGTGGTAAAAAATTGTCCCATTTGGGGCAGGTTTGGGTATATACTTCTCACGAACCGGAGCTTCTCACAACAAGCATGATGCTTTTGGTAGGGAACGTCCCACCTTTGGGGACGAAAACGATATCCATTGCCTCTTATTGCTTTCAAATTTTTCTCGTGTCAACTTAGAACAACAGGAGTGTTGTGTGAATTTTTGTGAATTTTCGGGGTTCGTTTGGACATTTGTTATGCATTAACTGAGTTTTCCATGCATTTATGTGCATAATTCAAATTCGAACTACATTCACATGCTCCGGTGCATACAAATTGTTGATAAATCAGATATGTGTCCTCGGGTGGATGCTTAGGTCCCACGCAAGAAATGGGAATGAATTTCAAACACCACGGCAACGTTGATTTCCAGGAAAACATTGAGATGCCTTGTTTTTAAATTCTAGTAAATCCAAAATTCGAATGAAATTCATGAAACTTGGCATGCTATCATGGTGGTAAATTTTTTGTCCCATTTGGGGCAGGTTTGGGTATATGCTTTTCACAAACCGGTGCTTCTCACAACAAGCATGATGGTTTTCGGTAGGGAACGTCCCACCTTTGGGGATGAAACGATATCCATTGCCTCTTATTGCTTTCACATTTTTCTCGTGTCAACTTAGAACAACAGGAGTGTTGTGTGAATATTGGTTATTTTTTGGAGTTCGTTTGGAAATTTTTATGCATTAACCGACTTTTCAATGCATTTATGTGCATAATTCAAATTTGAACTACATGCATATGCTCCGATGCATATAATTTGGTCAAAAAATCACATTTGTGTCCTTCGGTGCATGCTTCGGCCCATGCAAGAAATGGGAATGAATTTCAAACACCAGGGCACCGTTTATTGCCGGGAAAACATTGAGCTGCCTAGTTTATAAATTCTAGTAAATCGAAAACTCGTCTGAAATTCATGAAACTTGGCATGCTATCATGGAGCGGCATCAACATGCCGTGGTTATTTTTTGTCCCAGTTGGGGCAGCTTTGGGTATATGCTTCTCACAAACCGGAGCTTCTCACAACAAGCATGATGGTTTTCGGTAGGGAACGTCCCACCTTTGGGGACAAACGATATCCATTGCCTCTTATTGCTTTCAAATTTTTTCTCGTGTCAACTTAGAACAATAGGAGTGTTGTGTGAATTTTTGTGATTTTCCGGGGTTCGTTTGGACATTTGTTATGCATTAACTGAAGTTTTCCATGCATTTATGTGCATAATTCAAATTTGAAATACATTCACATGCTCCGTGCATACAAATTGTTGATAAATCAGATATGTGTCCTCGGGTGGATGCTTAGGTCCCATGCAAGAAATGGGAATGAATTTCAAACACCAGGGCACCGTTGATTTCCAGGAAAACATTGAGATGCCTTGTTTTTAAATTCTAGTAAATCCAAAGTTCGTCTGAAATTCATGAAACTTGGCATGCTATCATGGTGGTAAAATTTTTGTCCCATTTGGGGCAGGTTTGGGTATATGCTTCTCACAAACCGGTGCTTCTCACAACAAGCATGATGGTTTTCGGTAGGGAACGTCCCACCTTTGGGGAATGACGATATCCATTGCCACGATATCCATTGCCTCTTATTGCTTTCACATTTTTCTCGTGTCAACTTAGAACAACAGGAGTGTTGTGTGAATATTGGTGATTTTTTCGGAGTTCGTTTGGACATTTTATGCATTAACCGACTTTTCAATGCATTTATGTGCATAATTCAAATTTGAACTACATGCACATGCTTCGGTGCATATAAATTGGTTGATAAATCAAATTTGTGTCCTTGGGTGCATGCTTAGGTCCCACGCAAGAAATGGGAATGAATTTCAAACACCAGGGCACCGTTGATTTCCAGGAAAACATCGAGATGCCTTGTTTTTAAATTCTAGTAAATCCAAAACTCGTCTGAAATTCATGAAACTTGGCATGCTATCATGGAGCGGCATAAACATGCCGTGGTAAATTTTTTGTCCCATTTGGGGCAGGTTTGGGTATATTCTTCTCTAAACCGGAGCTTCTCACAACAAGCATGATGGTTTTCGGTAGGGAACATCCCACTTTTGGGGATGAAACAATATCCATTGCCTCTTATTGCTTTCAAATTTTTTCTCGTGTCAACTTAGAACAACAGGAGTGTTGTGTAAACTTTTGTGATTTTTCGGGGTTCGTTCGGACATTTGTTATGCATTAACTGAGTTTTCCATGCATTTATGTGCATAATTCAAATTCGAACTACATTCACATGCTCCGGTGCATACAAATTGTTGATAAATCAGATATGTGTCCTCGGGTGGATGCTTAGGTCCCACGCAAGAAATGGGAATGAATTTCAAACACCACGACAACGTTGATTTCCAGGAAAACATTGAGATGCCTTGTTTTTAAATTCTAGTAAATCCAAAATTCGTGGAAATTCATGAAACTTGGCATGCTATCATGGTGGTAAATTTTTGTCCCATTTGGGGCAGGTTTGGGTATATGCTTCTCACAATCCGGTGCTTCTCACAACAAGCATGATGGTTTTCGGTAGGGAACGTCCCACCTTTGGGGATGAAACGATATCCATTGCCTCTTATTGCTTTCACATTTTTTCTCGTGTCAACTTAGAACAACAGGAGTGTTGTGTGAATATTGGTGATTTTTGGGAGTTCGTTTGGAAATTTTTATGCATTAACCGACTTTTCAATGCATTTATGTGCATAATTCAAATCTGAACTACATGCACATGCTTCGGTGCATATAAATTGGTTGATAAATCAAATTTGTGTCCTTGGGTGCATGCTTAGGTCCCATGCAAGAAATGGGAATGAATTTCAAACACTGAGGCACCGTTGATTGCCATGAAAACATTGAGATGCCTTGTTTTTAAATTCTAGTAAATCCAAAACTCGTCTAAAATTCATTAAACTTGGCATGCTATCATGGAGCGGCATAAACATGCCGTGGTAAAAAAATTGTCCCATTTGGGGCAGGTTTGGGTATATGCTTCTCACGAACCGGAGCTTCTCACAACAAGCATGATGCTTTTCGGTAGGGAACGTCCCACCTTTGGGGACGAAACGATATCCATTGCCTCTTATTGCTTTCAAATTTTTTCTCGTGTCAACTTAGAACAACAGGAGTGTTGTGTGAATTTTTGTGAATTTTCGGGGTTCGTTTGGACATTTGTTATGCATTAACTGAGTTTTCCATGCATTTATGTGCATAATTCAAATTCGAACTACATTCACATGCTCCGGTGCATACAAATTGTTGATAAATCAGATATGTGTCCTCGGGTGGATGCTTAGGTCCCATGCAAGAAATGGGAATGAATTTCAAACACCAGGGCACCGTTGATTTCAGGAAAACATTGAGATGCCTTGTTTTTAAATTCTAGTAAATCCAAAGTTAAATCTGAAATTCATGAAACTTGGCATGCTATCATGGTGGTAAAATTTTTTCCCATTTGGGGCAGGTTTGGGTATATGCTTCTCACAAACGGTGCTTCTCACAACAAGCATGATGGTTTTCGGTAGGGAACGTCCCACCTTTGGGGACGAAACGATATCCATTGCCTCTTATTGCTTTCACATCTTTTCTCGTGTCAACTTAGAACAACAGGAGTGTTGTGTGAATATTGGTGATTTTCCGGAGTTCGTTTGGACATTTTTATGCATTAACCGACTTTTCAATGCATTTATGTGCATAATTCAAATTTGAACTACATGCACATGCTTCAGTGCATATAAATTGGTTGATAAATCAAATTTGTGTCCTTGGGTGCATGCTTAGGTCCCACGCAAGAAATGGGAATGAATTTCAAACACAGAGGCACCGTTGATTGCCATGAAAACATTGAGATGCCTTGTTTTTAAATTCTAGTAAATCCAAAACTCGTCTAAAATTCATGAAACTTGGCATGCTATCATGGAGCGGCATAAACATGCCGTGGTAAATTTTTTGTCCCATTTGGGGCAGGTTTGGGTATATGCTTCTCACAAATCGGAGCTTCTCACAACAAGCATGATGGTTTTCGGTAGGGAACGTCCCACTTTTGGGGACGAAACAATATCCATTGCCTCTTATAGCTTTCAAATTTTTCTCGTGTCAACTTAGAACAACAGGAGTGTTGTGTAAACTTTTGTGATTTTTCGGGGTTCGTTTGGACATTTGTTATGCATTAACTGAGTTTTCCATGCATTTATGTGCATAATTCAAATTCGAACTACATTCACATGCTCCGGTGCATACAAATTGTTGATAAATCAGATATGTGTCCTCGGGTGGATGCTTAGGTCCCACGCAAGAAATGGGAATGAATTTCAAACACCAGGGCAACGTTGATTTCCAGGAAAACATTGAGATGCCTTGTTTTTAAATTCTAGTAAATCCAAAATTCGTCTGAAATTCATGAAACTTGGCATGCTATCATGGTGGTAAATTTCTTGTCCCATTTGGGGCAGGTTTGGGTATATGCTTCTCATAAACCGGTGCTTCTCACAACAAGCATGATGGTTTTCGGTGAGGAACGTCCCACCTTTGGGGATGTAACGATATCCATTGCCTCTTATTGCTTTCACATTTTTTCTCGTGTCAACTTAGAACAACAGGAGTGTTGTGTGAATATTGGTTATTTTTCGAAGTTCGTTTGGAAATTTTTATGCATTAACCGACTTTTCAATGCATTTATGTGCATAATTCAAATTTGAACTACATGCACATGCTTGATTGCATATAAATTGGTTGATAAATCAAATTTGTGTCCTTGGGTGCATGCTTAGGTCCCATGCAAGAAATGGGAATGAATTTCAAACACCGAGGCACCGTTGATTGCCATGAAAACATTGAGATGCCTTGTTTTTAAATTCTAGTAAATCCAAAACTCGTCTAAAATTCATGAAACCTGGCATGCTATCATGGAGCGGCATAAACATGCCGTGGTAAATTTTTTGTCCCATTTGGGGCAGGTTTGGGTATATGCTTCTCACAAACCAGAGCTTCTCACAACAAGCATGATGGTTTTCGGTAGGGAACGTCCCACCTTTGGGGAGGAAACGATATCCATTGCCTCTTATTGCTTTCAAATTTTTTCTAGTGTCAACTTAGAACAATAGGAGTGTTGTGTAAACTTTTTTGATTTTTCGGGGTTCGTTTGGACATTTGTTATGCATTAACTGAGTTTTCCATGCATTTATGTGCATAATTCAAATTCGAACTACATTCACATGCTTGATTGCATACGAATTGTTGATAAATCAGATACGTGTCCTCAGGTGGATGCTTAGGCCCCACGCAAGAAATGGGAATGAATTTCAAACACCAGGGCACCGTTGATTTCCAGGAAAACATTGAGATGCCTTGTTTTTAAATTCTAGTAAATCCAAAATTCATTTGAAATTCATGAAACTTGGCATGCTATCATGGTGGTAAATTTTTTGTCCCATTTGGGGCAGGTTTGGGTATATACTTCTCACAAACCGGTGCTTCTCACAACAAGCATGATGGTTTTTAGTAGGGAACGTCCCACCTTTGGGGATGAAACGATATCCATTGCCTCTTATTGCTTTCACATTTTTTTCTCGTGTCAACTTAGAACAACAGGAGGGTTGTGTGAATATTGGTGATTTTTGGGAGTTCGTTTGGACATTTTTATGCATTAACCGACTTTTCAATGCATTTATGTGCATAATTCAAATTTGAACTACATGCACATGCTTCAGTGCATATAAATTGGTTGATAAATCAAATTTGTGTCCTTGGGTGCATGCTTAGGTCCCATGCAAGAAATGGGAATGAATTTCAAACACCAGGGCACCGTTGATTGCCATGAAAACATTGAGATGCCTTGTTTTTAAATTCTAGTAAATCCAAAACTCGTCTAAAATTCATTAAACTTGGCATGCTATCATGGAGCGGCATAAACATGCCGTGGTAAAAAAATTGTCCCATTTGGGGCAGGTTTGGGTATATGCTTCTCACGAACCGGAGCTTCTCACAACAAGCATGATGGTTTTCGGTAAGGAACGTCCCACCTTTGGGGACGAAACGATATCCATTGCCTCTTAGTGCTTTCAAATTTTTCTCGTGTCAACTTAGAACAACAGGAGTGTTGTGTGAATTTTGTGAATTTTCGGGAGTTCGTTTGGACATTTGTTATGCATTAACTGAGTTTTCCATGCATTTATGTGCATAATTCAAATTGAACTACATTCACATGCTCCGGTGCATACAAATTGTTGATAAATCAGATATGTGTCCTCGGGTGGATGCTTAGGTCCCATGCAAGAAATGGGAATGAATTTCAAACACTGTGGCACCTTTGATTTCCAGGAAAACATTGAGATGCCTTGTTTTTAAATTCTAGTAAATCCAAAGTTCGTCTGAAATTCATGAAACTTGGCATGCTATCATGGTGGTAAATTTTTTGTCCCATCTGGGGCAGGTTTGGGTATATGCTTCTCACAAACCGGTGCTTCTCACAACAAGCATGATGGTTTTCGGTGAGAACGTCCCACCTTTGGGGGACGAAACGATATCCATTGCCTCTTATTGCTTTCACATCTTTTCTCGTGTCAACTTAGAACAACAGGAGTGTTGTGTGAATATTGGTGATTTTCGGAGTTCGTTTGGACATTTTTATGCATTAACCGACTTTTCAATGCATTTATGTGCATAATTCAAATTTGAACTACATGCACATGCTTGATTGCATATAAATTGGTTGATAAATCAAATTTGTGTCCTTGGGTGCATGCTTAGGTCCCACGCAAGAAATGGGAATGAATTTCAAACACTGTGGCACCGTTGATTGCCATGAAAACATTGAGATGCCTTGTTTTTAAATTCTAGTAAATCCAAAACTCGTCTAAAATTCATGAAACTTGGCATGCTATCATGGAGCGGCATAAACATGCCGTGGTAAATTTTTTGTCCCATTTGGGGCAGGTTTGGGTATATGCTTCTCACAAACCGGAGCTTCTCACAACAAGCATGATGGTTTTCGGTAGGGAACGTCCCACTTTTGGGGACGAAACAATATCCATTGCCTCTTATAGCTTTCAAATTTTTTCTCGTGTCAACTTAGAACAACAGGAGTGTTGTGTAAACTTTTGTGATTTTTCGGGGTTCGTTTGGACATTTGTTATGCATTAACTGAGTTTTCCATGCATTTATGTGCATAATTCAAATTCGAACTACATTCACATGCTCCGGTGCATACAAATTATTGATAAATCAGATATGTGTCCTCGGGTGGATGCTTAGGTCCCACGAAGAAATGGGAATGAATTTCAAACACCAGGGCAACGTTGATTTCCAGGAAAACATTGAGATGCCTTGTTTTTAAATTCTAGTAAATCCAAAATTCGTCTGAAATTCATGAAACTTGGCATGCTATCATGCTGGTAAATTTCTTGTCCCATTTGGGGCAGGTTTGGGTATATGCTTCTCATAAACCGGTGCTTCTCACAACAAGCATGATGGTTTTCGGTAGGGAACGTCCCACCTTTGGGGATGTAACGATATCCATTGCCTCTTATTGCTTTCACATTTTTTCTCGTGTCAACTTAGAACAACAGGAGTGTTGTGTGAATATTGGTTATTTTTCGAAGTTCGTTTGGAAATTTTTATGCATTAACCGACTTTTCAATGCATTTATGTGCATAATTCAAATTTGAACTACATGCACATGCTTGGTGCATATAAATTGGTTGATAAATCAAATTTGTGTCCTTGGGTGCATGCTTAGGTCCCATGCAAGAAATGGGAATGAATTTCAAACACCAGGGCACCGTTGATTGCCATGAAAACATTGAGATGCCTTGTTTTTAAATTCTAGTAAATCCAAAACTCGTCTAAAATTCATGAAACCTGGCATGCTATCATGGAGCGGCATAAACATGCCGTGGTAAAATTTTTGTCCCATTTGGGGCAGGTTTGGGTATATGCTTCTCACAAACCAGAGCTTCTCACAACAAGCATGATGGTTTTCGGTGAGGGAACGTCCCACCTTTGGGGAGGAAAGCGATATCCATTGCCTCTTATTGCTTTCAAATTTTTCTCGTGTCAACTTAGAACAATAGGAGTGTTGTGTAAACTTTTTTGATTTTTCGGGGTTCGTTTGGACATTTGTTATGCATTAACTGAGTTTTCCATGCATTTATGTGCATAATTCAAATTCGAACTACATTCACATGCTTCGGTGCATACGAATTGTTGATAAATCAGATATGTGTCCTCAGGTGGATGCTTAGGCCCCACGCAAGAAATGGGAATGAATTTCAAACACCAGGGCACCGTTGATTTCCAGGAAAACATTGAGATGCCTTGTTTTTAAATTCTAGTAAATCCAAAATTCGTTTGAAATTCATGAAACTTGGCATGCTATCATGGTGGTAAATTTTTTGTCCCATTTGGGGCAGGTTTGGGTATATACTTCTCACAAACCGGTGCTTCTCACAACAAGCATGATGGTTTTTAGTAGGGAACGTCCCACCTTTGGGGATGAAACGATATCCATTGCCTCTTATTGCTTTCACATTTTTTTCTCGTGTCAACTTAGAACAACAGGAGGGTTGTGTGAATATTGGTGATTTTTGGGAGTTCGTTTGGACATTTTTATGCATTAACCGACTTTTCAATGCATTTATGTGCATAATTCAAATTTGAACTACATGCACATGCTTGATGCATATAAATTGGTTGATAAATCAAATTTGTGTCCTTGGGTGCATGCTTAGGTCCCATGCAAGAAATGGGAATGAATTTCAAACACCAGGGGCACCGTTGATTGCCATGAAAACATTGAGATGCCTTGTTTTTAAATTCTAGTAAATCCAAAACTCGTCTAAAATTCATGAAACCTGGCATGCTATCATGGAGCGGCATAAACATGCCGTGGTAAAAATTTTGTCCCATTTGGGGCAGGTTTGGGTATATGCTTCTCACAAACCAGAGCTTCTCACAACAAGCATGATGGTTTTCGGTAGGGAACGTCCCACCTTTGGGGAGGAAACGATATCCATTGCCTCTTATTGCTTTCAAATTTTTTCTCGTGTCAACTTAGAACAATAGGAGTGTTGTGTAAACTTTTTTGATTTTTCGGGGTTCGTTTGGACATTTGTTATGCATTAACTGAGTTTTCCATGCATTTATGTGCATAATTCAAATTCGAACTACATTCACATGCCTCGGTGCATACAAATTGTTGATAAATCAGATATGTGTCCTCAGGTGGATGCTTAGGCCCCACGCAAGAAATGGGAATGAATTTCAAACACCAGGGCACCGTTGATTTCCAGGAAAACATTGAGATGCCTTGTTTTTAAATTCTAGTAAATCCAAAATTCGTTTGAAATTCATGAAACTTGGCATGCTATCATGGTGGTAAATTTTTTGTCCCATTTGGGGCAGGTTTGGGTATATGCTTTTCACAAACCGGTGCTTCTCACAACAAGCATGATGGTTTTCGGTAGGGAACGTCCCACCTTTGGGGATGAAACGATATCCATTGCCTCTTATTGCTTTCAGATTTTTTCTCGTGTCAACTCAGAACAACAGGAGTGTTGTGTGAATATTGGTGATTTTCGGAGTTCGTTTGGACATTTTTATGCCTTAACCGACTTTTCAATGCATTTATGTGCATAATTCAAATTTGAACTACATGCACATGCTTCGGTGCATATAAATTGGTTGATAAGTCAAATTTGTGTCCTTGGGTGCATGCTTAGGTCCCATGCAAGAAATGGGAATGAATTTCAAACACACTGTGGCACCGATTGATTGCCATGAAAACATTGAGATGCCTTGTTTTTAAATTCTAGTAAATCCAAAACTCGCGTCTAAAATTCATGAAACTTGGCATGCTATCATGGAGCGGCATAAACATGCCGTGGTAAAAATTTTGTCCCATTTGGGGCAGGTTTGGGTATATGCTTCTCACAACCGAGCTTCTCACAACAAGCATGATGGTTTTCGGTGAGGAACGTCCCACCTTTGGGGACCTAAACGATATCCATTGCCTCTTATTGCTTTCAAATTTTTTCTCGTGTCAACTTAGAACAACAGGAGTGTTGTGTAAACTTTTGTGATTTTTCTGGGTTCGTTTGGACATTTGTTATGCATTAACTGAGTTTTCCATGCATTTATGTGCATAATTCAAATTCGAACTACATTCACATGCTCCGTGCATACAAATTATTGATAAATCAGATATGTGTCCTCGGGTGGATGCTTAGGTCCCACGCAAGAAATGGGAATGAATTTCAAACACTGTGGCAACGTTGATTTCGAGGAAAACATTGAGATGCCTTGTTTTTAAATTCTAGTAAATCCAAAATTAAATCGAAATTCATGAAACTTGGCATGCTATCATGCTTTGGTAAATTTCTTGTCCCATTTGGGGCAGGTTTGGGTATATGCTTCTCATAAACCGGTGCTTCTCACAACAAGCATGATGGTTTTCGGTAGGGAACGTCCCACCTTTGGGGATGTAACGATATCCATTGCCTCTTATTGCTTTCACATTTTTTCTCGTGTCAACTTAGAACAACAGGAGTGTTGTGTGAATATTGGTTATTTTTCGAAGTTCGTTTGGAAATTTTTATGCATTAACCGACTTTTCAATGCATTTATGTGCATAATTCAAATTTGAACTACATGCACATGCTTCGGTGCATATAAATTGGTTGATAAATCAAATTTGTGTCCTTGGGTGCATGCTTAGGTCCCATGCAAGAAATGGGAATGAATTTCAAACACTGTGGCACCGTTGATTGCCATGAAAACATTGAGATGCCTTGTTTTTAAATTCTAGTAAATCCAAAACTCGTCTAAAATTCATGAAACCTGGCATGCTATCATGGAGCGGCATAAACATGCCGTGGTAAAATTTTTGTCCCATTTGGGGCAGGTTTGGGTATATGCTTCTCACAAACCAGAGCTTCTCACAACAAGCATGATGGTTTTCGGTAGGGAACGTCCCACCTTTGGGGAGGAAACGATATCCATTGCCTCTTATTGCTTTCAAATTTTTTCTCGTGTCAACTTAGAACAATAGGAGTGTTGTGTAAACTTTTTTGATTTTTCGGGGTTCGTTTGGACATTTGTTATGCATTAACTGAGTTTTCCATGCATTTATGTGCATAATTCAAATTCGAACTACATTCACATGCTTCGGTGCATACAATTGTTGATAAATCAGATATGTGTCCTCGGTGGATGCTTAGGCCCCGCATAAGAAATGGGAATGAATTTCAAACACTGTGGCACCGTTGATTTCAGGAAAACATTGAGATGCCTTGTTTTTAAATTCTAGTAAATCCAAAATTCGTTTGAAATTCATGAAACTTGGCATGCTATCATGGTGGTAAATTTTTGTCCCATTTGGGGCAGGTTTGGGTATATACTTCTCACAAACCGGTGCTTCTCACAACAAGCATGATGGTTTTTAGTAGGGAACGTCCCACCTTTGGGGATGAAACGATATCCATTGCCTCTTATTGCTTTCACATTTTTTTCTCGTGTCAACTTAGAACAACAGGAGGGTTGTGTGAATATTGGTGATTTTTGGGAGTTCGTTTGGACATTTTTATGCATTAACCGACTTTTCAATGCATTTATGTGCATAATTCAAATTTGAACTACATGCACATGCTTCAGTGCATATAAATTGGTTGATAAATCAAATTTGTGTCCTTGGGTGCATGCTTAGGTCCCATGCAAGAAATGGGAATGAATTTCAAACACCAGGGCACCGTTGATTGCCATGAAAACATTGAGATGCCTTGTTTTTAAATTCTAGTAAATCCAAAACTCGTCTAAAATTCATGAAACCTGGCATGCTATCATGGAGCGGCATAAACATGCCGTGGTAAAAATTTTGTCCCATTTGGGGCAGGTTTGGGTATATGCTTCTCACAAACCGTAGCTTCTCACAACAAGCATGATGGTTTTCGGTGAGGAACGTCCCACCTTTGGGGAGGAAAGCGATATCCATTGCCTCTTATTGCTTTCAAATTTTTTCTCGTGTCAACTTAGAACAACAGGAGTGTTGTGTAAACTTTTTTGATTTTTCGGGTTCGTTTGGACATTTGTTATGCATTAACTGAGTTTTCCATGCATTTATGTGCATAATTCAAATTCGAACTACATTCACATGCCTCGGTGCATACAAATTGTTGATAAATCAGATATGTGTCCTCGTGTGGATGCTTAGGCCCCACGCAAGAAATGGGAATGAATTTCAAACACCAGGCACCGTTGATTTCCAGGAAAACATTGAGATGCCTTGTTTTTAAATTCTAGTAAATCCAAAATTCGTTTGAAATTCATGAAACTTGGCATGCTATCATGGTGGTAAATTTTTTGTCCCATTTGGGGCAGGTTTGGGTATATGCTTTTCACAAACCGGTGCTTCTCACAAGCATGATGGTTTTCGGTAGGGAACGTCCCACCTTTGGGGATGAAACGATATCCATTGCCTCTTATTGCTTTCAGATTTTTTCTCGTGTCAACTCAGAACAACAGGAGTGTTGTGTGAATATTGGTGATTTTTCGGAGTTCGTTTGGACATTTTTATGCCTTAACCGACTTTTCAATGCATTTATGTGCATAATTCAAATTTGAACTACATGCACATGCTTCGGTGCATATAAATTGGTTGATAAGTCAAATTTGTGTCCTTGGGTGCATGCTTAGGTCCCATGCAAGAAATGGGAATGAATTTCAAACACCAGGGCACCGATTGATTGCCATGAAAACATTGAGATGCCTTGTTTTTAAATTCTAGTAAATCCAAAACTCGTCTAAAATTCATGAAACTTGGCATGCTATCATGGAGCGGCATCAGCATGCCGTGGTAAAATTTTGTCCCATTTGAGGTTTGGGTATATGCTTCTCACAAACCGGAGCTTCTCACAACAAGCATGATGGTTTTCGGTAGGGAACGTCCCACCTTTGGGGACGAAAAACGATATCCATTGCCTCTTATTGCTTTCAAATTTTTCTCGTGTCAACTTAGAACAACAGGAGTGTTGTGTGAATTTTGTGATTTTTCGGGGTTCATTTGGACATTTGTTATGCATTAACTGAGTTTTCCATGCATTTATGTGCATAATTCAAATTCGAACTACATTCACATGCTCCGGTGCATACAAATTGTTGATAAATCAGATATGTGTCCTCGGGTGGATGCTTAGGTCCCATGCAAGAAATGGGAATGAATTTCAAACACTGTGGCACCGTTGATTTCAGGAAAACATTGAGATGCCTTGTTTTTAAATTCTAGTAAATCCAAAATTTGTCTGAAATTCATGAAACTTGGCATGCTATCATGGTGGTAAATTTTTTGTCCCATTTGGGGCAGGTTTTGGTATATGCTTCTCACAAACCGGTGCTTCTCACAACAAGCATGATGGTTTTTGGTAGAGAACGTCCCACCTTTGGGGACGAAACGATATCCATTGCCTCTTATTGCTTTCACATTTTTTTCTCGTGTCAACTTAGAACAACAGGAGTGTTGTGTGAACATTGGTGATTTGTCGGAGTTCGTTTGGACATTTTTATGCATTAACCGACTTTTCAATGCACTTATGCTGTCGGTGTACTAGAGTAGGGGTACCCTAGTATCCCGAACTTGTGCACGGGCAGTTGCAGCCCTCCGCGGCAAGGCTTGCCGGGTGACCGCCAAGGTCCTCCGTGGTTCCTTTGGAGCAATTCAAGAACAAAGTATTCAAGCCAAGGAGACAAGGCCCCGGCAAGAGGAGTTTGCCGGGAAGGCCACCCAAGGCACCTAGGAGACAAGGCCCCGGCAAGAGGAGCTTGCCTGGAAGGCCCGGTGAGCGACACGCTTCCGGACGCGACAAGACAACAACCGACAAGGCGCTTGCCGCGGCAGACCACCACTACGTACTGTGCTCCGGCACATCCACTAACGTGTCGCCACAGGACCTTTCCTGTGCACGCGTGGCAAGAGGCTTGTGACGGTGATCTTGTGATGTGGCAAGCGGCGCTGACAAGATTGCCATCATGGCAAGCGGTGGCGTCCCTGACGGTCCCTGTTTGCACTGTTTGGGCGACGTAGACGGGCATTTAATGCCTTCGTCCCATACCGTCAGGGTTAGGTATGATACACTGTTCCAGTAGTTGTACCATCCACAACTCCTTTTCCATTTTTACCCTTGCCTACGTTGCCACCTGTCGGAGACCCCTTGAGCATATAAAAGGAGGCCCGTGCGCAACGTAGAGGGGGGTTGGCCAGAGGGAGGAGAAAGGTTCGAAGCCATAGAACACTCACGCTCGGTCTCGTTAGCAGCTTGTGTGTACTGTAGCACTCAAGCGCTCCCGAGCAAGAACTCAATACATTCAGACATGCAGCAGTAGGAGTGTTATCTCTCCGGAGAGCTCCGAAGCTGGGTAAACTGCTCGTGTGCTTCGCCTCGATCTGCTCTTCGTGCGACCTTCGCCCCGCCCGAACGAAAGGGGCTCGGTCCGCCGGTCCCATAGGTGTTCGTGGGCCAGATCATCCTCCCCGACATCTTTGGCGCGCCAGGTAGGGGGCGTCGAGATTGTGTGAACCTGATCCAGCGTCCACACGAGCTAGATCTTCATCGACATGCCACCCAAGAAGAAGGCTTCGGCGGCAGATGTTCCGTCCGTGTCGAACCCACCACCACCGGAGCAAACGGGTGGTGGGGTAGACGCCGGCGGAAGAATGGACGTCGACAGGGGAGCCCACGGTGCTGCCAAGTCCAAGGACAAGGCAGCGTAGACCTCGGCGTCCGTACATGCACCGCGCCCATCTCAGAAGGCGCGGGACCGACAGCGTCATGGTGTTCACAACGCCATACGCTCGTTGGATCAAGATCGAGCTGGTGGATTTTGGGGTCCTCAAGACCAGCATGCACGCCAACATGCCGGCACGAGCGAGGCACGGTCGCCTGGACGGGATCCTGCTCCTTCTAACATAGTTAGAAGTCCGAGCATATCCCGCTCCTCGCCGCTCGCCACTGCCACCCACCACTCCAGCAGAAGCTTTGGCGAGAGCTCAACTGCTCCTGGATTACCCTCCAACAGCCGACAAGGTCGATGAATGGAGGGCCACCATTTAGAGTCTCATCGGTTTTGCCAACGGCGACGTTCCGCGGCAGCCGAGTGCATCGCTGCCGCAGCAGGACTGCCAAACACGAGCCGGTGGCGACGAAACAGGTGGGGGTGCAACCACCATGCACTCTCCACCCTGAAGACCAAGATCGCCGACTCGCCGGATCCACCTGGACAGCGACTCCACCGCGTCATCAGATCCACGAGCTCATCGCGATCAGCGCCAAGTTCTTCACGAACGACAGCAAAAAGACGCTCGAACTCGCATCGAGCGCCGAAGAGAAGCGCGGCGCCAATCCGACCAGCGCGCTGGGCCCTCTGTCGACATGCATGCTCCAGGGGAACCAGGCGACTTGCCGTACGCGGTAGGTTGCCCTGCGTTCACTCGTGAGCTGCGGCAAGTCCAGTGGCTCAGTGCTGAGGAGCAGTCTGCTCCGACAAGCCCTAGGGTTTGTTTCGTTGAAGCAGACGCTCCCGACAAGTTTTGCTCCGGCAAGCGCACCTCTTCGGAGTGATGCGCTACCGTCGAGGACGCACCATCGAGCTCCACCGGCAAGAGCGAAGAAGAAGACCAAGTCCGGCAAGAGCTCTGATGCCCACTCCGGCAAGCGCACCTCTTCGGAGTGCTGCGCTACCGTCGAGGACGCACCATCGAGCTCCACCGGCAAGTGTAAGAAGACGATGGCAGCTCCAGCTTAGCTTCCCGAAGTCGCCATCAAGAAGGTCCTCAAGATCAACACCAAAGGGTCTTTGAGGAGCAGCTGCCTTTCCGGCAAGCCCTAGGGTTTGTTCCGTTGAAGCGACGCTCCCGACAAGTTTTGCTCCGGCAAGCTTGCCGGGGAACGTCAAGCTCCGGCTGAGCCGCAGGTTCTCGCCGTGGAAGCAGATGTTCCCGCAGCAGCAGATGTGCCTTTGCTGAGGAGCATTCTGCTCCGACAAGCCCTAGGGTTTGTTTCGTTGAAGCAGACGCTCCCGACAAGTTTTGCTCCGGCAAGCTTGCTGGGGAACGTCAAGCTCCGGATGAGCCGCAGGTTCTTGCCGTAGAAGCGGATGTTCCCGCAGCAGCAGATGTGCCTTTAGTCCTTGTTGTCGAGCCGCATAGCTCCAAAGATGGGCACAGCAGACTGTCCGTTTCCTTCAGACAGGAGAACTTCCCGAAGAGCAAGAAGAAGCGGAAAGAGTAGCCCAGCAGTCAAGTATGTACCAGTTTGTCGACAACACACTGTATAGAAGAAGACTCAACGGTGTGAAATTGAAGTGTATTCGCTGGGAAGACGGACAAAAGTTGTTGGCAGAGATACATGGAGGCATATGTGGTCACCACAGTGGCGCCAGAGCACTTGCCGGCAAAGCGTTCCGGCAAGGTTTCTTTTGGCCAACAGCCCTCCAAGATGCAACTGCACAAGTAACCAAGTGTGAAGCGTGCCAGTTCTATTCAAGCAGATACACCAGCCAGCTCAAGCTCTCCAGACGATCCCTTTATCCTGGCCATTTTCGGTCTGGGGGCTCGACATCCTCGGCCCCTTTCCCCGAGCTGTCGGGGGCTTTGGGTACTTGTACGTTGCAATCGACAAGTTCACAAAGTGGCGGAAGTGGAAGCGATGAGGAAGGTGACAGCCGGTCGGCGATCAAGTTCTTGGTCGATTGTTTGCCGTTTGAATCCCTAACAGGATCATCACCGACGCATTTACATGCAATTCCACGAGCCGCACCTTCATGCAAAGACGTCCAAGATCTTGGCGCCAAGGTTCTGCTTCGCTTACATTGCTCATCCGAGAAGTAACGGTCAAGCGGAGAGGGCAAACGCTGAAGTGTTGCGCGGGCTCAAGACCAGAACTTTCGACAGGCTGTACAAGTGCGGAAAGAACTGGATTGAGGAGCTGTCGGTGGTTCTTTGGTGCTCTGATGCCCACTCCGGCAAGCGCACCTCTTCGGAGTGCTGCGCTACCGTCGAGGACGCCAAATCGAGCCATCGGCGGACACCTTTCGCTCTAGTCTATGGAGCAGAGGCAGTTCTCCCCACGAAACTCGTAGACGGGTCACCTCGAGTGCTCGCTTATGATGAGCTTGAGCAAGAGCAGTTGTGACAAGATGATGCGCTGCTCCTTGAGGAGGACCGTCTTCAGGCTTCTGTACGAGCTGCTCGATAGCAGCAAGCTTTGCGCCGCTACCATAGCCGCAAAGTTAATGCCAGAAGTCTCGAGGAAGGCGACCTTGTTCTTCGGCGCGTTCAGTCCGCCAAGAATTCCAACAAGTTGACGCCGAAGTGGGAAGGCCCTTACCGGGTGAAACGAGTCACTAGGCTGGCCGTCTGGCTTTGAGACCGAAGATGGCATTCCGGTGAGCAACTCACGGAACATTGAGCATCTTCGTAAGTTTTACCCATAAGGCGCGGTTGCCGGAACCTGTTCCGGCAACCACCTTTTGTACAAGTCTTGCCGATGTTGCATGTAATCCTTTGTACAAAGCCGGGCGCAGACCCCGTGCATAGCCGGGCGCAGACCCCGTGCATAAGTGAAGCTCATGTGCTTCACACATCTTGTCAATTTCATGCTTTCTACTTCTATTTGCATGTGTTATCTGACACTTTGTGCAGCACCTACCCCGGTAAGCAATAACGAGCCATAAGGCTCCATATCTTTATTTTTTCTTCTTTCTCTTTCTCAAAGAAAGGAAGGTTCCCTCGCCCACAAGTTTGCCGGGGGAAAGGAGAAGATAATGGTGTGGACCAAGCGTCGCTCAAGGAAGTCTAGCCTTACCGGGAAGCAAACGACAGAAAAGCTAAGTTGCTAAAGTTTGAGCAATCAGTTTTAAAAATTTTAAGTTATTCTCCTCGAACGACCGTGCTTTGTATGGAAAACCTGTGCGCAGAGGAACCAACTCGTAGCTAGTTGCGCCCTTACTTTGTTTCGAGTCCGCTCAACAACTTAAGTGAGCTGCGACTAGTTGCTTAGCTAGTAGCGCCCTTACTTTGTTTCGAGTCCGCTCAACAACTTAAGTGAGCTGCGACTAGTTGCGACAAGGTTTCTTGTTCAGCGGCACCGCCAAGAAGGCCTTGACGTCCCAAGACTTTCGGCTCATGACCAGTGTGCTCGCCGACAAGTTCCCTAAAAGTATAGGGCAAAAACATACAAAGGAAGGAATCAAGTAAAGGAAATAACATAGCAATTGCTGCCCGAAATAGAGTTATATTACAAGATAACTTGTCGCAGCTCTAATAGACTGTTCTCATAACATGACCAGCAGCGGCAAGAAGAAAAGAAAACGAGCGGCCTAATCTACGCGATCGCCATCAACCCTCTTGATCCCGCTCACCCTGTCCACGATGGGTGCGACAAGGGTCTTGAGAGCTTCCACATCAGCATCCGGCGGCAAGGACTTGAGGACGTTGGTGAGGTTGAGGCCTGGATTGCGGAAGGCCACCTTCATCAGCACCTTTTGAAGAGCTCCCGCACAGATCTGGCGCGACTCGTCGGCCAGCTGCTTTGGGATCTCTTCGCGGAGTCGCTGGAGGGCCGTCACCATGCCTTCGAAGAACAAGCTGAGCTTGGCGCTGGGCTGGAGGTGCTCATCGGAGGAATACCCAAGGCCCCGGCAAGAGGAGCTTGCCGGGAAGGCCCGGTGAGCGACAAGCTTCCGGACGCGACAAGACAACAACCGCGGCAAGGCGCTTGCCGCGGCAAACCATCCACGAGACCCACGATCTCTCCCATGACGCCGCATTCGACGTGTGCCGTTCATGGAGGGCGTGGTGGGTCCGGAGTGAGTTACGGCATAACCCAAGCCGCGCGTGCCCGTGCCCTGTTTTGGGCCTGGCCCAACAGCGCTCGGCACCGTGTGTGGCCCAGGCCCGGGGGCTCCTGCCGGTGTACTAGAGTAGGGGTACCCTAGTATCCCGAACTTGTGCCGCAGGCGATTGCAGCCCTCAGCGGCAAGGCTTGCCGGGTGACCGCCAAGGTCCTCCGTGGTTCCTTTGGAGCCATTCAAGAACAAAGTATTCAAGCCAAGGAGACAAGGCCCCGGCAAGAGGAGCTTGCCGGGAAGGCCACCCAAGGCACCTAGGAGACAAGGCCCCGGCAAGAGGAGCTTGTCGGGAAGGCCCGGTGAGCGACACGCTTCCGGACGCGACAAGACAACAACCGCGGCAAGGCGCTAGCCGCAGCAGACCACCACTCTGTACCTGCGCTCCAGCACATCCACTAACGTGTCGCATACAGGACCTTTCTGTGCACGCATGGCAAGAGGCTTGCGGCGGTGATGCTTGTGGCAAGCGTGGCCCGACAAGATTGCCATCGTGGCAAGCGGTAGCGTCTCTGACGGTCCCTGTTTGCACTGTTTGGGCGACGTAGATGGGCATTTAATGCCTTCGTCCCCTACCGTCAGGGTTAGGTAACTCCTTTACCATTTTTACCCTTGCCTACGTTGCCACCTGTCGGAGACCCCTTGAGCATATAAAAGGAGGCCCGTGCGCAACATAGAGGGGGGTTGGCCAGAGGGAGGAGAAAGGTTCGAAGCCATAGAACACTCACGCTCGGTCTCGTTAGCAGCTTGTGTGTACTGTAGCACTCAAGCGCTCCCGAGCAAGAACTCAATACATTCAGACATGCAGCAGTAGGAGTGTTATCTCTCCGGAGAGCTCCGAAGCTGGGTAAACTGCTCGTGTGCTTCGCCTCGATCTGCTCTTCGTGCGACCTCCGGCCCCCGCTGAACCGAAAGGGGCTCGGTCCGCCGGTCCCATAGGTGTTCGTGGGCCAGATCAGCCTCCCCGACACATGCGAAAAATGGGAATGAATTTCAAACACCAGGGAACCATTGATTGCCAGGAAAACATTGAGATGCCTTGTTTTTAAATTCTAGTAAATCCAAAATTCGTCTGAAATTCATGAAACTTGGCATGCCATCATGGAACGGCATCAACATGCCGTGGTAAATTTTTTATCCCATTTGGGGCAGGTTTGCGTATATGCTTCTCACAAACCGATGCTCCTCACAACAAGGATGATGGTTTTCGGTAGGGAACATCCCACTTTTGGGAACGAAACAATATTCATTGCCTCTTATTGCTTTCAATTTTTTTCTCGTGTCAACATAGAACAACAGGAGTGTTGTGTGAATTTTTCTGATTTTTCGGGGTTCGTTTGGACATTTTTATGCATTAACTGAGTTTTCAATGCATTTATGTGCATAATTCAAATTTGAACTACATGCACATGCTCCGGTGCATATAAATTGGTTGATAAATCAAATCTGTGTCCTTGGGTGCATGCTTAGGTCCCATGCAAGCAATGGGAATGAATTTCGAACACTAGGGCAGCGTTGATTGTCGGGAAAACATTGAGATGCCTAGTTTTTAAATTCTAGGAAATCCAAAACTCGTCCGAAATTCATGAAATTTGGCATGCTATCATGGAGCGGCATCAACATGCCCTGGTAAATTTTTTGTCCCATTTGGGGCAGGTTTGGGTGTATGCTTCTCACAAACCGAGCTTCTCACAACAAGCATGATGGTTTCCGGTAGGGAATGTCCCACCTTTGGGGACGAAACGATATCCATTGCCTCTTAT
The DNA here is from genome assembly GCA_021605145.1 of Aegilops bicornis. Classification (NCBI taxonomy): domain Eukaryota; kingdom Viridiplantae; phylum Streptophyta; class Magnoliopsida; order Poales; family Poaceae; genus Aegilops; species Aegilops bicornis. Next base: position 134,859,561 of record CM038671.1, read on the forward strand.
TGCTTTCAAATTTTTTCTCGTGTCAACATAGAACAACAAGACTGTTGGGTTAATTTTTGTGAATTTTCGGGGTTTGTTTTGGACATTTTTATGCATTAACTGAGTTTTCAATGCATTTATGTGCATAATTCAAATTTGAACTACATTCACATGCTCCGGTGCATATAAATTGGATGATAAATCAAATATGTGTCTTTGGGTGCATGCTTAGGTCCCATGCAAGAAATGGGAATGAATTTCAAACACCCGGGCACCGTTGATTGCAAGGAAAACATTGAGATGCCTTGTTTTTTAAATTCTAGTAAATCCAAAATTCGTCTGAAATTCATGAAACTTGGCATGCTATCATGGAGCGGCATCAACATGCCGTGGTAATTTTTTTGTCCCATTTGGGGCAGGTTTGGGTATATGCTTCTCACAAACCAGTGCTTCTCACAACAAGGATGATGGTTTTCGATAGGGAACATCCCACCTTTGGAAACAAAATGATATCCATTGCCTCTTATTGATTTCAAATTTTTTTCTCGTGTCAACATAGAACAACAGGAGTGTTGTGTGAATTTTTGTGTTTTTTCGGGGTTCGTTTTGACATTTTTATGCATTAACTGAGTTTTCAATGCATTTATGTGCATAATTCAAATTCGAACTACATTCACATGCTCCGATGCATATAAATTGTTGATAAATCAGATATGTGTCCTTGGGTTGATGCTTAGGTCCTATGCAAGAAATGGGAATGAATTTCAAACACCAGGGCACCGTTGATTGCCAGGAAACATTGAGATGCCTTGTTTTTAAATTCTAGTAAATCCAAAATTTGTTTGAAATTCATGAAACTTGGCCTGCTATCATGGTGCGGCATCAACATGCCGTGGTAAATGTTTTGTCCCATTTCGGGCAGGTTTAGGTGTATCCTTCTCACAAACCAGTGGTTCTCACAACAAGGATGATGGTTTTCAGTAGGGAACATCCCACCTTTGGGAACGAAACGATATCCATTGCCTCTTATTGCTTTCAAATTTTTTCTCGTGTCAACATAGAACAACAGGAGTTTTGTGTGAATATTTCTTATTTTTCGGGGTTCTTTTGGACATTTTTATGCATTAACTGAGTTTTCAATGCATTTATGTGCATAATTCAAATTTGAACTACATGCACATGCTCCGGTCCATATAAATTGGTTGATAAATCAAATCTGTGTCCTCGGGTGCATGCTTAGGTCCCATGCAAGAAATGGGAATGAATTCCGAACACTAGGGCAGCGTTGATTGTCGGGAAAACATTGAGATGCCTAGTTTTTTAATTCTAGTAAATCCAAAACTCGTCCGAAATTCATGAAACTTGGCATGCTATCATGGTGGTAAATCTTTTGTCCCATTTGGGGCAGGTTTGGGTATATGCTTCTCACAAACCGGTGCTTCTCACAACAAGCATGATGCACTACTGGAAACTGGGAATTTGCCATCAGCCAGCTCTTTGTCATCTGCCAGCTGATGGCAAAGAACGTCTTTGCCATCTGCTTATAAAAAACAGATGGCAAAGAATCGATGACGGCAAAGAACATGGTTGCCATCAGCCAATTCTTTGCCATCTCGCTAGTGGATGGAATATAATCTTTTCCATCTCGCCAGGATGGCAAAGAGGTGGGTAGGGTCGATGTTGTAACGGCCTGTCAACCCACCTCTTTGCCATCTGCCAGCAGATGGCAAAGAATCTTTTCCGTCTGTTGGCAGATGGCAAAGAAGTGGGTGGGGCCCAATGGATAATGGCGTTGTAACGGCCTAGTAGCCCCACCTCTTTGCCATCTGCCAGCGGATGGCAAAGGCCCATATCTTTGCCATCAGCCAGCGGCTGGCAGATGGCAAAGAGGTCGAACTATCTCCTCCCCCCTCTTCTTCTAAAAAAAAATTCTCCTCCCCTCTCTCCCAGCCCGGCCCCTCCCCTCTCCCCTCTATCCCAGCCCGGCCCCTCCCCTCTCTCTCTCTCTCTTCCAGCCCTGCCCAACCCCTCTCTCTCTCCCACCTCACCCACCCACCACTTGTCTAAAAACGTCCGCCCCAAACCGCACCGCTTCAGCAGACGACCCAGGCTGCCTGCCCGCCACCAACCGACTGGGCCCGGCCACACTCCCGCCACCGCAGCCTCCCCGCCTCCTCCCGCCACCGCAGCTCGCCTCACGCCCATCCCTCCACCGCAGCCCGTCCCAGCACCGCCGCTGTCCCTCCACTGAGCAGCCCTCCCCGCCTGCCCGGCCATCAGCCCTCCCGGCCACCATGGCGTGCCCAGCGGCTTCTCAAAACCGGTTCCAGAGCTAGGAATGACCTGGGAGCACTACTTGGCTGCCCGGCCGGAGCATAGGGTCGGCGATGTTGAGTGCGACACGGTGGCCGACATTGTGATCGCCACGTTTTGGGTAATTTCTCCTTTGCCATTTATGTTGTGTTTTCTTCTTTGATTGCATACCTTCTACATGTCTTTTCTTGTTTGATTGCAGACCTTCTAATCCGTGTTTTCTTGTTTGATTGCAGACCTTCTACAGTGTCTTTGAGGGACAGGAGGAGGCCGCGGCTCGGGTTATCGACGCCGAGTGCAGGCGCCTACTTGGAAACTTTTGACACGAGGCTCGGACGCAGACTGTTCGAGACTACTTAGCACAGACTGGTATTAGGAGGAGAAAAGAGAAGTGCAGGGACAAGTATCTGAGTAAGGAGAAGTACATGAAGGTAATTACCTATTCTTAAGGCCTCGTACTTAGTTTCCTTGATTTGATTCGTAGGCGTAGCGCTCAAATTTCTCTTGCTTAACTTAGGTGCCTCCGAGATGGTGTGCGGACAAGATGGACTGCTGGGAGGTGTTGGTGGATGAGTGGTGCTCTCCCCAATGGCGCGTCGCCCACAACATAGCAAAGGAGAAGCGTTTCAAAATGAAAGGTGTGCCACACCATCTAGGCAGCGTCGACCTACATGGGTACGGGAAAAACTGGGCATGTGTGGTTGGCTTCATGATTCATGCAAATTCATTCTTTGTGCTAGCTTGAGTCCTTAACTAATACTCCGTTCCTCTCTTTTAGTCAAAACACAACAAGGCTCCAGTGCCAGAGCTGTTCGACCTCTATGGCATGTCCAATATTGCACCGTACAAGAAGGCCAAGGCATTCTCTGAGTCTGACCTCGAAAATGCAAAGAACTTCAAAGAACGAGGCCTCCCACCACAAGATGGTGCGACGTTAAGCGGGGAAGGCGAGGAAAGGGCGGACTTTAACCCGAGCGGCCTCTTGATCCAGAGCTGGTGATGATATCTGGTGGCGGGAGGTCCCATGGCTCGTTAGCCATGGGTAATGGACTGATACGTTGTAGTAGCACTCTCCTGCAGATCAAGAAGCGCCAGACCAGCTCTGATCCTGAGAAACCGCCTCGTTTATGACCAGTGGAAATCGAATTCCAGGTTTGTTAATTATACGGACTCGGTAGCCTTTCCTCCGTTACGTTGTGTTTGCGGCCGTTGATGATTACAATGCTAACGAGTGGTGTTGCAGGCTGCTATTGAGGCAGAGAGAGTGAAGACCCAGGCTGCTTTTGAGGAGAGGGACTGGCGATATGGAGAGGGACCGGCAAAGCGGAGAGGGACAGGGAGAATGAGGAGAGGACGGCTAGGCTGTTGGAGAAGGAGAGGAACCGGAACGACTTGGTTAACCGGCCATGTACGAGCTCTTCGTGGTAAGTTTCTTCGCATATTAGCTAAATCATGCACGCAATGTTCCTTTCATTAGTAACTAATATGACTGTCTCGTCAAAACCAAATGTGCAGTCCATGTGCGAGAAGAACGGCGAGACCCTCCGCCGATGCTATCCATTGCTCCGGCGGGCATGGTGAGTTTCATTTGAGCGGTCATTAGTTACTATTATTCTCATTTGAGTTGCATCTTGCTAACGATACATTGGAAATAATCTTTGGTGCAGCGTAACTCCCGACAAGCATCGACCGATCCGTCTCCGTCTGCCACTGGCGCGACCGGTCCTACACCTACACGTACACCTACACCTCCGTTATAATGGTAAGTGTCCCAAGTGTTTTGCTTAATAGATTTTTGTTGTGATGCCATGTTGTATCTACACATATCGTGCATAATGTGTGTATGTTTGAAATGCATTGTATGTGTGGGATTCGACACCTAGTCGTGTGCCTTTGGTAGCCTTCCATACAGGGAAATGCCTCCTAGTGCTTCCACTGAGCCATGGTAGTTCGCTATTGCTCCGGAACACATGGATTGACCGGCATGTGTCCTTCTTTGCTCGTGTCTCCGTCCCTACGGGAAATGTCACGCTTGTATCACCGAAGTCCTTGTAGCTTGTTACGACTTGGTTGCACTTGCCGATGACCGACACGTGCATTGCCGGGTCATGTATGCCTGTCCCTCAGACGTTTGTACCACCTTGGTTCTATGACTAGTCATGTCTCCCGGGTTCTACGCCATATGGATACTAGCGACATAATCATATACTTAGCATTTTTTCCTCCAAAATGACTCAATATGCTTAGCTAGCTCAAAAATGACATAATAAGCTTAATTAGCTCCAAAATGACATATTTAACCTAGGATAGCTCTAAAATGATATAATATGCTTAAGAAATGACATATTTTAGGTCCTAAATGACTTCATATGCTTAGCTAGCTCCAAAATGACATAATAACCTTACTTAGCTTCAAAATGACCTATTCAACCTAGGCTACCTCTAAAATGACCTATACTTAGCATTTTTTCCTCCAAAATGACTTAATATGCTTAGCGAGCTCAAAACTTACATAAGAAGCTTAATTAGCTCCAACATGACCTATTTAACCTAGGATCGCTCTAAATGACCTATACTTAGCATTTTTTCCTCCAAAATGACTTAATATGCTTAGCTAGCTTCAAAGTGACCTATACTTAGAATCATTTCCTCCAAAATTAGTTAATATGCTTAACTAGCTCTAAAATGACATAATATTCTTAAGAAATGACATAGTTAAGCTCCTAAATGACTGCACATGCTTAGCTAGCTCCAAAATGACATAATAAGCTTAATTAGCTCCAAAATGACATATTTAACCTAGGATAGCTCTAAAATGACCTATACTTAGCATTTTTACTCCAAAATGACTTAATATGCTTAGCTAGCATAAAAATGACCTATTTAACCTAGGATAGCTCTAAAATGACCTATACTTAGCATCGTTTCCTCCAAAATGACTTAATATGCTTAGCTAACTCTAAAATGACATAATATGCTTAAGAAATGACATATTTTAGCTCCTAAATGACTTCACATGCTTAGCTAGCTCCAAAATGACATAATAAACTTACTTAGCTCTAGAATGACCTTAGCATGTTTTACACCAAAATGACTTAGTATGCTTAGCTAGCTCAAAATGACATAATAACCATACTTAGCTCCAAAATGACCTATTTTACAGGTATAAGTTGCATCATAATAATCTTCACATTTTAGTTGCATCATAATAATCTTCTTCTTCTAGTCTTCTTCTTCTAACTTTCTTCTTTCCCATTTTGCTGATTTGCTTAAGATCACGGAAGCTTGGGTTGATGGAGTGCTTGTATTTAGTTTTTTGACCTTGTGAAACTTGCTACCTATGGATGAAACTGTAATATTGATGAAACTATGTATATGTACGGATGAAACTTGCTACTATTGGTAACATGTGTTGGATACATATATGTTCATGACTATTGGTAATATGTGTTGAATATGCTATATTGGTCATATAAATATATTTGTGTTTGATTTACGTGAAAATGAATTGATATAAGAAAAAACAAAATTAACTGGGGCAATATAGTCACTTTGCCATCTGCTGGCAGATGGCAAAGAGCTTTACCATCAGCTGGCAGATGGCAAAGGGGCCACGTGTCATCTACATGTAACATTTGGGCTGGCCTATTTGGGCTCTTTGCCATCTAATAGCAGATGGCAAATCTCTTTGCCATCTGCTGGCAGACGGCAAAGCATTCAGCCTTTGCCATCTGCTGGCAGATGGCAAAGAGCCTGCAGCCTTTGCCATCTGCTGGCAGATGGCAAAGTATGCCGTTAGCCTCTAACGGAGCTAACCCCGTTAAGAGGCTTTGCCATCAGCCAGCAGATGGCAAAGCCCTGAGCTCTTGCCATCAGCCAGCAGATGGCAAAGAAGCCTTTACCGGCAGGGTTTCGCATTTAACTGTTTGTTATCTCGGCAGATGGCAAAGGCTTTGCCATCCGCCGACCATGCCTTTGCCATCTGCCATGGCAGATGGCAAAGTGCCACATTCCAGTAGTGATGGTTTTCGGTAGGGAACGTCCCACCTTTGGGGACGAAACGATATCCATTGCCTCTTATTGCTTTCACATTTTTTTCTCGTGTCAACTTAGAACAACAGGAGTGTTGTGTGAATATTGGTGATTTTTTGGAGTCGTTTGGACATTTTTATGCATTAAACGACTTTTCAATGCATTTATGTGCATAATTCAAATTTGAACTACATGCACATGCTTCGGTGCATATAAATTGGTTGATAAATCAAATTTGTGTCCTTGGGTGCATGCTTAGGTCCCATGCAAGAAATGCGAATGAATTTCAAACACCAGGGCCATGAAAACATTGAGATGCCTTGTTTTTAAATTCTAGTAAATCCAAAACTCGTCTAAAATTCATGAAACTTGGCATGCTATCATGGAGCGGCATAAACATGCCGTGGTAAAATTTTTGTCCCATTTGGGGCAGGTTTGGGTATATGCTTCTCACAAACCGGAGCTTCTCACAAAAAGCATGATGGTTTTCGGTAGGGAACGTCCCACCTTTGGGGAGGAAACGATATCCATTGCCTCTTATTGCTTCCAAATTTTTTTCTCATGTCAACTTAGAACAACGGGAGTGTTGTGTGAATTTTTGTGATTTTTCGAGGTTCGTTTGGACATTTTTATGCATTAACTGAGTTTTCAATGCATTTATGTGCATAATTCAAATTTGAACTACATTCACATGCTCCGGTGCATATAAATTTGTTGATAAATCAGATATGTGTCCTTGGGTGCATGCTTAGGTCCCATGCGAAAAATGGGAATGAATTTCAAACACCAAGGAACCGTTGATTGCCAGGAAAACATTGAGATGCCTTGTTTTTAAATTCTAGTAAATCCAAAATTCGTCTGAAATTCATGAAACTTGGCATGCCATCATGGAACGGCATCAACATGTCGTGGTAAATTTTTTGTCCCATTTGGGGCAGGTTTGCGTATATGCTTCTCACAAACCGGTGCTTCTCACAACAAGGATGATGATTTTCGGTAGGGAACATCCCACTTTTGGGAACGAAACGATATCCACTGCCTCTTATTGCTTTCAAATTTTTTCTCGTGTCAACATAGAACAACAGGAGTGTTGTGTGATTTTTTCTGATTTTTCGGGGTTCGTTTGGACATTTTTATGCATTAACTGAGTTTTCAATGCATTTATGCGCATAATTCAAATTTGAACTACAAGCACACGCTCCGGTGCATATAAATTGGTTGATAAATCTAATCTGTGTCCTTGGGTGCATGCTTAGGTCCCATGCAAGAAATGGGAATGAATTTCGAACACTAGGGCAGCGTTGATTGTCGGGAAAACATTGAGATGCCTGGTTTTTAAATTCTAGAAATCCAAAACTCGTCCGAAATTCATGAAACTTGGCATGCTATCATGGAGCGGCATCAACATGCCCTGGTAAATTTTTTGTCCCATTTGGGGCAGGTTTGGGTATATGCTTCTCACAAACCGAGCTACTCACAACAAGCATCACGGATTCCGGTAGGGAATGCCCCACCTTTGGGGACGAAATGATATCCATTGCCTCTTATTGCTTTCAAATTTTTTCTCGTGTCAACGTAGTACAACAGGAGTGTTGTGTGAATTTTTGTGGTTTTTCGGGGTTCGTTTGGACATCTTTATGCATTAACTGAGTTTTCAATGCATTTATGTGCATAATTCAAATTTGAACTACATGCACATGCTCCGGTGCATATAAATTGGTTGATAAATCAAATATGTGTCCTTGGGTGCATGCTTAGGTCCCATGCAAGAAATGGGAATGAATTTCAAACACCAGGGCACTATTGATTGCCGGGAAAACATTGAGATGCCTGGTTTTTAAATTCTAGTAAATCCAAAACTCGTCCGAAATTCATGAAACTTGGCATGCTATCATGGAGCGGCATCAACATGCCCTGGTAAATTTTTTGACCCATTTGGGGCAGGTTTGGGTATATGCTTGTCACAAACCGAGCTTCTCACAACAAGCATGACGGTTTCCGGTAGGGAATGTCCCACCTTTGGGTACGAAACGATATCCATTGCCTCTTATTGCTTTCAAATTTTTTTCTCATGTCAAAATAGAACAACAGGAGTGTCGTGTGAATTTTTCAGATTTTCCGGGGTTCGTTTGGACATTTTTCTGCATTAACTGAGTTTACAATGCATTTATGTGCATAATTCAAATTCGAACTACATTCACATGCTCCTGTGCATATAAATTGTTGATAAATCAGACATGTGTCCTTGGGTGGATGCTTAGGTTCCATGCAAGAAATGGGAATGAATTTCAAACACCACGGCACCATTGATTGCCAAGAAAACATTGAGATGCCTTGTTTTTGAATTCTAGTAAATCCAAAATTCGTCTGAAATTCATGAAACTTGGCATGCTATCATGGAGCGGCATCAACATCCCGTGGTAAATTTTTTGTCCCATTTGGGGCAGGTTTGGGTATATGCTTCTCACAAACCGGTGGTTCTCACAACAAGGATGATGGTTTTCAGTAGGGAACATCCCACCTTTGTGAACGAAACGATATCCATTGCCTCTTATTGCTTTCTATTTTTTTCTTGTGTCAACATAGAACAACATGAGTGTTGTGTGATTTTTTTTTGATTTTTCGGGGTTCGTTTGGACATTTTTATGCATTAACTGATTTTTCAATGCATTTATGTGCATAATTCAAATTTAACTACAAGCACACGCTCCAGTGCATATAAATATGTGTCATTGGGTGCATGCTTAGGTCCCATGCAAGAAATGGGAATGAATTTCAAACACCAGGGCACCCCTGATTGCTGGGAAAACTATGAGATGCCTGGTTTTTAAATTCTAGTAAATCTGAAACTCGTCTGAAATTCATGAAACTTGGCATGCTACCATGGAGCGGCATCGGAGCGACAACAATGACAAAGGGCTTATATCAAAGTAAATGTCGCAGTCGGACGTCGGAGCGACATCGCAGAAAGGGCTTATATCAAAGTAAGTAATAACAAAGCTGTAGTCAGACGTCTGAGCGACATCGCGGAAAGGGCTTATATCAAAAGTAAATAATAACAATGCCGCAGTCGGACGTCTGAACGACATCGCAGAAAGGGCTTATATCAAAAGTAAATAATAACAATGCCGCAGTCGGACGTCTGAGCGACATCGCGGAAAGGGCTTATAATTCACTTTTCATATATGTTAACTTGCAAGAAATATTGCTCATAGGAAAATATTCAACACATGGAAATAAACGGGTTAGTCCATCCATAGGAATAAACATTTAACCGGATTTAACACTCATATGGTCCTCCGGAGTTTCGGTCAACGAGACTGACACGTGACAAGATAAGATGAAAATAGTACTTGGACATGGATAAGATGATTTCAAGGATTATTGACTCTGCAGAGTTTGTACTAAATTACCCACAGCCAACGGATTTCCGTAGTCACGTAGGACTAGTTCCGTTTACGGTATTTCGGAGGAAACACATCTAACCAGTACACAACCATCCCACCTCACGATGTCAGGAATCACCCTAGACAGCGTTCAAGAAAAACTTTGAGACGGGAAGATCACAATCTCGAATAGCATGGGATCAAATTTATATACGTGCGCTCTAAGGGGTGCCCCCATCTCGGTCCCAACTGGAAACACCCATGCCCCCTGACCGGATGATAGGCTTTAATCCAGGGCCATGGAACCCTCATCCCGGCCTCTCGATTTGGTGTGTACCAGAAAGCGGTTTGCAACTTACTAAGCAATATTTCCTTGCGGAAGAACATGTGGTAGTACAAGAGGGAAACGGATGGAAATTGGACCGATTTATGTTGACACTGGTCAAACAGTCAGGCATAAGACTGGCATGCTACAACACTGCCATCTTACCCATTCTCATGCCATATATCTTATGGCCATGCAAACTCATATCCAACAACTTGTGGATTATCAAAATTCACTTGTCTCAACTTTGCATGTAATATAACCTTCATCGAGATTCTCCAAAAACATGCCATGGAACTACTAAATGCAAACATGCCAAGACAATCATCATATGAAAGGTTCAAACATGCTTGCCTGGTTCGGAGTAGTCCGGGCCTATCTCGGTGAAGTTTGCGGTTCCGTCACCTCCTTCGATTTCTACGGTATACAAAAATACACGCGCTATCGTAAATACCATGAGGTGTACAGAAATATACCAAATATTTTTCAAATAAATCTGATAAAAAACTAGACAAAATTTTGAAGAGGGCAGAAAAACAATCACTCAAAAATCCTTCTCTGTTTAAAACTTATAAGTGTTTTGGTCCAAGGACCTCTCTCTAATGAAACAGAAACTTCCCAGGGGGCTAAGCAGAAAAGTCCAGAAAACGATTCAGACTGGAAAGCGCATTTTGCCAGAATACGCTTTCAGAATATGGTTCTTTTTTAAAGAAATGAGAGACTGACAGGCGGGTCCCCCCCGTCAGGTTTGAAATTCAAACAGGGAAAACGGGGCTCGTCGGTGCCCGAGAGCTTCGGTGGTCGCCGGCGGCGATCCACGGCGAGGCAAGGGGATCGGGTGGTACCTCCGTGCTCAGTGCATCCTTCCGCGTCGGTGGGTGGTGGCGGTGGTCGCGGGCGAGCACTGTGTCGACGGCGGCCCTGGCTCCGATGGACGGCGGTTCGGGAGGGGTTGGATCTCGCCGGAGAGTGCTGCGAAGGGCAAATTGAAGTGGGGATTAGACTTCTGGGTGCTCGAGGGGATTGCTGACGAGGTTAGGGCGCCGGGGACGGCCTCACCGGAGTGAATCGAGGTGGAGGCCGAGGCGGAACGGGGCAGCCAGAGTTGGGGGAGGAGACCTCCTCGAGGTCCTCCTAGTGGCCTGGCGGAGTGTTGGAGAGGTGCAGAGGTGGTGCGTGCTCGACGGCGAGCTCGGGGCCCCTTTTTATAGGCCATCCGAGGTGATGGCCGTGAACGGAGATCTCCGGCGAATGTTACGGCGGCGCAGGGCTTGGTCGGGGTGGTTTAGCGGTTGAGCGTCATCGTGGAGGTCCACTGGCTCCATTTAGGCACTAAACGCGCTAGGATTAGAAGTTTTGGGGGGTTCGACGGAACGGGGCGGCGCGGGCCCGTCGGCGGCAGAGGGCGTGCTCGTGCTTGCCGACCACGGCGACGGTGCAGGGAGGCGTTGGCGTGCATGAGCCATGCGGAGGGCCAGGGAGCGATGGGCGGTGACGGGTGGTGTGGCGAGCTGGCTCGAGCCCTCGCTGGCCGCCACGGGTGGCGCAGCCACCGCAGAAACTGCCAACGCCGGCGAGGCTCGCCGCCAACGACGCCTGGACCCGTCCAAGGGGGCGTGCGGCGCTCCGGCCAGGGAGGAGGGGCCGTGCGCAACGCGCCAGGGCGTACTGTTGACAGGTGACAGGACTCTGACGAAACTGAACTTTCTGAAACACTGAATTTCTCTGAACGTGCAAAGTAACAATGCAGGCCAGGTGTTCGACGGAATGATTTTGGTATGTGGGGATTTTCCTTGAGCTGATTTTTGGTGAGGTGGCCTCTCACTACATCTGGGGGCTGCCTGAATTTTGGTGGAATTTTTGGAAAATAGGAGATATGAATTTCACCAAATTGGACAAATCTTGTCCAAACTTGCAGAAGCTAAAACTTGAAAATTTTGAAGAGAAGAAGAGTGGATCTTGATGGTTCTAGGTTGTGGGTGCTAGGGACTATCCAGAGGAGTTGGTTTGAGATCAAAGTTCAAAGGCAATTAGGTACTTTCTTTGCAAATCACCTAAGCTCAAAATAATGGACATAATTGTTTTGGGGAAAGAAATAAATGAAATAAAATCCAAAAATGAGTTGGACTTGTTGGGACAGAATATTGGGATTGCCCCAAAGTGGAAGGAGGGGTTTTTGGAAGATTTACCACATGAGGCATGGTAAAACCATGGGTGGTTTCAATATAAGGGAAGACCCAAAAACTCCTAGGGTTTTCTTTTAAAAGAAAATAAATCCCAAAAATAAATTTGAGAAGGGGAGAATCAGAAGAAAGGTTTTTAATAACCAAACACCAGAGTTGAAGAAGACATCAGCAATGAAATCCTTGCCAAGAGAGAAGTTTTGAGAGAGAGGTTTTTTTGGAAGGGTTTAAATGACCTTCTTCAAAACCAACAAAGTTTTTGTTGAAAACCAAACAAAAAATTTTGTGTGTCACAGCACCTACCCTCTTAGGAAAAATCTCGTCCCCGAGATTTCAGCTGATCCTCAAATAAATGTGGGTGCTCTGTCCGAAGAAAATCCTCCCTTTCCCAAGTGGCTTCACTCTCGGTGTGGTTGCTCCACTGAACTCTGAAAATTTTGATGGTTTTCTGTCGGGTCCTCCTTTCAGACTCCTCCAAGATTTTTATTGGATGCTCCCGATATGTGAGGTCTGGCTTCACGTCAATGTTTTCATGGGATACCTGCTTCTCTGGGTTGCTTACGCACTTCCTCAACTGCGAGACGTGGAAAACGTCGTGGACGTCGGATAAATCCTCGGGTAAGTCTAGCTGGTAGGCTACCGTGCCTTTCCGTGCCACTATGCAGAATGGTCCGATGAATCTTGGTGCTAGCTTCCCTTTAATCTTGAATCGTTGCAGGCCCCTCATAGGAGATACTCGCAGGTACACAAACTCACCGGGTTCAAAACTGACTCCCCGATGTTTTTGATCGTAATAACTCTTTTGTCGACTTTGGGCTGTCTTGAGTCGGTCCTTAATCACCTTAACTTTATCTTCAGCCTCCTTGAGCATGTCTGGGCCGAAGATATGGCTCTCTCCGGTTTTTGACCAATTTAGCGGGGTACGACATCTCCGCCCGTACAGAGCCTCAAATGGTTCCATTTGCAGGTTGGCTTGGTAACTATTGTTGTATGCGAACTCTGCATATGGTAAGCTTTCCTCCCAACTGGTTCCATAGGTGAGGACACATGCTCTCAGCATGTCTTCTAGAATTTGGTTTACACGTTCAGTTTGTCCATCAGTCTGGGGGTGGTATGCGGTACTAAACGCCAGTTGAGTTCCCAGAGCTTGTTGTAAGTGATCCCAAAATCGGGAGATAAATTGAATGCCTCTGTCTGATATTATTGTCTTTGGGACTCCATGTAAGCAGACGATACGGGAGAGATAAAGCCTGGCAAGCTTCTGAGTGGTGTGGGTTGTCTTCACGGAGATGAAGTGTGCTACTTTAGTCAGTCTATCAGTGATGACCCATATGGCATCATTTCCGTGCCGTGACCGAGGTAGCCCAACAATAAAATCCATTCCAATCTCGTCCCATTTCCACTCAGGTATTTTATTTGGCTGTAAAAGTCCGGCCGGTTTCTGGTGCTCGGCCTTGATGCATTGACAAGAGTCACAACATGCGATGAACGTGGCTATGTCCCTCTTCAGACCGTGCCACCAAAATTTCTCCTGAATATCCTTGTACATTTTTGTTCCTCCAGGATGGATTGAATACGAAGTGGTGTGGCCTTCAGCTAAGATTTGTTGTTTAAGGTCCTTGATATTTGGTTCGCAAAGTCTATCTCCGTACCACAATATTCCTTGCTTATCGATAACGAATTCTGAGGCCTTTCCCAAACTCACTTTCCGTTTAATGCCTTCAATGCTGGGGTGTCCATGCTGAGCCTCTTTAATCTTTTCTATCAAGGTAGGCTGCATTTCTAAATTTGACACACTGCCTTTGGGTGACCACCATCAAGTTGAGCTTAGCAAACTCTGTCCGAAATTCAGGTCTCGGGTTTGGTAGGTTGTCGTCGTTTGGGCTAGGGTTCCGACTTAGAGCGTCTGCCACTACATTTGATTTTCCTGGATGGTAGTGGATTCCAACGTCATAATCCTTCACTAATTCCAACCAGCGTCGTTGCTGTAAATTCAGTTCCGGTTGTGTGAAAATATACTTGAGGCTCTTATTGTCCGTGTATATTTCACAACGATTTCCAAGTGAAAAGTGTCTCCATTCCTTGAGTGCATGAATAACTGCTGCTAACTCCAGGTCATGAGTAGGATAATTTTCCTCATGCTTGCGAAGTTGTCTGGAGACATATGCGACTACCTTGCCTTCTTGCATCAACACGCATCTGAGGCCTTTCCGGGATGCGTCACAATACACCTCAAAATTCTTGTGTATGTCTGGTACAATTAATACTGGTGCTGTCGTTAATTTCCTTTTTAATTCTTGGAAACTTTTCTTCCAAGCTTCCGTCCATTCAAACTTCTTATCTTTCTTGAGTAGCTGCGTCATTGGCTTTGCTATTGTGGAGAATCCTTCAATAAATCTTCGGTAGTATCCTGCCATTCCCAAGAAACTTCGTACGTCCGTACGTCATTGGCTTGGCTGGCTGGTGGTTTCCAGCCAAGTACGGCCTTGACTTTTTCCGGGTCTACGGCAATACCTTCTTGGGTCAGTACGTGGCCCAGAAAACCTACTTGCCTTAGCCAAAATTCACACTTGCTGAATTTAGCGTACAATTGATGTTTCCTGAGTTCCCCTAGTACAATTCGGAGATGTTCAACAGGTTTGCTCTCCGGTGTCTTGGAGTATATCAGAATATCGTCGATAAATACCACAACAAACTTGTCCATAAACTTAATAAATACTTTGTTCATGAGGTGAACAAAATATGCGGGGGCGTTCGTTAGTCCAAAAGGCATTACGGTGAACTCATATAATCCATATCTGGAGGTGAATGCCGTCTTGGGAATATCTTTTGTTCGTACCTTTAATTGATGGTATCCCGACCTCAAGTCAATTTTTGAGAGTACCTTGGCCTGAGCGAGCTGATCAAATAAATCATTTATCAGTGGCATCGGGTATTTGTTCTTGATTGTGACCATGTTAGCGCTCGATAGTCTATGCACAATCTTAGAGTTCCATCCTTCTTTTTGGCAAAGAAAATTGGTGAACCCCAAGGTGAGGAGCTGGCTCGTATATATCCTTTGTCCAGTAATTCTTTTATTTGCTTCTTCAATTCTACCAATTCGGATGGTGCCATTATGTATGGTTTCTTGTATATGGGGGCGGTTCCGGGTGCTAGCTCAATGCTGAATTTTATCTCTCGGTCTGGTGGCATGCCTGGTAGTTATTCGGGAAATACGTCTGGAAATTCACACACTACTGGAACCTTGCTTAATTCAGAAATATCCACCTTGTTCAATCTCGGTTGCCGGGATATTTTTCTTTCTTTGGATGAAACCTCTATTGTCTTCCCGTGGTGGTGGGTGAGAATTACGTTCCGGTTGAAGCAGTCAATAAAACCATTGTTGGTGGTTAACCAATCCATCCCTAAGATAACATCCAGTCCTTTATTTTCCAACACAATAAGATTGGCGTTAAACTCCAACCGTTCGAACTCAATAACCACACCTTGGCAATAACTCTGGGTAACTTGCTTAATCCCAGGGGACTTGACGATCATAGATTTTTCCAAGGGAAGCATCGAAAAATTATTTTGCAAGGCAAAACTTTTCTAAATGAATGAGTGAGAAGCTCCAGAATCAAACAAAACCATGGCAGGTATTGTGTTGACAGGAAACGTACCGAGTACGATATCTGGGGCATTCTGTGCTTCCTCTTTGGTCACATGGTTCAGATGACCCTTCCTGTGGTTGTTATTTGGGTTGAAATTGTTGCGCTTTAGCGCCGAATTATTTCCTCTGTTGTTCGGCTTTGGGGTCGAGTTCCTTGGCTTGGGGCACTGCTTGGCATAGTGCCCTTCTTCTCCACAAGCGTAGCAAGTAACGCCTGGGCGGTATGTGAACTCCTTGTCCCTTGCATGGAAATTCTTGATTGGGCGTGAGACGTTTGTCGTCGGTTTGGGTGTCCCACCTTTCTGAAAATCTGTCTTGCTGCGGTGGTTGCGAGCATGATTAGTCTGGTCCCTTTTTCGCGTGCGGAAATCTTCCAAGCTGCGCCTCTCATTTTCCAAGGTAATGGCCTTATCCACCAGCGTTTTAAAATCTGGGAAGGTGTGCACGACCAGCTGGCATTTAAGTGCGGGCGCCAGACTGTCTAGGAATTTTTCCATCTTCTTGCTTTCAGACATACGCTCCTCGTTGGTGTAGCGAGACAACAGAGTAAACTGACTGTTGTATTCTGACACCGTCATGGTCCTTTGCTTGAGGTTTTCAAATTATCTCTTTTTGATCTTCATAAGACTTTTAGGAATATGTGCTCCACGAAAGCCTTCTTTGAACTCCTCCCAGGTTATATTATTTTCGTTGGGGTGCATGTGTAGGAAATTTTCCCACCACGATGCAGCTGCTCCAGTGAGATAGTGCGGTGCATATAGCACTTTCTTAAAATCTGTACACTGGGCAATAATTAATTTTCTTTCCATGTCTCGAAGCCAGTCCTCGGCCTCAAGAGGTTTGTCAGTATGAGAAAATGTTTGGGGACGCGTCTTCTGTAGCTCAGATAACTTTGATTGCTGTTGATACTGTCCACGGTGATTTCCCATATTGATGACTTGGTTCATCATTTCCTGATGTTGTTGCTGACTTTGCTCATAAAGACGACACATTTGGGAATGTGCTGTTTCACTGTCCTGTTGACTTGACTGCCTCGTGTGAAATTGTTGCTTGGTTGTGTGCCATAATTTTCCTCTGACGGAGTTGGCATGGAGCGCGTCCAAGGACGAGACATTTTTCACTCTGGGGATATATTTTGTAAAACTCATAAGAAAAGAAATTGAGTCGCAGAAGTCAATAAATTCATGAAGACGGAAAAGTCTTAAATGCCCCAACATTATTTAAGAGAATAAACGTTTGCGCACGGAGAAGGACTGCTCATTACATATCTTACACGCAAGCAGTAATTATACAATACATCACTCAGGATATGCATACATATACCTGACATGTTATTTAGGCTAGTGCACTTCTCCCAGTTCCTACATGATGCGCAAACAAGCTACTTCTCACAGCCTATGTACATGTAAACATATTGTACAAGTCGGTACATCACATGACGGCTAAGCGTACTCAGTCGGAGATGGTAAGGATTTCCCTTGGCCTGCCGACGGTGAGGCGCAGTGAGGCTGGGGACTCAACCTCCTCCTCGCTAATAGGCTCGAGACGTGAAGTGCTGCGCTGAGTTGGTGGAACAGGCGCCCTATGCGGGACAACACGAACATGAGTGGGCGCACGGGGTGGTGCAGAACAAACTGGAGTAGGCGCAATGGCTTGATTGAACTCCTCAGTGGTAGGCAGGCGACGTGTAGCGGCGAGAGTAGTAGGTGCAAAAGATGCCGATGACGAGACGAAAGTCAGTGGCGGTGCGGTGCGCAGGAGCTCCCTCCTGTTGGCGGCACAGCCATGGACAGAGTCCATGAAGGCAGCCACAAGGTCATCCACCAGGTTGTCGAAGGCTGCCTCCAGAGCCCGGAGATACTCGATAAGCATCTCAAAAGCCTCGTCTCGTTCTCCTCTGGGGCAAGAGAACGCGTAGTGACAGGTGTATGACACGTGACATGGAAGGTAGCAGTAACGACGGATCTTCATCAAAGGAAGGACATCCCTGAGACGAGCTATCGCCTCACGGGCTGCCATCTGCATCGCATGCTTCTCCGTAGGCATGGCTCTCCCCAAGAACCGGAAACGGCGTAACTCAACACGCCCTCCCTTGAATTGCACCACGCCCCGGTGCATGGTTAGCTTGTCGTTGACCTTGTGCCGAGAGAGTGTGAAGACTGGGCGCATGAGATGGCCCCATCGCGACTTGGACGATGAAGGAGAGAAGCAGACGAACCCATCGGGCATGTTGGCGAACATCTGTGACTCGCGATCGTTGCCAGCCATCTACAAAGTAGGCCAAATTTTACGAGTGGTCAGGTCATAAATTTATGCCGTTGCCGAAAATGACTACATTGCAGAAATAAATAATAAGCTTTATTATGCTAATAACCGATTAGCGATCGCACCTAGTGGCTTCCTATAGTCAGCCTGACTCTGGTACCAAGCTTGTCACGACCGTTTTTCCAATAAAATTCTTATTGAGAAACCGACCTTTTGAGTCCAGTACGAGGAAAAATCCTCCTGACTGGTAGACAAAATCTTGATACAATAAGCCAGTAGCATTAGAATATATTACAGGGTCGAGCTGGGGTGCTCTACCAATTATTACAAGCACGCCAATAATTATACATAATGGCGGATATGACACAATGGAGTGGTGGCATACTCGACTCGAGGTAAAGTGGTGGTGGAATAACACGATTGGAGTGAATAACGTGACTCCTACCTTTGGCGGCTCATCGGCGTCGAGGTGAGGCTCGATGAATTTATTTGGGTAGCGGAAGCGGATATAACATGATGACCAAAACCAGGGTCGCACGAGACCGACCGGATTCCTCTAGGCGTCGGACTCGCTATCGAACTCTTCATCCATGAGATCGCCTTTCAAAGATCTGGCCAAATCAACAAGCCAGGTGAGTACTTTGAAAGTACTCGCAAGACAGTTCGTACATAAGATATAACAAATGCATGCATGAATGCGTCATGAGCGATAAATAATGTACATCCAAATGAGGAGGTAACACAACATTAATTAGTAAGAAGGAAGTCAGGTGGTAGTAAAAATAACTGAAAACCGATCGGGTGTCTGAAGCGACGCCTCGAAGGGTGAACAAATAAATAAATTATGCCACAGTCGGGCGTCTGAGCGACACCACATAAAGGGCTTATATTGAAAATAAGAAACATGCGTGCCAAAGTCCGACGTCGGGGCGACATCACAGAAAGGGCTTATATTAAAAGTAAATGACAACAATGCCGCAGTCGGACGTCGGAGCGACATCGCAGAAAGGGCTTATATCAAAGTAAGTAATAACAAAGCCGCAGTCGGACGTCTGAGCGACATCGCAGAAAGGGCTTATATCAAAAGTAAATAATAACAATGCCGCAGTCGGACGTCTGAGCGACATCGCAAAAAGGGCTTATATCAAAAGTAAATAATAACAATGCCGCAGTCGGACGTCTGAGAGACATCGCAGAAAGGGCTTATAATTCACTTTTCATATCTGTTAACTTGCAAGAAATATTGCTCATAGGAAAATATTCAACACATGCTAATAAACAGGTTAGTCCATCCATAGGAATAAACATTTAACCGGACTTAACACTCATATGGTCCTCCGGAGTTTCGGTCACCGAGACTGACACTTGACAAGATAAGATGAAAATAGTACTTGGACATGGATAAGATGATTTCAAGGATTATTGACTCTGCAGAGTTTGTCCTAAATTACCCACAGCCAACGGATTTCCGTAGTCACGAAGGACTAGTTCCGTTTACGGTATTTCGGAGGAAACACATCTAACCAGTACACACCCATCCCACCTCACGATGCCAGGAATCACCCTAGACAGCGTTCAAGAAAAACTTTGAGACGGGGAGATCACAATCTCGAATAGCATGGGATCAAATTTATATACACGCGCTCTAAGGGGTGCCCCCCTCTCGGTCCCAATCGGAAACACCCATGCCCCCTGACCGGATGATAGGCTTTAATCCATGGCCATGGAACCCTCATCCCGGCCTCTCGATTTGGTGTGTACCAGAAAGCGGTTCGCAACTTACTAAGCCATATTTCCTTGTGGAAAAACATGTGGTAGTACGGGAGGGAAACGGATGGAAACTGGACCGATTCATGTTGACACTGGTCAAACAGTCAGGCATAAGACTGGCATGCTACAACACTGCCATCTTACCCATTCTCATGCCATCTTATGGCCATGCAAACTCATATCCAACAACTTGTGGATTATCGAAATTCACTTCTCTCAACTTTGCATGTAATATAACCTTCATCGAGATTCTCCAAAAACATGCCATGGAACTACTAAATGCAAACATGCCAAGACAATGATCATATCAAAGGTTCAAACATGCTTGCCTGGTTCGGAGTAGTCGGGGCCTAGCTCGGTGAAGTTTGCGGTTCCGTCACCTCCTTCGGTATCTACGGTATACAAAAATACACGCGCTATCGTAAATACCATGAGGTGTAAAGAAATATACCAAATATTTTTCAAATAAATCTGATAAAAAACTTGACAAAATTTTGAAGAAGGCAGAAAAAGAATCACTCAAAAATCCTTTTCTGTTTAAAAGTTATAAGTGTTTTGGTCCAAGGACCTCTCTGTAATGAAACGAAACTTCCTGTGGGCTAAGCGGTAAAAGTCTAGAAAACGATTCAGACTGGAAAGCGCATTTTGCCAGAATACGCTTTCAGAAAACGGTTCGTTTTAAAAGAAATGAGAGACTGACAGGCGGGTCCCACCCGTCAGGTTTAAAATTCAAACGGGGAAAACGGGGCTCGTCGGCGCCCGAGAGCTACGGTGGTCGCCGGCGGCGATCCACGGCGAGGCAGGGGGATCGGGTGGTACCTCCATTCTCAGTGCATCCTTCCGCGTCGGTGGGTGGTGGTGGTGGTCACCGGCGAGCACTGTGTCGACGGCGGCCCTGGCTCCTGCGGACTGCGGTTTGGGAGGGGTTGGATCTCGCCGGAGAGTGCTGCGAAGGGCAAATTGAAGTGGGGGTTAGACTTCTGGGTGCTCGAGGGGATTGCTGACGAGGTTAGGGTGTCGGGGACGGCCTCACCGGAGTGAATCGAGGTGGAGGCCGAGGCGGAACGGGGCGGCCGGAGTTGGGGAAGGAGACCTCCTCGAGGTCCTCCTAGTGGCCTAGCGGAGTGTTGGAGTGGTGCAGAGGTGGTGCGTGCTCGAGGGCGAGCTCGGGGCCCCTTTTTATAGGCGATCTGAGGTGATGGCCGTGAACGGAGTTCTCCGGCGAAGGTTACGGCGGCGCAGGGCTTGGTCGGGGTGGTTTAGCGGTTGAGCGTCATCGTGGAGGTCCACTAGCTCCATTTAGGCACTAATCGCGCTTGGATTAGAAGCTTTGGGGGGTTCGATGGAACGGGGCGGCGCGGGCCCGTCGGCGGCAGAGGGCGTGCCCTGTGCTTGCCGGGCCACGGCAACGGGGCAGCGGGAGTGCGCTGGCGTGCATGAGCCAGGCGGAGGGCGAGGGAGCGATGGGCGGCGACGGTGGCGTGGCGAATGGCTCGGGCCCTCGGTGGCCGCCACGGGTGGCGCAGCCACCGCAGAATCGCCAACCCGGCGAGGCTCGCCGCCATCGACGCCTGCACCCGTCCAAGGGGGCGTGCAGCGCTCCGGCCAGGGAGGAGGGGCCGTGCGCAACGCGCCAGGGTGTACTGTTGACAGGTGACAAGACTCTGACGAAACTGAACTTTCTGAAACACTGAATTTCTCTGAACGTGCAAAGTAACAATGCAGGCCAGGTGTTCGACAGAATGAGTTTGGTATGTGGGGATTTTTCCTTGAGCTGATTTTTGGTGAGGTGGCCTCTCACTGCATCTAGGGGCTGCCTGAATTTTGGAGGAATTTTTGGAGAAGAGGAGATATGAATTTTACCAAATTTGACAAATCTGGTCCAAACTTGCAGAAGCTGAAACTTGAAAATTTTGAAGAGAAGAAGAGTGGATCTTGATGGTTCTAGGTTGTGGGTGCTAGGGACTATCCAGAGGAGTTGGTTTGAGATCAAAGTTCAAAGGCAAGTAGGTACTTGCTTTGCAAATCACCTAAGCTCAAAATAATGGACAAAATTGTTTTGGGGAAAGAAATAAATGAAATAAAATCCAAAAATGAGTTGGACTTGTTGGGACAGAATATTTGGATTGCCCCAAAGTGGAAGGAGGGGTTTTGGGAAGATTTACCACATTAGGCATGGTAAAACCATGGGTGGTTTCAATATAAGGGAAGACCCAAAAACTCCTAGGGTTTTCTTTTAAAAGAAAATAAATCCCAAAAATAAATTTGAGAAGGGGAGAATCAGAAGAAAGGTTTTTAATAACCAGACACCAGAGTTGAAGAAGACATCAACAATGAAATCCTTGCCAAGAGAGAAGTCTTGAGAGAGAGGTTTTTTTTGAAGGGTTTAAATGACCTTCTTCAAAACCAACAAAGTTTTTGTTGAAAACCAAACAAAAAATTATGAGTGTCACAGGAACGTCCCACCTTTGGGGACGAAACGATATCCATTGCCTCTTATTGCTTTTAAATTTTTTCTCGCGTCAACATAGAACAACAGGAGTGTTGTGTGATTTTTTGTGATTTTTCAGGGTTCGTTTGGACATTTTATGCATGAACTGATTTTTCAATGCATTTATGTGAATAATTCAAATTTGAACTACATGCACATGCTCCGGTGCATATAAATTGGTTGATAAATCAAATATGTGTCCTTGGGTGCATGCTTAGGTCCCATGCAAGAAATGGGAATGAATTTCAAACACCAGGGCGTCGTTGATTGACAGGAAAACATTGAGATGCCTTGTGTTTTAAATTCTAGTAAATCCAAAACTCGTCTGAAATTCATGAAAATTGGCATGCTATCATGGAGTGGCATCAACATGCTGTGGTAAAAATTTGGTCCCATTTGGGGCAGATTTGGGTATATGCTTCTCACAAACCGGAGCTTCTCACAAAAAGGATGATGGTTTTCGGTAGGGAACGTCCCACCTTTGGGGACGAAATGACATCCATTGCCTCTTATTGCTTTCAAATTTTTTTCTCGTGTCAACATAGAACAACAGGAGTGTTGTGTGAATTTTTGTGATTTTTCGGGGTTCGTTTGGACATTTTTATGCATTAACTGAGTTTTCAATGCATTTATGTGCATAATTTAAATTTGAACTGCATGCACATGATCGATCCGATGCATATAAATTGGTCGATAAATCAAATCTCTGTCCTTGTGTGCATGCTTAGTGATGGCCCACAAGTATAGGGGATCTATCGTAGTCCTTTCGATAAGTAAGAGTGTCGAACCAACGAGGAGCAGAAGGAAATGATAAGCGGTTTTCAATAAAGTATTCTCTGCAAGCACTGAAATAATAGGTAACAGATAGTTTTGTGATAAGATAATTGGTAATGAGCAACAAGTAAAAAAAGTAAATAAAGTGCATCGAGGTGGCCCAATCCTTTTTGTAGCAAAGGACAAGCCTGGACAAACTCTTATATAGAGAAAAGCGCTCCCGAGGACACATGGGAATTATCGTCGAGCTAGTTTTCATCACGTTCATATGATTCGCGTTCGGTACTTTGATAATTTGATATGTGGGCCTTTAGTAGAAAAACACCTATTAGTCCCGGTTCGTGAGGGCCTTTAGTCCCGGTTCATGAACCGGGACTAATGGGTCGTTACTAATACCTCCCCCCTTTAGTCCCGGTTCAATCCAGAACCGGGACTAAAGGCCGCGGCCACGTGGAGCTCCACCTTTAGTCCCGGTTGGTAACACCAACCGGGACTAAAGGAAATATTATGATTTTATTATTTTTTGAATTTTTTTTGAATTTTTTTTGAATTTTTTTTATTTTCAAATTTCTGAATTATTTTAAACTCTAATCTCTAATCGGAACCCCTCATCACTACTCAATTTATCCTCTAATCTCTAATCACCCTCATCATTCCAAATCATCTAACTTCCCGAACGGTCACCCATCCTCCCACTCCCCCAGCCTGAGCACGCTTAACTTCCGGGTTCGATTCTCACTGCTTCCAAGTGCGCACTTGTTGTTTTCCGAAAATAGTAAGATGTCAATCCTATTAACCCTCGTGAATTTTGCTTGAGCATGAAGTGACACATTTCACTGTTTGAGTTTCAAACTATTGAATTAAAAAACAATAATTATTTAGAAAACAATAGTTATTTTGAATAATTGGTTTGACCATTGTTTGACCATAGTTTGACCATAGTTTGACAATAGTTTGACCAGATTTGACCAAAATTCAAAATAACTGAACAAATTATTTAGTAACACTACTATTCTAGAATAATTAGTTTGACCATAGTTAGACCACAGTTTGAATTTTTTTGAATTTTTTTGCCTCTCGAGATCTTAAAAGCCCTGTAACTTTTTTTCTGTTAGGTTTTTGAGGATTTTGAAAATGTTTAACGGGGTTCATTAAACTTTAGCAAGAGTGTTTAGTTTATTTTTTCACCTCTCACTTCTCATGAATGAAAAAATTGTATGTTCAAAACCCAGAGGCCGAATCATGAGGGCAGGCTTCAGCCTGTTGACGCCTGCCTACTAGACTCTAAGTTGCTCTTGTGTATACTCCACTATGTTCTATTCTTCAGAAGGCCTTTGTGAGTACGAATAAAATATTTCTAATGGTCTTTTCTGAAATGTAATCCTTCATAATTTTGTATGGAAATGTATAATGATTTTTTCACTCTACATCTTATCTCAATAGCGTGTTAGAAAGAGGTGAGAGCTCACTGATATTAACTTCTATGTTTCATATAGTTTCTATATTCATAATTTTTGGTTTTCCTAATACTAGATTTTAGTATATCATCACATCCCTAATTCTACTTTCTTATATTTAAATTCTTAGAATCCTATGTTTGAACTAATTCTTTCAAAAAGATCTGTACCCTAGGAACATTTGTGGTTGGAATAATTTCAGAAAGAGGGCTGATATTATGGATAAATATGTACGTTTTTATGTTCTAATATATCCAAAAGATCATAAGCGTGTCGAGATGAGTGCCTGACAAATATCACTAAAGAGAGGTGAAAAAGTGCCCCAGTATTTGTTTGCTCACTTTCAAAGAATACGTCCTCTAATTCACATTAAAAGCCTGGAACTAAAGTTCACAAGCAGTCATAAGATACTTAAAAGGCATTATTTCGAAATTTTGCATTCTAAAATTCATAGTCGTAAAATGAAAAGATAATTTCATATACAAATATAATATAAATACTACATATGTTACCATCTTCTCTACCCATTAAAATGATGCCCACGCATTTGCGAGGGCCACTGTGCTAGTTCAGAGAAGATGTACACCAACCCTGTGGACTTGCAGGAATGATTGTGGGTCACATAAATCAAGCTCTTTTATAGTGCCATTGCTAGGGAAGAATGCATTAAGCTCCACGGTCATCACAACCACTATCATGGAACGCTAGCTTCTCAGCCTCTTCATGTAGAAGTCTTCCACGTCGATGCATGGCGGCAAGTGACTTGCACGATACGTGTAGGCAGAACTTGCTCTGCGAGAGATGAAAATAAGCAACACGCATGTGAGCCAGGCATATGCACACACTATGAAGACCTTTTTGCCTATTCCCGAGCCCCTTGCCTGTCATGATCGCCATCATCATATCTGATCTTAGAATTAGGTGTTGCGGTCATACACATACGAGCAAGTCCATAACTAGTTCGTTATTTTTAATTATTTTGAGTACAATTTCATTTTATTTAATCGCATAACTGACTACAATTTTACCACTATCAAGAAGGTACTCCCTCCTATTTGGAGGTGGTACACCTTAAATCTTATGTTCGAGTACCATATAAGATTGGCTATTAGATTAGGATAGATGTGTGGCTCATATCAATTTCGAGGTACTGTAAAAGAGCATGGTTCATATGGATTAATTAGAATCCACCAAAAGTCTTATTGTTAAAAATCCTCCAAACCAAAGAGAACCTATCGTGACAATGACATGCAAGACACTGAAGGAAGGAATTTTCTTTCTAGTTGAAGAGTCTTTCCTTAGAAAGAATCTTTTATGGCCCTATTTAAAATGTGAGAATTTCACATGAATTTGGTAGGACAGTGCAAGCCATAATAAACGAATCCAAGTCTTCCATTTTTCTTTTTAAGATTGTTATTTGCAAAGACACAAATTCTTTTTCCATGTGCAAATATGCATTTACATTATAACTGTTTTGAAATCTGATGTTCATTTCATGTACTGTAGTCTAGTCTGAAACTTGTACCTTGCTCTCATTAGGGCGTGTTGGGACTTTCTCCTCCCCTCCCCTCCCTTGGCGATGGGGGGGGCTTTCTAAGCGCCGCCACCGGGCCGTCCTCCCTGCCCTCTGCCTCCCCTCGCCGTCGGGCAAAGCCCGGTCGGCGTTGGCAGCGGCGGGGTCTCTCACCCACGCTTCGGAGATGGCCGACGCGGCCCGCGTAGCTTCGGATGGTGGCGATGCGCGGCCGCGGGGCGCGTCAGCGCGGTGGCGGGCGTCTGGCGGCGGTGTTACGGACGGGTGGCCGGCGCGGTGGGCTGCGTTGTGGCGGCGCCCGCCGCGGCCGCAGTAGCCCGATCTGATCCGGTCCGGGCCCGATTCGGGCGGCGGTGGCGGCGGATGGCTTGGTGGCCGCCGGTGGCTTCTCCTGCCGCTCCTGGAGGTCTCCCTCCTGCCTCCATGGGTGGGTGGGGTGGCTGCTACGCGGCTGCAAGGCGGATGGCGGCGCGTCCGTCTTGGATCTAGCGGTGGGATCCGGGTGGACGACGCTGGTGGGGCAGCGGCCTGGTGTAGCCCTTCCTCCGGACGTGCGAGGCGGCGCGCGGAGGTCCGATGGCGGCTATCTCCGGCGTCGGCTCGTTTACGTTGGACCGCTTCAAATGTCGCTCCATCTCCTCATTGTCCGGGCGATACTTCGGTCCAAGGGCTGGCCATCTCCCAGTTGTGGTCCATCGCTTGTCTCGCGCCCGGAGCTGCAGGACGAGCTCGTCTCGCGCCCGGCGGCAGGACAGAGCTCGTCTTGCCCTCGGGGCTGTAGGACAAGCGATGGAGGCCAGTATTGGCCATCCTATTGGGTCTCGGCGCTGGGGGTCCTCTATGGGTGCGAAAGGCGGGGCCTTTCCGCTCGTCTCTTCAGTTGGGGTAGTGGCGGGTCTCGGGTCAGGTGTTGCCTAGGTCTGGGATGCAGGGGCGGCGGCCCCGATGATGGTACCGTGGTGCTTTTGGGCAGAGCCCGCGGCTTGGTGCTACCAGGTGGCCACGGCCGTGCGGGCGTCTTGGCAGCCGGGATGTGGCGCTCGGTGGCGGTGAGTGTTGGCCGAGGTGAAACCTGTTCTTTCTGTAGACAGACCGGCGGCGACGAAACTCGTTCCCTTCTTGAAGGCGTCGTCGCGGCTCTCATCGCCCATCATGTGCTCCAGGGGAAACTCTGATTCTTGGATCGGGCGGTGGCGGCGCTCCGGTGACGTATCCTTGCTGAAGGGGCCGTCTTGGAGTTCACGGATCGTCGTATGCGGCTTTATCTCTTCGTAGTTAGGGGTGGTGTTGCTGCGCTCAGCGCTTGTGCATCATGTCTTGGGTGTGTGTGTTTGTTGTGGTGACGTGCGTTTATATGGGTATGTTTGTGATTTTTGCTTTATATATAAAGCAAGGCGAAAGCTTTTTCAGTAAACTTGTACCTTTCAGCTTGTCACGCGGGGGCGGAGATAAAACCTTAGGATGCTGCAGGGTGGATAGCGGGAGACAAAAAGTAGCACAATATATGAGAGTGCCGTCATTTTCTGCTGGGCCACGGTCGCCTTTGTAATAAGTGGACCAGTATCAAAGTGGCGATGCGGTCATCGGTGCTTCCCTCGTAGAGGCGCATGGGATGCATGCATGCAGCTGAACTATAATCTAATGAGTGCAGTGCAAACGGCAGGAACGAGAGAAGCGTGTGTTTCATCTCACACCAACGATCGAGCAAAACATATCACCACCAGCAGTTGACAGTGATTGCAGCTTTCGAAAAAAGATAGACCCATGATCCATCATCCATCTCCACCGCAGTGCGAAATGGTTGGGTTGCAACCCACCCACTGATTTTTAACGCTTTTCGGGTACTTTAATGACAGGCGACTGATAGGCGCCGGTGCGCCGGCCCAAATTTGGGCCGGTCGCACCGCAGCCGTTTGATACCGTTGTGTAAGGCCGTCAGATCTAGCTCTCGTGCAGGCTCCTTTCTTCCCCAAAACAAATCTCACGAGCGCAGCAGGGAAAAAGGAGCAGCGGGCGCCGCTGCCATGGACGAGCGAGCGCGACCAACCTCGAAGCACCGCCGGTCGCCTCCCCCGCCGATGGTCGCCGCCGTCGCCGATGGTCACTGCCTCGCCGTCGGTCGCCAGCTCCATGCATGTAACATCGTGCACCCGTGGTTGTAGCTCCGGTAATGACGATTGCAGCTCCGATGACAAGGGCCACAGCTCGTCGGCGTGCTCGTCGCTGCTCACACCTGATGCCACAGCTCATCGGTTACATCTCACCATCGCAACGTATCGATCACCTGTTCCAGCAAAAATGAGCGCCGGTTCCAGCAAAATCAAGCAACGGTTCCAACAAAAATCATCTTCGCCGCTGAGTCGCGATGCTGTTGCAGCTTGCACTGCCAGCGGTTGTAGCAATTCGAGGTGCTGGTTGTAGCTCAGCTGACACCGATTGTAGCAAAATTTCCCGACTCTGGTTTATGCAATGTAGCAAAAATGCAAAACACTGGTTGTAGCAAAAATAATAGCGTGATCCAACAAAAACAGAACATGGTGGAAGCAAAAAATGAGCCCCGATTCCAGCAAACAAGGATAGTGGTAGCAAAAAATTGGCTGAATCCAGCAAAAAAAGAGCACGGTGGTAGCAAATTAGCAAAAGATGAGCCCCGATTCCAGCAAACAAAGGATGGTGGTAGCAAAAACTTGAATGGATCCAGCAAAAACAGAACGCGGTGGAAGCAAATTTTGGAGCTCTTTCCAGCAAAAACAAATGCTTCCACCAAAAAAATCGGTGTCTCCGTTGCCGGCCACCGGGCGCAGTCACCATGGTCGGCAGGCCACCCGGCGCAGGTCCCATCATGACGGATGACTGGTTCTAGCACGGCTCGCTGCCGGTTCCGGCACGCGGCGCGGTCGTGCAGTAGGAGCCAGATGTCGATAAAAAAAGCATCGGCGTCGGCCGGGTCGAGCATCCGACGATGTCCACCATACAATCCCGCCCAACCTCCCAAGCATGACGCCCTCGCGTCTGGCTTGCTTCTCAGCTAGCGGCCATTGCTGATTTGGAATAGGATTAACGGGGAGTATTGTTCGGCTTGACGGCGGCGAGAAACTGGGCGCTGGGATACGGCAGCGGGGAAAGAGATGGGGAAAATGAGTGGTATACTCGTGAGAGGATAAGGAAGGAAGACGCTTCAGCGGTGGGGTGGGCCGGGCCTGGCAGAATACGTGGCTTGCGTACGATCGCTGGATCGCACAGGAATCCCACGACGCACGCGAGGCCGGTGGAGCGTTCGGCCGGTGCGCCGGGTATAAACATTACCCTTAATGAAATGTGTTTCACACGGACATTTATCATACAAATGCTAATCATCGTGTAGCAATATGGTAGTGGATTATGAGAAAAGATTCATCTCCAGCCCGCTGCCAAAACGGTTAGGAAGGTAGCTAGGCAGCTAGCTAGTTTTCTCAATTCACTAATGATCGACCATTCAATCACCATTAACTGATCTACTTGCATGTCGACTGACCTCCTCCCTCTTCTGTTTAATACATGATCTAGGAGAGGCCCAGTGGAGTCTGCACAAACAAGATTGAGTTACACATGAAAGGGCGTACGTACAAGTCAAGTGATGTGTCAAGCACGTGCATAAATTAATCATAAAAAACCGAATCAATTGTATCGCTTTTATTTGTCGGGGAACTAACCAATGATCTTG
Source organism: Aegilops bicornis (assembly GCA_021605145.1). Classification (NCBI taxonomy): domain Eukaryota; kingdom Viridiplantae; phylum Streptophyta; class Magnoliopsida; order Poales; family Poaceae; genus Aegilops; species Aegilops bicornis. The sequence continues at coordinate 134,889,422 of CM038671.1, forward strand.
AGGGTCACCTTTGGCTCTTGTTCATAACTGCTCTGCAGCTCTGGAAAGCCCCGAGTAATTGGTGTCGTTCCTTTGCCGCTGCAGTGATTGTACTCCTATATAACATTAAGAATGCACGCACTGCAGCCAGAAGCTGGCTGCTCGCTCTGACTGCTTTCTGCCAACCGATGAGTCGATCCGATCCATGAACCGTTGGCTGCCGGCGTGCCAGAGATATTCCTTCCTTGTCTAAAAATATGACAGTGCCTGCGAGAAGCAGTGCATGTCGGTCGGGGCCATTGATGGCCACGTCGTCTTTACTTCTTCAGCACATCATCTCTGGGTGCGCAGCTGGTGGATGGTCGCCAGTGCGGCAGTGCGTTCCTGTCTTCACGCTCCCTGACTGTGATGTGCTCCACGGCCTTGCAGTAGCCCAACACGATTCATACGCGACAGAGGAGCCAATTTGGCATAATTCTTGGGCATGACCATCCGGTTCACCGAATTCTGTACTACTACTTGTAGCTAGCTCGCCGCAGATCCGTGTCATCCAGATCCGGGCATGACTCTGTGGGTGCACGTAAATCTGGACGTGGAACTAGAGCTTTCTGGCTCGGCTCGCGCTCGCCCAGGCTCGGCCCGAGTTTGATTCGGCCCGAGAAATAAAAAGGCCGAGCCGAGCTGCGTTATTGGGCTTGTTTCGGCCTCGGGCCGAGCCCAGCTCGGCTCGAGCTAGCCTGTGAGCTCGTCCGATTATGCAGCCCAGAATGGCCCAGCCTCACAGTCACACTTGACCTAGCGCCCCACCTCACGCCGAGCAGCACTCATCCTCATTTCCCCCCGGGCTAGGTTAGCTAACCGCCGCCGCCGCCGCAGCAATTCCTCGGCGTCCTTGCTGGCTCGCCGCACCATACGCTAGCCGATGACACACACGCCGCTTGTCCAGATCGCCCAAGAAACCATGGAGAAGAAGAAAGAGAGGTCATTGACCTCCATTCTTGGGAAGGAGACAGCGATAGGAAAGAAGAAAAACGGCATGAGCAAGACCTCCATGGATGCCGGCATCCAGCCTTCCGTTCGCTCCAAATGTCAGTGTACTTGCTGTCCAAACTTGGGTGTATTTGCTGTCAAAGTTTCAGACATTCAGTGTTGATGCTGTCCAAATTTCAGTGAATTTGTGGTACAGTTTTTTTGGTGTACTTGCTGTCAATTTTTCAGTGTTGATGATGTTGAAATTTCAGTGAGCCAAATCAAGTCATTTGCTACTATTTTCCATGTCTTGGTGAAAAAAGTTGCTAGTTAGCACATATAAGTACTAATCTGCATGCTGATGTGCAGTGCACAGTGCATGCACACGAGCTGCCGAGTTGGACCGAGCCAGCACAAAGCTCGGGTCGAGCCTGGGAATGAGGCTCGCCTGAGCAGTTAGCTCGGGCTGGCTCGGCTCGTGCTGGGCGAGCTAATGGCTGGCTCGGCCCGAGCTCGGCTCGGCTCGGCTCGCGTCCAGGTATAGGTGCACGCACCGAGAAGTGTGTGTGTGGATGGCAAGCAAAAGCTCCAGAACTGGATCAATGATCTCATACCACTTTGTGTTGCCTAGAAGGATCAATGTAAAAGCTATCTCAATGAATGGCACACTCACACAATCAAATGTTACAAGACACACAAAATTCTTGTGCGTCATTCAACTAGCAGACCTTTTGGTTTTGCTTGTCTATTCATTTGACCACTACTTGAGCCGTTCAGGTACAAATGGGAAGGGAGAAAGACATGAGTTGGACCGAGCTTCATGGCAATGCCATCCCAAAGCCACTCACTCCACAACCCCAACATTGCTGCCGCAATCGCTAGGTCTCATGCCATCCCATATAGCAACCACAACAGTCTACATAAAGAAATAAACCAGCAGCCAAGTCGTGTACATACACACACGCCATGGCGCGTTATTTGCTAGCTGGGGAATAAAGCGAAACTAGGATTCATGTGATGTTGACTAACACAGAAGACGCTGTGCTTAGTCATGGGTAAATTGGGGCCACATGCCATTACGGTAGAGACCCTCTTTAAGATAGGCGGTGGCACGGCGGAGTTTTTCCTTGAGCCTAATATTCTCTGTACACAGGCGTTGGTGCTCTGAGGTATCCTGAGTTTTTAGCATCACCCCTGTCCATTTGAGGCATGTCTTGTGTTCAACGACCCACTTGATGGCTTGGTTTTCATGTTTTAGCATCTGGTTCTCTCCGTGAAGATTCTTGGTGTCCTGTAGTTGCCGCTTGCCCTGCATTTATTAATTTCAAGTATGCGCGATTTTAGTGGTTAGCAAAGTATGCATGCTACCATGTTCACGAGGGGATTATAGTACTACATTGTAATATTAGATGATCAATAATGGTACTATTTTTAGTGGAGTTTGTACTGCTTAACAGTAAAACTTGCATAGCTGCATGTCTTAGGTGACCCATGTGGCCAAATGTCATGTAATTCATTGTGGAAAAGAATGGAATATATACCTTGTTGGAGGAGCGTTTGTTTTGGAACCAAAACTTGACCTGCAGGGCACTCATGCCAAGCCTCTCGCTAAGGTCTTTCTGGAGTTTCGCATCTGGATAAGGGCTTTCCTGGAACACACTACATATCACGTTAATGAAAATGGATTAGTACACATCTTTTTCGATAGGTAAGAAACGTTGATTGAGTATGTATTGTACGCTTCAAGTTGTTGGATTTGTTCTCCATGGAGACGGTTATAATTTGCACGCCTTGTCACCATTCTCTGCACACTATTGGTCTCTCCATCGTTATTGTTGCCTTTGTCTGCAGTAGCAGCGTTGGTATCGTCAGTGTTGCCCATGTTGGTAGTGGCTCCCAGCAGGCCATGCATCTCATCACCATTCTCGTGCTGGAGTAGGTGGCCCTGATCGCTTGTGATGAAGAGGTCCAACATATTTTGCACATCACTGTCGTATTCCGGCAACTCCGCATCCATGGTGATCTGTTATCATGAAACAAAATTTTTATTCTCATGTGTAGACTTAAAGGTAGCAATGAACAAATATCTTAAGAAAAAAGAATGCAATAGTGAAAAATGAAATCAAGTAGACTTTAGTTGCCAACGATGTACATTTAGATTTAGATTTTAATTTCCAACATAGTCGGATGTTACTCCACATTAAGAATACTTAAAATTCACCTGTATGAGTTTTCTAGACCGGAATGTAATCAAGTAGACTTAAATTACTCTCAAAAGGTATATTGACATAATTTCATGAATTCACTATCACATATTCATGATTATCTACCGCTGATTACTTCAATAATTTCTTATCTCATCGTGTTCTTTTATATGTAGCAGAAAAACCTTATAATCTATCTATATATACATTGGTATCTATCTACAGATTCCATATGTGATATATATATACAAGGCCTTACATACAATAAGATAAGTACCAACTACTCCTACAATTGTTGAAGCAAGATATTAAAATATACTATGCGAGGGAAATCATATTAGCCATAAATAATAGCATCATAGGCATGATAATACAATCAGATCTATGAATACAATCAGATCTATGTATAGCAAGATCCTAGCCATCTCCCAAGCAAAGTGATGAAATGCCACTTTCTTTGTGTATCCACTCACTCCATAGTGGATCTACCTTTTTTCCAAGAATACAAGGGATGAGAGATGTCACGTAGTATTCCTGCTCAACATTAGAAACTATATATCCAAGGATAACTAGAGTAGAAGAGTATAAACATTACTAGATGAATGGCTTAAGGAAATACCAATGGCTTCAGTTGTCGTCCTCCTTAGAACTTCGGTAGGCGAAAAAGTACAAGAATCTGTTTTTTCCTACTGATATATCAAACTCATTCACCAAAGTAGCTATGACCATCCGAATTTAAAGCCATGAGCAGCATGCAAAATTTATGCCATGACCCATGATTAATGCAAGCAATTACTTGTATCCAAATATAAGGCTCGTATATCATGGATTTTGCATTGGCCTATATATAGGTCATATTTAATACTCATTAAGCATATTTGTGGAGTGAATATTGGCAAATTGATACAATATATTATGCTATTAAAAAAATATAAATTGCTTCTTCATACAATCAATAGAAAAGAATGACTTTGATCGATAATATATTTGTAGATCTAAATGATATACATGGACATAAAGATTTCTTTAGTCAATAATACATATAGAGTATGTTCTTCTTGGAAGAAAAACTTCATATGCACACAATAGAAAAGAACACCAACAATAACTTGTATCCAAGTATAAGGCTCACATGCCATGGATTTTGACAGTTGCGGCATGTCCTATATATAGGGCATAATTAATACTCATTAATCCTATTTGTGGAGTGAATATTGCCATATTTATAACAATATATTATATGATTAAAACAATAGAAAAGGGTGGTTCTGATTAATTATACATAATATATGTGGACATAAACGGGTGGTTTTTATCCATTATATGTTGTAGACCAACATGATATACATGGACATAAAGAGTTCTTCAACTAATACAACATACAATGTATGTTATTTTTGGGGAAAAAACTTCCGGTTTATTCATCCACTGTTAAGGTAGCAGAAAGAATACCAGGACTAATAGAAATTACATCTAGGTCAGCGACAACAACAAGCACTGGAGTGAGCTAAAGACGCGCCGCCATCATGGCCCCTCTCTCACTGATGTCGGCCAAACTTTTTTGTAGTAGTTAGACAGGAGTCCTCACGGCAAGGCCTCATAGGACCACTACACTAAAGCAGCAACCATCGCCAATGAAGAGAAGCGTAGATCATGATTCACTAATCAATTTCTAGCACATTTCCCTCCCCGGTCACACCACCAGTGTCAATGTCAAGAAAATCAAGCAACCCGGCACCAATGACGGTGGCCCTGGATGCACTGGAAGGCCCACCTGTCATGAACTTACCAGCCGATTCACTCGGGCCTGATACGTCTCCGTCGTATCTATAATTTTTTATTGTTCCATGTCAATATTATTCAACTTTCATATACTTTTGGCAACTTTTTATATTATTTTGAGGACTAACATATTGATCCAGTGCCCAGTGCAGTTCCTCATACATTGCATGTTTTATGTTTCGCAGAATATCCATATCAAATGGAATCCAAACGGGATAAAAACGGACGAAGCTTATTTTTGGAATATTTGGAAAATTCCGGAAGAAAAATCCACGCGAGAGGGTGCCCGAGGTGGCCACGAGGCAGGGGGGCGTGCCTGCACCCCTGGGCGCGCCCCTGACCCTCGTGGGCCACCCGTAAGGCGGTTGATGCTCTTCTTTGGCCGCAAGAAAGCTAATTTTTGGTAAAAAATCACGGCGAAGGTTTCAGTCCAATCTGAGTTACGGGTCTCCATATATATACGAAACGGTGAAAGGGCAGCAGAAGAGAACGCAGAAACAGAGAGAGACAGAGAGACAGATCCAATCTCGCAGGGGCTCTCGCCCCTCCCACGCCATGGAGGCTAAGGACCAGAGCGGAAACCCTTCTCCCACCTAGGGAGGAGGCCAAGGAAGAAGAAGAAGGAGGGGGGCTCTCTCCCCCTTGCTTCCGGTGGCGCGGGAGTGCCACCGGGGGCCATCATCATCACCGCAATCTTCACCAACAACTTCACTGCCATCAACACCAAATCTTCCCCCTCTATGCAGCGGTGTAACCTCTCTCTTACCCGCTGTAATCTCTACTTAAACATGGTACTCAACGCTATATATTATTTCCCAATGATGTATGGTTATCTTATGATGTTTGAGTAGATCCGTTTTGTCCTATGGGTTATTTGATGATCAAGATTGGTTTGAGTTGCATGTTTTATTATTGGTGCTATCCTATGGTGCTCTCCGTGTCGCGCAAGCGTGAGGGATCCCCGCTGTAGGGTTTGCAATATGATCATGATTTGCTTATGGTGGGTGGCGTGAGTGACAGAAGCACATACCCGAGTAAGTAGGTTTATTTGCGTATGGGATAAAGAGGACTTGATACTTTAATGCTATGGTTGGGTTTTACCTTAATGATCTTTAGTAGTTGCGGATGCTTGCTAGAGTTCCAATCATAAGTGCATCTGATCCATGTAGAGAAAGTATGTTGGCTTATGCCTCTCTCTCAAATAAAATTGCAATAATGATTACCGGTCTAGTTATCGATTGCCTAGGGACAAAAAAATTTCTTGTGACAACAAGCTCTTTACTAAAACTAATTTAGTTGTGTCTTTATCTAAACAGCCCCTAGCTTTTATTTACGCGCTCTTTATATTCTTGCAAACTTATCCAGCAACACCTACGAAGTACTTCTAGTTTTATACTTGTTCTAGGTAAAGCAAACGTCAAGCGTGCTTAGAGTTGTATCGGTGGTCGATAGAACTTGAGGGAATATTTGTTCTACCTTTAGCTCCTCGTTGGGTTCGACACTCTTACTTATCGAAAGAGGCTACAATTGATCCCCTATACTTGTGGGTTATGAAGACCTTTTTTTGGCGCCATTGCCGGGGAGCAATAGCGTGGGGTGAATATTCTCGTGTGTGCTTGTTTGCTTTATCACTAAGTAATTTTTATTTGCTGTTCTTAGTTGTTCTTTATCATTAGTTATGGATATGGAACACGAAATACCAAAAAAAATAGGTGTAATTGCTGCTCATGGAGATGGGGAACCTCCTAAAACCCTTGATGCTGGTTATGTGAAAGATATTATGTACTACTTTAATAATCCTGAGAAAACCCCATTCAATTATGTAATGGGAGTAACGTTGAACGTGAATACTTTAGGGATTATCACTTGATACAAAAAGGGAAACTATTATGGGATCAAATTCATATATTGAAGTGGTATGCTAGGAAACTATGCTTGAGTTATGATTATACTTGTTGCTCTAGGATGAAGGCTCCACACCTTCCCTTTTCATGCAAATTTAATAATAATAAAATCTTAGCTTCTTATGCTAATGGTATATATGACTACTATGATGTGGAACAAATAGAAGAATTTGTTGCTTTTATGGGTGCTTATGAAATTGAATATATGTTTAAAGAGTTTGAAGATTTTGGTGATGCTGCTTATAGACCTGAAAATTTAGCTATCCTCAAATATTGCTATGAGAATTATGAATACAATTCCGATATTAATGCACTTATTGAGGAAGTCTCCGCTGTCAAAGGAGAGACTAATATTTTGCAGGAATCTATGGAAGAAGAAGTTGATGAAAGTGTGAGCTCATTGGATGAAAAAGATGAGGAGGAGAGCGAAGAACAAAAGGAGGAAGAGCGGATTGATCACCCGTGCCCACCTTCTAATGAGAGTAACTCTTCAACTTATACATTGTTTAATTTCCCTTCGTGCTTACCGAAGGATGATTGCTATGATGACTGTTTATGATCCCGTTGATTCTCTTGAAATATCCCTTTTTGATGATGCTTGTGGCCAAGATGCCAATATGAATTATGCTTATGGAGATGAACCTGCTATAGTTCCTTATGTTAAACATGAAATTGTTGCTATTGCACCCACGCATGATAGTCCTATTATCTTTTTGAATTCTCCCAGCTACACTATATCGGAGAAGTTTGTGCTTATTAAGGATTATATTGATGGGTTGCCTTTTACCATTGCACATGATGATTTTGATAGATATAATATGCATGTGCTTGCTGCTCCTACTTGCAATTATTATGAGAGAGGAACTATATCTCCACCTCTCTATGTTTCCAACATGGTAAAATTACAAGAAACTGTTTATACTATGCATTGGTCATTACTTTGTGTGCATGAATTGTTCTTTAATGACATGCCGATGCATAGGAAGAGAGTTAGACTTCGTCATTACATGATATATGTTGCTTTGTGCTCACTACTAAATTCTAAATCGTTGCTAATTAAAATTGGCTTTGATATACCTTGGGATCCGGGTGGATTCGCTACTTGAGCACTATATGCCTAGCTTAATGGCATTAAAGAAAGTGCTGCCAGGGAGACAACTCGGAAGTTTTAGAGAGTAATTTATTTCTGTTGAGTGCTTTCATCTAGTTTAAAAACAACAAAATTAAAGAGGGGAACCCAAAACTTTTTCAAAAGAAAAAGAAAAGCGAAAGTGAGAAAGACAAGCATTGTTGAAGTGGGAGAGCTCCTTGAACTTTGTTCATGCTCACGGAAACTTTGTGAATCTTGATTACAGGAACTTTTCAACAAAAATAATTATCCCCTTGTAAAATTCCATTGTATTATAAAAATAATGTGCCAAGGTTTGCCTTTAGGATGTTTACAATGCTTGTTGGTTTGTATGGTGCAGGACATAAACTTTGGCTGTAGTACGCGACTTTACATTTTTTATTGGAACGTCAAATGGTTCTGATTATTTTTGCAATGTCTTTCTATACAAACTTTTTATTTTTTATAATTTTGGCAGAATTTTTAAAGTATCAAAAGTATGGTGAATGTTCAGATTATTACAGACTGTTCTGTTTTAGACAGATTCTGTTTTTGATGCATAGTTTGCTTGTTTTGATGAAACTATCAATTTATATCAGTGGATTAAGCCATGAAAAAGTTATATTACTGTATACATAATGCAAAAACAAAATATGAATTGGTTTGTAACAGTACTTAGAGTAGTGATTTGCTTTATTATACTAATGGATCTTACCGAGTTTTCTGTTGAAGTTTTGTGTGGATGAAGTGTTTGATGATCGAGAAGGTTTCGATGTGAGAAGAAGGAAGAGAGGCAAGAGCTCAAGCTTGGGGATGCCCGTGGCACCCCAAGTAAATATTCAAGGAGACTCAAGCGTATAAGCTTGGGGATGCCCTGGAAGGCATCCCCTCTTTCTTCAACAAGTATCGGTATGTTTTCGGATTCGTTTCGTCCATGCGATATGTGCAAATCTTGGAGCATCTTTTGCTTTAATTTTCATTTTTATTTTATGCACAAAGCTGGTATGAGATAGTCCTTGGTTGATTTATATAATGCTATTTGCACTTCACTTAAATCTTTTGAGTATGGCTTTATAGAATGCTTAATGTGCTTCACTTATATCATTTGAAGTTTGGACTGCCTGTTTCTCTTCACATGGAAAACCGCCATTTGTAGAATGCTCTTTTGCTTCACTTATATTTGTTAGAGCGTGGGCATATATTTTGTAGGAAGAATTAAAATCTCTTGCTTCACTTATATCTATTTAGAGAGATGACAGGAACTGGTCATTCACATGGTTAGTCATAAAATCCTACATAAAACTTGTAGATCACTGAATATGATATGTTTGATTCCTTGCAATAGTTTTGCGATATAAAGATGGTGATATTAGATTCATGCTAGTGGGTAGTTGTGGATTAGTAGAAATACTTGTGTTGAGGTTTGTGATTCCCGTAGCATGCACGTATGGTGAACCGTTATGTGATGAAGTCGGAGCATGATTTATTTATTGATTGTCTTCCTTATGAGTGGCGGTCGGGGACGAGCGATGGTCTTTCCATACCAATCTATCCCCCTAGGAGCATGCGCGTAATACTTTGTTTTGATGACTAATAGATCTTTGCAATAAGTATGTGAGTTCTTTATGACTAATGTTGAGTCCATGGATTATACGCACTCTCACCCTTCCATCATTGCTAGCCTCTTCGGTACAGCGCATTGCCCTTTCTCACCTAGAGAGTTGGTGCAAACTTCGCCGGTGCATCCAAACCCCGTGATACGATACGCTCTATCACACATAAGCCTCATTATATCTTCCTCAAGAAAACCACCATACCTACCATCATGGCATTTCCATAGCCATTCCGATATATATTGCCATGCAACTTCCATCATCATCATATACATGACTTGAGCATTTATTGTCATATTGCTTTGCATGATCGTAAGATAGCTAGCATGATGTTTTCATGGCTTGTCCGTTTTTTGATGTCATTGCTATGCTAGATCATTGCACATCCCGGTACACCGCCGGAGGCATTCATATAGAGTCATATCTTTGTTCTAGATATCGAGTTGTAATATTGAGTTGTAAGTAAATAAAAATGTGATGATCATCATTATTAGAGCATTGCCCTAGTGAGGAAAGGATGATGGAGACTATGATTCCCCCATAAGTCGAGATGAGACTCCAGACTTTACAAAAAATAAAAGAGGCCAAAGAAGCCCAAATAAAAAAAGAGGCCAAAGAACCCACCAAAAAAATGAGAAAAAGAGAGAAGGGGCAATGCTACTTACCACACTTCTGCTTCAGAGTAGCACCATGATCCTTCATATAGAGAGTCTCTTGAGTTATCACTTTCATATACTAGTGGGAATTTTCATTATAGAACTTGGCTTGTATATTCCAACGATGGGCTTCCCCAAATGCCCTAGGTCTTCATGAGCAAGCAAGTTGGATGCACACCCACTTAGTTTCAGTTTGAGCTTTCATATACTTATAGCTCTAGTGCATCTGTTGCATGGCAATCCCTACTCCTCACATTGACATCAATTGATGGGCATCTACATAGCCCGTTGATTAGCCGCATCGATGTGAGACTTTCTCCTTTTTTGTCTTCTCCACACAACCTCCACCATCATATTCTATTCCACCTATAGTGCTATGTCCATGGCTCACACTCATGTATTGCGTGAAAGTTGAAAAGGTTTGAGAACATCAAAAGTATGAAACAATTGCTTGGCTTGTCATCGGGGTTGTGCATGATGTGAATATTTTGTGTGGTGAAGATGGAGCATAGCTAGACTATATAATTTTGTAGGGATAACTTTATTTGGCCATGTTATTTTGAAAAGACATGATTGCTTTATTAGTAGGCTTGAACTATTATTGTTTTTATGTCAAATGATAGACTATTGCTTTGAATCACTCGTGTCTTAATATTCATGCCATGATTAGATACATGATCAAGATTATGCTAGGTAGCATTCCACATCAAAAATTATGTTTTTTATCATTTACCTACTTGAGGACGAGCAGGAATTAAGCTTGGGGATGCTAATACATCTCCGTCATATCTATAATTTTTGATTGTTCCATGCCAATATTATTCAACTTTCATATACTTTTGGCAACTTTTTATATTATTTTTGGGACTAACATATTGATCCAGTGCCCGTTCCTGTATGTTGCATGTTTTATGTTTCGCAGAATATACATATCAAATGGAATCCAAACGGGATAAAAATGGACGGAGCTTATTTTTTGACTATTTGGAAAAATCCGAAAGAAAATTCCACGCGAGACGGTGCTCGAGGTGACCACGAGGCAGGGGGGCGTGCCTGCCCCACCTAGGCGCGCCCCTGACCCTCGTGGGCCACCCGTAAGGCAGTTGATGCCCTTCTTCGGCCGCAAGAAAGATAATTTTTGGTAAAAAAAATCACGGCGAAGGTTTTAGTCCGATCGGAGTTACGGATCTCCATATATATACGAAACGGTGAAAGGGCAGCAGAAGAGAACGCAGAGACAGAGGGACAGATCCAATCTCAGAGGGGCTCTCGCCCCTCCCTTGCCATGGAGGCTAAGGACCAGAGGGGAAACCCTTCTCCCACCTAGTGAGGAGGTCAAGGAAGAAGAAGAAGGAGGGGGGCTCTCTCCCCCTTGCTTCCGGTGGCGCCAGAGTGCCACCAGGGGCCATTATCATCACCGCAATCTTCACCAACAACTTCACCGCCACCATCACCAACTCTTCCCCCCTCTATGCAGCGGTGTAACCTCTATCTTACCCACTGTAATTTCTACTTAAACATGGTGCTCAACGCTATATATTATTTTCCCAATGATGTATGTCTATCTTATGATGTTTGAGTAGATCCGTTTTGTCCTATGTGTTATTTGATGATCAAGATTGGTTTGAGTTGCATGTTTTATTATTGGTGCTGTCCTATGGTGCTCTCTGTGTCGCGCAAGCGTGAGGGATCCCCGCTATAGGGTTTGCAATATGTTCATGATTTGCTTATGGTGGGTGGCGTGAGTGACAGAAGCAAAGACCCGAGTAAGTAGGTTGTTTGCGTATGGGATAAAGAGGACTTGATACTTTAATGCTATGGTTGGGTTTTACCTTAATGATCTTTAGTAGTTGCGGATGCTTGCTAGAGTTCCAATCATAAGTGCATATGATCCAAGTAGAGAAAGTATGTTAGCTTATGCCTCTCCCTCAAATAAACTTGCAATAATGATTACCGGTCTAGTTATCGATTTCCTAGGGACAAATAACTTTCTCGTGACAACAAGCTCTTTACTAAAACTAATTTAGTTGTGTCTTTATCGAAACAGCCCCTAGATTTTATTTACGCGCTCTTTATATTCTTGCAAACTTATCCAACAACACCTACAAAGTACTTCTAGTTTTATACTTATTCTAGGTAAAGCGAACGTCAAGCGTGCGTAGAGTTGTATCGGTGGTCGATAGAACATGAGGGAATATTTGTTCTACCTTTAGCTCCTCGTTGGGTTCGACACTCTTACTTATCGAACGAGGCTACAATTGATCCCTATACTTGTGGGTTATCAGGGCCCGCCACGATCTGACCCAGCAACATGGCTTTGGCCCGACGGCGGGCTTTAGACTCCCATGCGCTGGCAAGAATCGACGGGCGGCACCCAATGACAGTGGCCCCGGGCGGACCCGAGGGTCCACCTGTCATGGACCTCCCAGTCGGGTCTCCCGGGTACGTGCCGTCCGGGCAGATCAGATGAATCGGATCATCCCTGAGAGGCTACCGCCGCATGCCACAAAGCAACCGATGGCACGTACGCTCTCATAGCGCGTGGATCTCTCGCGTGATCTGACCCCAATGCCCTCGCTCACTAAGCGATCCACCTATCATTGACCATCCAACCAAGTTAATCGGGTCATACGCTACCTGACTCAGCCCTATGTCTTTGGCCCGATGCGGGGTATACACACCGCCAGGAGGGTCCGCATGTGCCACCATGCGGGAGCGGCTGCGCGTCGAGAACCACCCAAGGGCGATGGCCTCGGGCTGGCATGCAGTCCATCCATCATGGACCCTCTAGCCAGGTCGCCCATGCGCAGGCTATCCGGGCAGATCAGATGGCTTGCATTGGCCCTGAGAGGCTCCCACCGCAAGCCAAATGGTGACCGACGACCAGGAGCCTCTCTTCGCCGCGAGGAGCCCAAGGATGCGGGTAGTCCAGCATCCTTTATAGGATTAGTGACTATGATCATTCATGGCATGATCTTCCATAGGCATTACGTCCATGATATGTAGATCGTTATCCAACTGCATGTTCAACTAATACTCCACCCCAAGCCTACTATCCAACATTAACTTTATAATAAACAAATCATTGCAATAAGTATGATGGTATAGTGTAGACAATAGAACTATCATATGTAAGTGATAAAGAAACTATCATTTTATCCTTAGTGGCAACAATACAATATGTGTCCAATCCCTTATTGTCAATAGGATCAAATTCACCGCAAGGTTGAACTCACTACCATGCACAAATATCTACGAAGAACTAGCTACCAATCATGGCCAGGGACGACAAATAGATTGAAAAGCATACACTTGTGAACCAAAGAAACTTCATAAGATTCAATATAATTCAATGAACAATCTGATAATGAAGTGACAATTCATCATATTCTAACAAACATAACCATCGATTACATTTTATTGATGCCAATCATGTGAGGCACCTCACGGGAACTTTGTATTGAATCACTTGAGAAAGAGAGGATGCCATCTAGCTACGGCTATGGACCATAACGTCCTAAGGAAACTACTCACACATGTTTTTGGTGGTAACAAGGTTGATGAGATGGCTCCAGTAATGGATTCACCCTCTAGCTGGATGCTGGAACAGGCCTCCAGATTAGATCTCCCCAAAACAGAAACTTGCGACGGCGGAAAAAAGAATGGAAAAATGGTATAGATGTTTTCAAAAAAATATGGGGTTTACGGGCAAAGGAATCGACACAAGGTAGTGCTAGGGGGCCCCGCGTGTCTACTCCATGAGGGTCGGCCCCTGGTTGCGTAGCTTGGCTGCTTGGAGGGCTAGAGGTGGCCCCCTGCCCTCTCCCATCACTTATTGGAATCTTCTATAGTACCTCCATCCTGGTTTATTAGTCCCCTATGTAATTTGTGCTAAATTTTTACCAAAAATTTAACAGACCAAGTAATAGTGCATGTCAACAAAAATTATATCATTGGATTCGTATTTGAACATAGTTTTTAATGATATAATTTTATTTGACATGCATGATCATTTTGTTAGTTAAATTTATGGTCAAAATTTGGCATAGATTACAATGGGGACCAATAAACCAGGACAGAGGTAGTACTTTCAAAAAATCACCACAAGTCCCTATGGTATTTTGAGTTTCATAGATATTGATTTTCTGAAAAGTGAAAACATGCAGAAAATGGTAAGTGGCTCTGTGCACTTAATTAATAGGTTCGTCCGGAAAAAATTGCTATAAAAAGTATTCAAAAGTGATATTATAATCGATATGTTTGAGATGTATTAGTACCGTAAATATGTTTCAGTCCAATCACACCAGTAACGTGCGCAATTTGTCGTGGCTAAAGTACACTTTTCTTTCAGGTCAAATACATAGTTTTCATGTCGGCAGCCCACAAAACAGTGTTATTCTTCTTCCTCGTCTCTCGTGATCTCGAAACCTTTATCATCGCCATTGTTAGCTAGCCCCCTCGTGTTGTGGCATTCTATTTTGCAATACATACAAGAAGGCATAATTAGAATACATACAAGAAGGCATAATTAATAGAACTCACTAGATCATTGCATGAACCAGTTAAATCGAGAAACATGTCTCCACATGAGCATTCATATTCATATATTCATGTGAATTGGGTATTTGTATTGAAATGGGTTATTCATGGTTGTTACATCATCGTGGCGCATTGCATTGTATGAAGGTGTTAATACGTCCAAAAACAATCCTGTCTTCTTCTACCTTTATGATGTCTATTCATGTCATTTGCACCGGAAATTCATAGGTGCACACACCTGCCCACTCGGGCCTCAACATAATTTCCTCACGATACACAAACTCGTTTGACTACTCAAAGTTCCCTTCATGGTGTAAGGACCGGATTTTCGGGATATATTTCCAAGAAAATGATCCTTGTGCTCATCAGCCCCAGGATTACTGTTAGCTGATGAGGCACCAACTTGATACAGAAATTCCAAGCAAAGTACATAATATGTAGTACAAGACCATTCTGGCCTATGAGTACAACAAATGGTTTCTAGTGGCTGATGGCGGAAGCGGTTTGTGGTTCATCAGTGTCTATGGGACTCCATTTCCCACAGGAACAGCTGACCAGGATAACTCCTATCTTCGCGAGGCTGCTATTACCAGTGCGTGGGTTCCGGGGCTGTCATCGCAACGCTCCTCTCCATGCAAGAAATCTGGCCAAGACAATAGCCAGGGACAAGCCAGTGAGTACTTTTGAATGTACTCGCAAACATTATGAACACAGGTATAATATAACAAATGATAATCATGCTCTGAAATATTCTATGATCACAACGTCAGTCACGAAATAAAGTAAAAATCCATGATGCACGCAGGCAGGTTATTCATATGAATATGCAATAAGGGAGTAGAAATAGAATGCACCTATCGGGTGTCTGAAGCGACGCCTCGAAAGGATAATAATATAAAGCATGCCTCAGTCGGGCGTCTGAGCGACACCACATAAAGGGCTTATAATTAAAAGACATAACAAGCATGCCACAGTCGGGCGTCTGTGCGGCACCACATAAAGGGATTATGAGTAACTTAAATAACAAGCATGCCACAGTCGGGCGTCTGTGCGACACCACATAAAGTGTTTATGAGTAACTTAAATAACAAGCATGCCACAGTCGGGCGTCTGTGCGACACCACATAAAGGGCTTATAAGTGAATAATCACAATGAATATCCAGGAGGTAGAACCGTCCCAGGGATACTCGCTAATTCAAATAATATAAATGGTTAGTCCATGATAATAATAATCCTGATCATCATAAGTCACAAGTCATGTTCCATGTTCTGGTTTAGTAGTTTTTCCTCCGAAAACCGACACTAAGACCGACACTTGACCCATCCCAGACTGTAGTCCTTACCGATGGACACGGCTATTCGAATAGATATAACCTCTGCAGAGGGTGTACTCTTTACCCACGAGTAACAGATTCCTTTAGTCCATCGGGACTAATTCCATCTTCGGTCTTTTAATTGAAAACACACCTCACAGCACACACCAGCCTGACTTACCGGTGTCTGGAATCACCCACGACACCCATTAAGCGAAACTCTAAGTGGGGAGGCTACAACCTCGATTAGCATGGGATCACAAAATTTATAACGCTACAAGAACTAGGGGAGCTACCCCTCGGCTCCAACCGAAAACACCCATGCCCCGGACCAGGTGGTGGCATGTCTCATCGGATGCTCGGTATATTCCACCACGGCCTCTACATGCGGTGTGTGCTAGGAAGGGGTTGACAACTTACTGAACCGCACCCTACCTATGGTAGGGACAAGTGGTAGTACGAAACAAGTATGGGGGTTACTGGAACAAGACTCGATCTATGGTCGACTCAGGAGGTTAAAGCGTTTCCTGCATGATTAGCACAAGAAATATATTTCACACGCATTAGACAGAATCTCCACTCATCATACCTCACCATGCCTTATCGGACATATCCGTCTCGACGAAGAACTAGAGACAAGCTCGTGTCTACATGAGACAGAGACTTTCCCGGATTCTCTTCCGGTAGGCATGAAAGGCATCCGAGGGTGATTACTATCACAAACATATCAAATTCCAACAGCAAGGAATCTTCATTATGCACTCATGAGTATGATCATATCATCGCATAAAATAACGAATACTTCGTGTCAAGATGGTGTTGTAACCGTATCAAACAACACACAACAATATTATGCCAGGGTTCAGAATGCTTGCCTTCAAGTTGTGGGCATTGTGGTGC
The DNA here is from genome assembly GCA_021605145.1 of Aegilops bicornis. Taxonomy (NCBI): domain Eukaryota; kingdom Viridiplantae; phylum Streptophyta; class Magnoliopsida; order Poales; family Poaceae; genus Aegilops; species Aegilops bicornis. Next base: position 134,906,390 of record CM038671.1, read on the forward strand.
ATTTTGAAAGTTGCCTTCTTCTTCAAAATCCTATTTTACGAAAATTTGAATTAACACATAGTTTTAAAAGCGGTACAAAAAGGTTATTTGGAAAGTTTTCAAATAAATATGAAAATAAACTAGACAAAATTTGAGAAACAATAGAAAAATAATCAAATCAATTGGACTTATATTTAAAAATTTATAGCTAGTCAAGGTTTAGTCAAAATCTGTTTTTTAATAAAGTTCAGAAAAAGAAAACGGTTCGGTAGAACTTACGTTTTCCTCTAGGGAAGGCGTATTTGGCGGAATACGCTTCCACTTAAACCAGCGCGGGTCGTCGCTGGGTCACTGACAGTGGGTCCCTTGGGCCCACTGGTCAGGTTTGACCAGTCAACCGCGCCTCCTTCTCCTCTGGCCGAGCGGTGGCGGGGCTCCGGCGATCGCCGTAGATGAACGGCGGCTCCCCATGGGATTCCGAGGGCAGGGATGGATCCGCCAGTCCAGGGCGGTCCTCCCAGTGGTCGAGAGGCTGGCAGGGGTGGAGGGGATCGCCTGCTCGCGACGAACGGGACCGGAGTGCGGCCGAACTGGACGGAGACGAGGAAGACGGCCTCCCTCCGTCGATTGCTGGCTGTGGGGGCTCTAGAGGGATGGTCTGACGCCGCCTCAAGGTCTGGACGAGCTCGAGGTCTCTATTTATAGCGTAACTAGGTCGGTTCCGCGGCGGCCGGGGATAAGATCGACGGTGAGCTCCTTCTGTGGCCATAGGCGACGTGGCGATGTAGGGGGCGTCTTGGAGGAGCGAATGGATGAGCTCGGGCTGTTCAGGGGCGAGCTGGCGCGTGCCTGTGGCTCGGGCGGCACCGTCCATGGCAGGAGCCTGTTGCGGCCGTCCGCTAGCTGCCATGGCCGACCTGACGGTGGCGCCGCGGGCCTCCAGGGATGGCTTGGATGGCTCTAATGAGCGGATGAGGATGAGATGCGGCCCTGCGGGCGAGCAAGGGCCAGGGGCCGAGCGGCGGGCGCACAAGACACATCGCAGTAAACGCGCGGCGCCCGAGCCACAGCACACACGCCATGTGTTCGGCAAAATGCCAAGGCATGCCAGGAGGCTTGGATGAGGCTGGGGATTAACAGGTCTAGGTTAGTGGTGGTTAGGAGATTAGTGGACATGCTGGTTTGTCCAGAGGGGCAAGATCATAGTGCAAATATAAAACTATGCCAAATCTGTCCATGAACACAAGGTGCTCGATAGAATGCCATGGGCATCTAGGCATCTCTTCTGGTGGCGAAAAACTACAGATCATAGTCTCTTTAGATGATAAAGAGGGTGGCAAGGTTAGTTTGGCAAAAACAAAAACTCCCTAGTGCAAGTTTTTGAGAAAACCAAATCTGGACAGAAAACAAAGGGCATTATTGCATGGACCAACAATACTCCAATGGGTCCAATCTCCTGGACTTAAGGGCTTGGTAGAGTGGTCAATAAGCAGGAAAAAGAATCATGGGCAACAGAGCAAAACAAAATGGGGTTACAGTAGAAAATACCAAACTGGAGCAGAGAGCAAAAGAGTATGATTTGCTCAAATTTTTCAAAGAACACCAGTGGGTCTTTTCATAAAAATGAATTATATACTCCTACTAACATCCCCAAATTTTTGTGGAATTTTTAAATAAATTTATCAAAGGGTTGTAGTGCAAAAGAGGCTCTAAGGCTTATGAGCAACCATTTTAAAAGAATTAAAGTTCAGGAAAAATAATTATAGAGATAAATCCACTGATAAAAGAAATGTTTTCTAGAGAGGGTATACAAGTCCAACAACATTTTTGAAAAGTTTCCACCTAGAAGGAAAAACTCAATACTTCAGAGGGACAGAGTGATCTGAAATTAAAAGATAAAACCAGAAAATAAAAATTTAATTTCTTAGCAAAATTTTATTTAATAAATGAAGGTCAAAATTTTGGGGTGTTACAACACTACCCCCCTTAAGAAAAATCTCGTCCTCGAGATTTGCTAAGGTCTATTTTGAAAATATTACTCCTACCATCACAAAGTAATATCACAAAAATAACCATCCTATTCATGCAATAACATGTGGCTACAGTGAGTGGGCAATTAAGTGGTGTAAAACTACAGCGTGGTATACTGGCGCTGCGTGGAAAAATCTCTAGTTGGGGAAAACGAGATACTTCCACTTTTGGTTACGGTGAATTTAGAATAAAATTCTAAATTACTAAAATACACTGGTCGCACCCGAGAGAACAGTGCTCTCTGTGGCTGACAGGTGGACCCGGGGCCCATTGTCAGGCTCTTCTTCTACCTCTGGCTCTCTCTTCTTCTTCTCTCTCGCGCGCTTTCCCTCGCTTCCTCCACCGGCGACGCCTAGCGTGTAGAGCATCTAGGCCGTACTGCGGTAGTGCACGGCATGCTAGCTGCCGGTGCAGCATGCACTCACCTCGCGGGCCGGTGCGCTGTCGGCACTGCTCGCGGATTCGCCTCCGAACACCGGCGATCGAGCGACGAGCGGTGCTGATGGACCTCGCCCATCGTACACCGATCTCGAGCTATAAAATGACCGCGGTGCTCCTCTCTTCTTCCTCACACCTGGCCTCGCTTATCCTTCTCCTTCCTTCTCCTCCATTTCTGTTTCCAGGAGCTCGAGACGAGGGTCTAATGGCGGGGGTGATGCCGGACTGGTGCATGATCATGGTGTGTGGAGGGTTGGCGGCATTGCTGGGGTTCGCCATGCTCCTGTGCGCGATGATCCTCGATGATCTTCATGATGCTACCGCTCGAGTGATAGCTCTCCACGGTGGCGGTGATCATGAGGATTAAGTGTGGGGTTGGGTCCTAACTGTGGTCCATGTGTTGGAGGCAACTTGCCCCCGAATGATTACCCACAAATCTCTCCTTCGGGGACTGTGGAGTGCTAGGGAGGTGATCGGTTAGGTGCAACATGGGTGCGTGGTTTTGCAATTGGTGCACGAGGTCGAGGGGTTTTGGTTGTGAGTCTGCTGTTATGGTGCTGCATGAATAAAAACCTATGTCGTGAAGAGATATATGCTGCAACAACTCAGGGGAAAAATCTCACTTCAAGATTTACTGAGAGTGAATTTAGTTAATCAAAATTAACAGCAGGACAAACTACTCACATTGATTTAAGCCAAATATTGAATTAACGACACAAATTTAGGACACGACGCTTAAGTTGCAACACATAAATAAATGCCGGGACAATGAGCATAGCAGGGACGTCTACAATGAAAATGGTAAATGGATAGGGTCCTGAGAAAACGTTTCTGGTACTGGGGCACACTCCTCTTCTATAGTGGGAAGCGGATTGACTAGCCGATGAATGCGTCCCTCCTGGTCGGGCCTCAATGGTCTGCCGATGGCGATCCGAGGATTTAAATCAGCGAGGCTCTGGAGATAACCCATTACTCGCTGGGTTAAACGCTCTTGAGCGATAACGTACTTGGCAAGGTTGGCCAGTACTGGGTCTCTCTCAATTCGTCCACCGGGAAAAGATGCTACTTCTCCGGGTGCTGCACGACTCGGGAAGTAATAATACCCTCGTTCGCTGGCATAGGGTACCGCGAATCGAAGGCGAGCAAGCGCTTCGTACGCAGCAGCTTCTACAGCCATTTGCGGAGTCGGCATAGATTTCCCCACGAAGGAGACTTCCGTTGGGTATTGATTTGGGTTTGCGGGAGGGATGTGCACCACTACCCAATATTTCGAGGTGGAGGGGGTGATCCTTGATTTGAGCAACTCGTACTGGGGAGGATGGATAACACTCATGGTACCGCAGGTAAAGTCCCATAATATTTTAACAAAACTACCTGGGGTTGCATCTGGAGTTCTCAGATAAATACTAGGGCTTGGCATGGCAAGGAATGGCTGTGAGGTTTGTGCACAAGGTGAGTGGTACTTGGCAAGGTCACGGGGTTGGCTTTTATATAGCATTGGGGCTGGGTTATCGATTACGGTGTGAGGCAACTAGTTTGTCGAATCTGCTCTATGTGGTCAGTGTCAATGCCACATATACACATATCTCACAAAAGTGATGTATTACTGTGGGTGTCGTCGGGGTAGTTTTTGGTAGCTACGCCCGGAATTAAAACCGCAACCGTACACCAACATAATTAAGCATGGTTACTACTTAAAACAGAGGCACACAAGCAGGCTGCATTAATTATGGCGATACAGGATCACACAGTTATAGGGCGTAGAAATACTAAGGCTCGGTACTACTCGAGTGACTTAGTCTACCTCATTAATATCTAAGCGGGTGTGCCTTGTGGACGCCGAGGCTTCTCCACGGGTTTCACCGTCGGGGTTAGCTGGTTGAAGCTGCGGGGCTGCAGGGTCGGGGTAGCGCTGATAACCATCGCGGGGGTTGTTGACCACAATCCCGTTGGAGCGTGTTCCCAAAAGGCGAGGAAGCACTTCTGTGGACACCAAAGCATTTTGGTCGATGGCAAGGGCAGACCTTGAGGACTCAATCGGTTGTCCGAACAGCACGACTGGGTTGTCGGCGTCGGGCTCATCTTCTCCTCTTGCCGGGGCTCGGCGAACCAATTCTCCACGAGCTGCGATCAGATCTAGGGTGATTTGATCGAACAGTTCCTCTAGTGCACTTACATAGCGCACCAGATGCAACAATGCAGGATCCATCTCGTGATCTCCGTTGGCAACCTGGGGTGGCCTACCATACCCGTCACGGCTAGGGTAGTAGTAGAATGAGCGACAGTTAACTCTGGGCGACAAGTGCTGGAGTTGAACTATAGCCTCTCGAGCAGCTAGTTGGATGGCTTGTGGCTCAAAGGAAGTTGTCCTTCCGGTGAACCTGTAGGGGCGTTCTAGCGATAGACCCCTACCATAGACGTGCACTGTGGCCCAGAATTGACGGCTCTCACCGCGCATGGGTCCTTGGTACACAACATACTCTGGGGGCTCTTCTAATGCAAAGGCACGGCGGGTGAGGTTTGCTAGCACGGTCACAAAACTTCCAAGGTTGTTTGCTCTGGTCTCATTGTGCACGATGGGTCTAGACATTATTGCTCGGTTTGGGGAAGAGGTCGTGATGTGCTGAGTTGAGGCTAGCGTGTCCTTTTTATAGAAAAAGGGGAAGGAGTCTTCCTTCGCACGCTTGCGAAAGAGACTATTTAGGCGTCGGTAACTGGCGCGTGACCGACAGGCTAGGTTGATAGGTTGGGCACGGACTGCCAAAAGGTGTCGGAATCACTGTGTGGCTATCTTACACGAGAAGCTTGGCCGGGGTTAGGTTAAGGTCTAGTGGGTTGGTTAACCTAGGTTTATCGACCTGGCTAAGATAGGATTAGCCAATGGTTAGCCTGGCTCTGATACCAAGGTTGTAAGGACCGGATATTTGGGATATATTTCCCAGAAAATGATCCTTGTGCTCATCAGCCCCAGGATTACTGTTAGCTGATGAGGCACCAACTGATACAGAAATTCCAAGCAAAGTACATAATATATAGTACAAGACCATTCTGGCCTATGAGTACAACAAATGGTTTCTAGTGGCTGATGGCGGCAGCGGTTTGTGGTTCATCAGTGTCTATGGGACTCCATTTCCCACAGGAACAGCTGACCAGGATAACTCCTATCTTCGCGAGTCCGCTATTACCATTGCGCGGGTTCCGGGGCTGTCATCGCAACGCTCCTCTCCATGCAAGAAATCTAGCCAAGACAATAGCCAGGGACAAGCCAGTGAGTACTTAACATTACGAACACAGGTATAATATAACAAATGATAATCATGCTCTGAAATATTCTATGATCACAACGTCAGTCACGAAATAAAGTAAAGATCCATGATGCACGCAGGCAGGTTATTCATATGAATATGCAATAAGGGAGTAGAAATAGAATGCACCTAACGGGTGTCTGAAGCGACGCCTCGAAAGGATAATAATATAAAGCATGCCTCGATCGAGGCGTCGGCGACACCACATAAAGGGCTTATAATTAAAAGACATAACAAGCATGCCACAGTCGGGCGTCTGTGCGACACCACATAAAGGGCTTATGAGTAACTTAAATAACAAGCATGCCACAGTCGGGCGTCTGTGCGACACCACATAAAGGCCTTATGAGTAACTTAAATAACAAGTATGCCACAGCCGGGTGTCTGTGCGACACCACATAAAGGGCTTATAAGTGAATAATCACAGTGAATATCCAGGAGGTAGAACCGTCCCAGGGATACTCGACAATTCAAATAATATAAATGGTTAGTCCATGATAATAATAATCCTGATCATCATAAGTCACAAGTCATGTTCCATGTTCTGGTTTAGTACTTTTTCCTCCAAAGACCGACACTAAGACCGACACTTGACCCATCCCATACTGTAGTCCTTACCCATGGACACGGATATTCGAATAGATATAACCTTTGCAGAGGGTGTACTCTTTACCCACGAGTAACAGATTACTTTAGTCCATCGGGACTAATTCCATCTACGGTCTTTTAATTGAAAACACACCCGACCGCACACACTAGCCTAACTTACCTGTGTCTGGAATCACCCACGACACCCGTTAAGCGAAACTCTAAGTGGGGAGGCTACAACCTCGATTAGCATGGGATCACAAAATTTATAACGCGAGCAAACTAGGGGAGCTACCCCCTCGGCTCCAACCGGAAACAACCATGCCCCCGGACCAGGTGGCATGTCTACCGGATGCAGCCGGTATCTTCCACCACGGCCTCTCTGTACGGTGTGTGCTAGGATGGGGTTGACAACTTACTGAACCACACCCTACTTATGGCAGGGACAAGTGGTAGTATGAAACAAGTATGGGGGTTACTGGAACAAGACTCGATCTATGGTCGACTCAGGAGGTTAAAGCGTTTCCTGCATGATTAGCACAAGAAATATATTTCACATCGATTAGACAAAATCTCCACTCATCATACCTCACCATACCTTATCGGACATATCCGTCTCGACGAAGAACTAGAGACAAGCTCGTGTCTACCTGAGATAGAGACTTTCCTGGATTCCCTTCCGGTAGGCATGAAAGGCATGCGAGGGTGATTACTATCACAAACATACCAAATTCCGACAACAAGGAATCTTCATTATGCACTCATGAGTATGATCATATCATCGCATAAAATAACGAATACTTCGTGTCAAGATGGTGTTGTAACCATATCAAACAGCACACAACAATATTATGCCAGGGTTCAGAATGCTTGCCTTCAAGTTGTGGAGAGACAGGGTGCATTTTTGAAAGTTGCCTTCTTCTTCAGAATCCTATTTTACGAAAATTTGAATTAACACATAGTTTTAAAAGCGGTACAAAAAAGGTTTTTGAAAAAATTTCAAATAAATATGAAAATAAACTAGATAAAATTTGAGAAACAACAGAAAAAGAATCAAATCAATTGGACTTATATTTAAAAATTATTGCCAGTCAAAGTTTAGTCAAAATCTGTTTTTTAATAAAGTTCAGAAAAAGAAAACGGTTCAGCAGCACTTAAGTTTTCCTCTAGCAAAGGCGTATTTGGCGGAATACGCTTCCACTTAAACCAGCGTGGTCGTCATTGGTCATCGATGATGGGTCCTTCGCCCACCGGGTCAGGTTTCACCTGTCACCCGCGCCTCCTTATCCTCTGGCCGAGCGGTGGCGGGGCTCTGACGATCACCGTCGACGAACGACGGCTCCCCATGGGATTCCGAGGGCAGGGATGGATCTGCTAGTCCAGGGCGGTCCTCCCAGTGTTCGAGAGGTTGGCGGGGGTCGCCGACGGCGAGCTCCTGGGCGGACGGCGGTTTCGGGAGGATTGGGGGCTCAAGCTACGGTGGTTCCTGATCGAAGCTGAGAGGTTGGGCGGCTCCCACTAGTGTAGAACCGGGCAATAGCACCGGTTCGTAAGGACCTTTAGTGCCGGTTCCATAACCGGCACTAAAGTGTGGGCACTAAAGCCCCCTTTAGTACCGTTCAAGACGAACCGTGCTAAAGGGCTACCACGTGGCACGAGCCAGCTCCGGGCTCGAGTTTTTAGTACCGGTTGGTAACACCAACCGGTACTATAAGGTTTGGGGGTTTTAGTTTTATGATTTCTTTTTCATTTAATTTTGTGTTTCCATTTTAATTCTTTTTCGTTTGCTGGTATTTTACGATACTACACATTGTACACCAATCATGCATATGTATATATAGAATTTCTAGTAGAACCAATCATGCATATATATATATCATCAATGTCTCACAAACCACCATATTAATTAATTCACACATACACACATGTATAGCTATATACAATTTCTCCTACATATACATGTTGCCTTGAGCAGTGGCATTAGCCTAATTGGTGCCTTCGGAGCACGATGACAATCGGAAGTGGTTCATGGGGGCGGTAGCGGGTAATAGTATTCTCCCTTCGGATTTATGACCTGGTCGAGCAAAAATCCCGCTACTTCCTCTTGAAGTGCTCCTACACGCTCCGTTTCTAGGAGCTTGTCCCGCACCTCTGTGAACTGTTAAGAAGGAGATCAATATGCATGTGTATTAGTTGTGTGACTAGATATCTATAATGGTGTAAAAATTGTGAATAGTTTTCTGACAAGCATACCGATTCCTGTCTTTGAGATCTGCTCCTTTCGGACGCCATCATGCGAATCTTCTCGCAAACGCAGAATGCACACAGATCAGTCCCTACCGCTGCTTGAGGCCTTTACGAGAATGGAATTTGATCAGATAATAATTAATCAAGCATGATAATTAAAGAGATGGCAGCTAGCTAGCTAGCTAGTACTACTTAATTACTTACCTTGGGTCGAAACCATTTAAGCTTTTTTTCCATTCGCCTTCCGTGACGCTGATGAACCTTGCCCAAGCCCTGCCCGCCGACAAAGAAAATGAATAAATGGGTTATTAAATAGTTCATATCGTGAAATGACGAACTAAATAGGCCGAGATATATAGTTAATAATGATTGAAATTACATTGACTATCCCAAACAAGAGTTATAGTCGATTTGCTTTGAGTAGTGAGTCCAGATTTCAACTGCTCAAGGCCAACTTTAATGATACACAAGATCCGTTGAAATCTGCATGCACACACGTTTGCATGTATTAATTAAGCGGGCATATGTAAGCAAAAACATGTAGCTAGCTAGTAGGCAAAAACAGAGAATTTGTAGTACAAGACATTGTGACTCAATCGGAAATTGTAAGGAAGTAGTATATCTTCATTGTATTTGAGGCGCTTCAAGAACTCTAGCATGCTGTCCTCTACCTGCTTTTCATGATGTGGATTTCTTTGCCATGTGTATTCATTAACGGTGTTTGGGTCAATGAACCCAATGCCATAGCGTCCACCTTTTCTCATTTCATACATCTTCATCCTGCATAATACCATAGAAAAGAATATAGTGAGGATAATTACAGGTAATGATTGATCAAAAGGATCACTACAGCTAGCTTGAGACTTAAATTACGTAAAGAAATCACTTACGAGACAATAGCAACTGATGATAGATTTGTCGAGTGCGTCTTGATTGTATAACTGAAACAGTTCGAGAATACTCAACGGTCATGACTTTACCGATGGTAGTAATGATCCTTCTTGACTTGCACCATGAGGGACTCGATTGGATCTCTTGGTAATGTCCATGTACCATTGATGCAATTCATACATTCTCGTTGGGAGCTTCTTGACCTCGTCTGCTTGACCAAAGGTTTGCCGGACATATTTCCGCTTTTATTTCATCCTCTGTAAGCACAGGCATGGGCTCGATCTCGAGGAGTTGTCCAACAATGATGTTGAGAACTTCAGCCTGCATTATATGGTCCTTGGTTATTACCACATTGCCCACCTCGGGAACGTAAACTGTTTGCCCACAATAATATTGGGCGCGCGTACTGTCACGTGTTGTTGGCACTACAAGGGAGGGGATCGATTGTGCTGCCTGTTCTCCCAGCTGGGGAATGGTTTTCCCGCAGTTTTTGACAGCTGCTTGTTGTTTGCTCGATCCCGAGCTCGCCTCCTTACGTAGACGTGCTCGATTTAACTTCCTGATGTGGCGCTCATAGTCTGTGTCAACAGGCTTGGGAGCTGGTGGTTGAGCCATACGAATGAAGTGGTCAATCGTTTCCTCAGGCACTTTCTCCCTTGGCGGCGGTGGCGGTTTCGGTGCAAAATGGGCTTCCACCTCGGCCTTCGATATGGCTGTGTTTTCCTCCTCAGACTTGTCATAAGGCCTCTGCGGAAGAGTCGTGATGCCTGGGCCATATTTATATCGCTTGCCTCCGCCTGTACTTCCTGTACTACCTCGACTCGTACCGCTACGCACCATAGCTGCGGGGTGTCTCTTCTGCAATTGCTGAGGCGGCGGAGACGGCTGACGGGGCTGAGTTGGACGAGGAGGAGTGCCCTGAAGCTGTGCCGGACTTGGAGGAGGAGTGGCCTGAGGTTGTGCCGGACTTGGAGGAGGAGTGGACGTCTGACGCTATGGCGGACTTGGAGGAGGAGGAGTGGCCTGACACTTTGCCGGACATGGAGGAGGAGTGGCCTGACGCTGTGCCAGACTTGGAGGAGGAGGAGTGGCCTGACGCGTTGGTGGACTTGCAGGAGCGGGAGTCTCGACTCGATGGCGGAACTTCGACGAGGAATCGGCTGACGCGGTGTCGGTGGCCTTCGAAAGATGATGCAATCCTTTCTCCATAGGATGATACGATGTTTGGCCTCTCCGAGAAAGTGCTCGTCGTCACCTCCAGGAATGTCAAGCTGTAGCTTCGAATATGGGTCCACCACCTCATCAACCAAGACACGAGCATAGCCCGCTGGAATCGGGTTGCAATGGAAGGTTCACTCGGGGGGATTTGTAAAAGCAACGGCGTCCACCACCTTCATGGATATGTTCTTCATTTTGAAGTGTAGCTTGCAGTTAGTGTTCTCCGTGATGTCATCCACGGGTTATCTATCCAGCATTACGTCGTCCGGGGCGGAACCCACGCTGCTTCTCAGCATGGATGGGGCGGTGCTATCCAATGCTGGTTCATCCGCTAGCTGCTGCAGCTGCTGAGACCCCCTTTGTTGGCTAAGTGAGTCGATCTGCTCCTGCTGCCGCTGGAATTTGACTGCCAATTCCGCTTGACTTCCTTCTAGGCCTTGAAGGCGTTCATAGTCCCGCTTCCTCTGCTCCTCCTCCATCTTCCTCTTCTTCTCCTCCGCAATCTTCTTTCTCGCACGGGTTCTGTAGTCGGTGTTCCAGTCTGAAAACCCCTCATACCACGGAATAGCGCCCTTGCCTCGTGTTCTTCTCGGGTGTTCAGGATTTCCCGGGGCACGCATAAGCTCGTTGTTCTCTCTGTTGGGCTGGAACACCCCCGATCGTGCCTCTTCTATTGCAACAAGTATCGCATCGTCGGCTCCGGTCAGACATGCCTTTGTCGAAACTTTGCCTGTCTTCGGGTCCAACTCCCCCCCATGCGCATAGAACCAAGTCCACGCACTGGGGGCCAGCTCTTAGTATCCGGAGTGACACCTGCATCCTCCATCTCTTTCTCGGACTTATCACACTTAGGCATTGCCACCGCATAGCCACCGGCCCCGACTTATGGAACTTATCCTTTTTTTCGGCATTCTTCTTGTTTATTCTCGACCGTTCCTTAGCTAATTCCGAATCCTTCAATTTCACAAAATCGTCCCAATGAGCACGTTGGTTATCTAGTGTTCCCTCGAATACTGGAGTCTTCCTTCCTCCCTTGACGTACTTGTCCCATTCACGATTCTTGTGGTTCTTGAATGCAACCGCCATCTTCCTAAGAGCAGCGTCCTTGACTTTCTGCACATCTGCTTCGTGAAATGATCTGGTAGGGTGAAATGTTCCATGAGAGTATCCCAGCAGACCTTTTTGTCCGTTGTCGACAAAAGTAACATCTGGACGTGGCTTTGCTGGCTCTCTCTATTCTTGAAGGGAGATCGGAGTTGGTCCTTCACAAGAACTCCGTGACCGACGAACGAACTTGTCCGCAATCTTCTTAGGCGCTAATGGTTCGCCATTAGGTCTGATTGCCTCGATATTATACTTTACGCCCTCCTTCAACTATTTGTTCGGGCCTCTTTTCGTACTGTTGCATGAAGATTTGCTATATCCGGATGGCTGAAATAACAAAGATCGATTCGTTAATATATCTTCAAGTCATTTAAAACGTGTGATGATCACCAGATGCCTGCATATATAAATATATATACCTCGCCGGTCTTTGTTGTTTCAAGATCAACATTTTCTTCGTCATCATCATAATCATAGTTCATGACTTCATCAATTCGGTCGTCGCGATCGAATATCATATCACCCTCTCCGGTGTTGTTTAGAAATTCGGAGCCGTCATAATCTTCTTCATTCTGATCATCATCTGGCCCGTGAGGATGGCGTATCATATCGAACATGGCATGTTCTCCCTCTCTGCCGGTATTGTCCGCCATAGCTTTTATTTAACTAGTCCAAAAGAAATATAAAACAATTTAGTATTCAAATTACATCGTATCGAATAATAGATATAATCTCGAATACATCGTCTCGAATAATAGATATAATCTCGAAAACATCGTCTTGAATAATAGATATAATCTCGAATACATCTTCTCGAATAATAGATATAATATCGAATACATCACTGGCTAGGTAGCTAATAAAGATCGAATACTACAGAAGAATCTAGGACACTTTCGCGGTTCTGCGGCGTGGGCGGTGGACACCCAAAGAGAAGGAACCCTCACAGGATCATAGCTGAAGTGAGATCCTCAAGAAACTGCCGGTATTGGAGAACCTGCCGCCTCTAATGCAACCATGTAGCGATGGGCGTGCTCGTCCTCCTCCCCGACACGGCGACGTACCACCTCCGGCGGGCCGGCTCCTCCGCACCAAACTGGCCCACGCGAACGCCACCAAACGAGATCAAGGTCGACGACGGGACCCGGGCCGGGTTCCTCATCAAGCGGCGCATTTCACCAGGCAGCACCTCCCAAAGGCTCGCCCGGCGGAGCCCAGTCCGGACATGGGTCAGCCGGACGTCGTCATGACGTGTCGACGGCGAGGATGCGGGTCGGGCATCGTCGAGAACAAATACTAGCTATATGCCCGCAAAAAGTAACATTTTGTAATGATTGGATTTTGATAACTAAAATTTCTAACATTTCTATATAACTAACATTTCTATAACATTTCTAACAATGCTATATATAACTAACATTTCTATAACATTTCTAATATTTCTATAACTAAAAACAGAAAAAAAATTATAACATTTCTATATATATAACTAACATTTGTATAACATTTCTAATATTTCTAGAACTAAAAAATTCTAACTTTTTATAACTATTTCTATAACTAAAAAACAAAAAATTTCTAACAATTCTAACTTTTTATAACTATTTCTATAACTAAAAAGCAGAAAATTGCTAACAATTCTAACATTTCTAACTATTCTAACAATTCTAACATTCCTAACTATTTCTGAAAACAGAAAAATTTCTAACAATTTCTAAAAACAGAAAAATTCTAACTATTTGTATAACTAAAAACAAAAATGTATGTGTGTGTGTGCGCTCCTTTGGCGAGGCGAGGGACGAGGGGCGGCAGGGGCAGCGATGGGCGCTGGCGGCAGCTGACAGCAGCAGGGGACGAGGGCAGAAGCGGCAACAGCAGGGACGAGACGGGGCCAGGTCGGGCGGCGGCAACGACGGGACGTCTGAGGCGGCACCGACAGCAGGGAGACGGGATGACAGACGGGCAGGGCGGGCGGCGGTGACGACGGGGCAGCAGGGGCAGGGGACGGCAGGGGTGGCGGCACGGGGGCCAGGGCGGCGATGGGGGGCTGCGACGAGGATGGAGACGACGGGCGGCGGCGGCGACGAGCAGAGGAGAAGAAGCGGATGAGAAACTGAAATTTTCGTAAGTGTTGTTTATATAGGAGGGGCCTTTATTACCGGTTGGAGCCACCAACCGGTACTAAAGGCCAGTTTTGGCCAGCCCAAGCGGCGGGAAGCGGCCCCCTTTAGTACCGGGTGGTGGCACAAACCGGTACTAAAGGCCCCCCTTTAGTACCGGTTGGTGCCACGATCCGGTACTAAAGGGGTCTTATTAGCAGTGCGGTCTTGACAAGTTTAGTCCCACCTCGCTAGCCGAGGGGCGACCAGACCGGGTTTATAAACCCCGTGCGGTAGCTCTCTCGAGCTCCTCTCCAAAGCAGGCCCACTGGGCCTACGTGTTCTCAGGTTGCCTCAGGCCCATCAAGCCTTCTTGGCCTGCATCCTGGCCCAACAACAGGTTGGGTTTCTAGTCGTATGCAGGCCGCTCTGGCCTAGTAGGGGGGCTTTTTTTATTTATTTTTGCTTTATTTATTTTTGTGTTGTTTTTTTGTGTATTTAGAGTTTATTTGTGAATATTTTTGCTTTAGGTACAAAAAATTACAAACTTTCTGTTAGTGCCCGTAGTTTTCAAATTTGAATAGTTTAAATTTTGAATTATTTGAAATTAGTGTGAATCACTAGTTTGTGAGTAACTTAACTTTAAAAATCAGTAAAGGCATGAAAGAATTTGTTTGCACATAAAATTTCTTCGCGTTTCAAATGCCAAAACACATAACTACCCTAACTATTACAGAGATTCCTCTGGGTGTGAAACACGTAAGAAAGTGATGATATTGAAGCCGATCACATCCAGATCTTTGGGTCTGAAACTTTTTCTTCGTGGTGTCCCTTTGCGCCGTAACCATGGAAAATCTTCATCATTTAACGGGATGCTCGGGTCAATATTCACTTTGAATGGAGCAATTTCATCAAACTTTTCAGAATCTTCCGACTTGTCCGTCTTTGTCATCCACTCCCACGATGTTTCTCTTCCCGTAAAGAACTATGTGCCGCTTTGGCTCATCATACGATGCATTCGCTTCCTTATCTTTTCTTTTTCTTGGCTTGGTAGACATGTCCTTCACATAGAAAACCTGTGCCACATCATTGGCTAGGACGAATGGTTAAATGCATCATACGCAAGATTGTTGAGATCCACTATTGTCATTTCGCATCGCTGGGTCTGCCGTTACCCCGCCTCGTGTCATATTGACCCATTTGCACCGAAACAAAGGGACCTTTAAACCACGTCGATAGTCAAGTTCCCATATGTCCTGTATATAACTATAATATGTTTCCTTTCCCGTCTTGGTTTCTGCATCAAAGCGAACACCACTGTTTTGGTTGGTGCTCTTCTTATCTTGGGCGATCGTGTAAAATGTATTACCATTTATCTCGTACCCTTTGGAAGTCATTATATTCGAAGATGGTAACTAGGACAGCAAGTACAGGTCATCTTCAATAGAGGTGTCATGCTTGGTACGCGGTTCCGCAACCATTTGGCGAAACTCCTGGTTTGTTCACGTGTAATCCAGTCATCGACCGCCCGGGTGTTTGGAGCGTAGCAAATTCTTGTGTTCATCCATATACGGAGCCACCAAGGCGGAATTACGTAGAACTGTGTAGTGTGCTTCGGTGAGAGAATGTCCGTCCATACATATTATTTGTTCCTCCTAGCGTGCCTTTTCCATCCAGTCTGCCCTTATGCCGCGATTCAGGAACACCAATCGGCTTAAGGTCAGGAATAAAGTCAATACAAAACTCAATGACATCCTCATTTTGATGGCCCTTGGAGATGCTTCCTTACGCCTAGCACGGTTATGAACATATTTCTTTAAGACTCCCATGAACCTCTCAAAGGGAACATATTGTGTAGAAATACAGGACCCAAAACGTTAATCTCTTCGCATAAGTGAACTAGGACGTGCGTCATGATGTTGAAGAAGGATGGTGGGAACACCAACTCGAAAGCCCGACAAGACATTGCACCAAATCATTCTGTAACCTTGGTATGATTTACGGATCGATTACCTTCTAAGAGATTGCATTGAGAAATGCACATAGCTTCACAATGGCTAATCGAATGTTTTCGGTAGAAGCCCCTCAATGCAACGAAGCGATTGCGTCATAATCACGTGGCAGTCATGAGACTTTAGGTTCTGGAACTTTTTCTCTGCCATGTTTATTATTACCTTTACATTCGACAAGAAGCCAGACGGTACCTTAATACTGAGCAGGCATTCAAAGAAGATTTCCTTCTCTTCTTTGGTAAGAGCGTAGCTTGAATGACCCTGATGTATGCCCTCTTCTCCGTGCATACGTTGCTGGTCCTCCCGGCCTCGTGTGTATCTTTTGTCTTCCCATACACGCCCAAGAAGCCAAGCAGGGTCACGCAAAGATTCTTAAATCACGTGCATCACGTCGATTGCGGAGCGGACCTCTAGGTCTTTCCAATATGGCAGGTCCCAAAATATAGATTTCTTCTTCCACATGGGTGCGCGTCCGTCAGCGTCCTTCGGGACAGGTTGTCTGCCAGGACCGTTTCCAAATATCACCTTCAAATCCTCGACCATATCATATACATCAGCACCAGTACGGTGGCGAGGCTTCGTCCGGTGATCCGCCTCACCTTTGAAATGCTTGCCTTTCTTTCTTACGGGATGCCTGCTCGGAAGAAATCGACGATGTCTACAACTATCCAAATATATATTGTCGGTATCATCCAAACAGTGCGTGCATCCACGGTATCCCTTGTTTGTCTGTCCTGAAAGGTTACTGAGAGCAGGCCAATCATTGATGGTCACGAACAGCAACGCCTTTAGGTCAAATTCTTCCCCCATGTGCTCATCCCACGCACGTACACCTGTTCCATTCCACAGTTGTAAGAGTTCTTCAACTAATGGCCTTAGGTACACATCAATGCCGTTGCTGGGTTGCTTAGGGCCTTGGATGAACACTGGCATCATAATGAACTTCCGCTACATGCACAACCAAGGAGGAAGGTTATACAAACATAGAGTCACAGGCCAGGTGCTATGGTTGCTGCTCTGCTCCCCAAAAGGATTAATGCCATCTGCGCTTAGACCAAACCATATGCTCCTTGCGTACTTTCTTTCAATTTTTCTCCACTGCGACCCGTCAGCGGGTACTCTCAACTTTCCGTCTTTCTTACGGTCTTCTCTGTGCCATCGCATCGCCTTGGCATGCTCTTTGTTTTGGAACAAACGTTTCAACCGTGGTATTATAGGAGCATACCACATCACCTTGGCAGGAATCTTCTTCCTGGGGCGCCGGCCCTCGACATCACCAGGGTCATCGCGGCTGATCTTATAGCGCAATGCACCACATACCGGGCAAGCGTTCAAATCCTCGTACTCACCGCGGTAGAGGATGCAATCATTAGGGCATGCATGTATCTTCTACACCTCTAACCCTAGAGGGCAGACAGCCTTCTTTGCTTCGTACGTACTCTCGAGCAATTCTTTGTCCTTTGGAAGCATATCCTTTATCATTACCAGCAACTTTCCAAATCCCTTGTCAGATACACCATTCTCTGCCTTCCATTGCAGCAATTCTAGTGTGGTGCCCAGCTTTTTCTTGTCAACTACGCAATTCGGGTACAACAATTTTTTGTGATCCTCTAACATGCGCTGCAACTTCTTCTTCTCCAAATCACTTGCGCAGTTTCTCTTTGCATTGGCAATGGCCCGACCTAGATCATCAACGGGCTCATCTGATGCCTCTTCTTCAGCTTCTTCCCGCATTGCCGGCTCAGCTTCTTCCCGCATTACCGGCTCAGCTTCTTCCCCATTGTTGTATCATCATATTCAGGGAACCCATGGCGGGATAGCTGTCGTCGTCCTCTTCTTCTTCATTGTCTTCCATCATAACCCCTCTTTCTCCGTGCTTGGTCCAAACATTATAGTGGGGCATGAAACCGGACTCAAACAGGTGGACGTGAATGGTTCTTGACGAGAGTAATTGTGACCATTCTTACAGCCAGCACATGGACAAGGCATAAAACCATCCGCCCGCTTGTTTGCCTCAGCCATAAGCGAGAAAAGTATGCACGCCCTCAACAAACTGGGAGAGCATCGGTCATCGATACATCCATTGCCGGCTCATCTTCATTACACAACACCGAATAGACCAAATTAATACAAGTTCATACATAAAGTTCATACAACACTTAAATGCAACAAACAAATAACTCTCTAGCTAAAGCATTTAAATGCAACAACAAATGCGATCAAGATCGCAACTAAGGTAACAATTGATCCAACAGCATAATGATACCAAGCCTCACTATCCATGGCATATTTTCTAATCTTTCTAAAACAGCATAATGATACCAAGCCTCACTATCGATGGCATATTTTCTAATCTTTCTAATCTTCAAGCGCATTTTCTCCATCTTGATCTTGTGATCATCGACGACATCGGCAACATGCAACTCTAATTCCATCTTCTCCCTCTCAATTCTTTTCAATTTTTCTTTCAAGTACTCGTTTTCTCTTTCAACTAAATTTAACCTCTTGACAATAGGGTCGGTTGGAATTTCCGGTTCACATACCTCCTAGAAAAAATTTCTATGTCAACTTTATGGGCATAATTTGTCATAAACATGAAATGCAACTAGTTTTAAAAAAGAATATATATACCACATCCGAATCATAACAAGGACGAGGGCCGACGGGGACGGATATCAAAACCATGGCACTATATGTATAACAAACAACACGGGTAAGATAATTATACGAGTAACTATATATCCAAATCACACAAACATCAATTTTTATATAAAATTTCATGAACAAGAGGCTCACCACGAGGTGGTGCCGGCTGACAGAGACAGTGCGGGCGATCGACGGTGGTTACGACGGAGATTTAGAAGGCACTAAGTAAACCACACCTACATATGCAAACTAAGTGTTATTTTTGACCTCAAATTGCATATAAATCAAATACTAGCACATATATATATCTCCTCCCAAATTACTAAACTCACAAATTAATCACTATATAAAGCATTGCAAGAGCTAATCTAGTAATGAGAGATGAAAGGACAAAGTTGCTAACCTTTGTGATCATTTGAATGGATGGGGGCCTTCAAATCTTGACAAATTTTGGGCAAAATGTGTGATGAGCTCGAGAGGAAGAGGGAAGAACAGAGAGGAGGGGAAAGGGGAAGAACAGAGCGAGCTCGGGTGGACGAAGGGTTTATGTAGGACGACCTTTAGTACCGGTTCGTGCTAAGAACCGGTACTAAAGGGCCTGGAGGGGCCCCAGTCTGACAACATCCTGCCACCACTCTCATTAGTACCAGTTCGTGGAAAGAACCGGTGCTAAAGGTTCGCCACGAACCGGTGCTAAAGGTTCGCTACGAACCGGTACTAATGAAAGCGGCCCGGCTAGCCGTTGGAACTGGCACTAATGTATACATTAGTGCCGGCTCAAATTCAAACCGGCACTAATGTGCTTCACGTTTGACCCTTTTTCTACTAATGTCCGTATGGTCGAGGGTAGTCTGACGGTGGCGCTGGATGGACTGCGGAGGTCCTGCTCGCGACGAACGGGACCGGAGTGTGGTGGCGGCCGAACTAGCCGGAGACGAGGAA
This sequence comes from Aegilops bicornis, assembly GCA_021605145.1. Classification (NCBI taxonomy): domain Eukaryota; kingdom Viridiplantae; phylum Streptophyta; class Magnoliopsida; order Poales; family Poaceae; genus Aegilops; species Aegilops bicornis. Next base: position 134,925,890 of record CM038671.1, read on the forward strand.
GACGGCCTCCCTCCGTCGATTGCTGGCTATGGGGGCTCTAGAGGGATGGTCTAAGGCCGCCTCAAGGTCTGGACGAGCTCGGGGTCTCTATTATACTAAACAGTAAAACTGAGCTACCTACGACCTCCTACAGCGATTTGGCGTTCTTAACCGTCGGATACCTCTTAAGAACGGTCCAGATCTCTTCGGTCCATCCCACCACTCACGTTTCCACGTTTTCACCGCGTCACCCGCTCGGCCCACCATAACCGAGCCGCTGCTCTGCAGGTTGACCTGCATGCTCTCTCCTTAATCGGGCTGACCTGAGAACTGCAGATAGGCCCAGAACATCGGAACATAGTAATTAGTAAGCGAGGCCTGCCACGTGCTCTCTCTCGATCCATCGATATGTCCCGATGCTACGCGTGCTCATCCTCTGGCGGCGGCGGAATAATGGCGAGGCAGTCCAACCATCTGGGAGGTGTGTTACTCCATGTTTGCTTGCTTTCTCTTGGTTACTCTATATATGGGTTATGATTCTCCTTCCCTGTTGGCCCCGTAGCCATTTCTTTTTGCCTATAGATTGGCTCTCCTTTGTTTCCTCGGCCTGGTAGCAGCTTACCCCTAATGTAACTTTAGTACTGTTATTGTTTGCAGAAACTATTGGAAATTGCTAGAGGCAAACTAGTTGGACGGGTTCGGGGTGGCGATGGAGGCATCACGTTCCTTCTTGTCGCTTTTGCTCTTTCGAGTGGAGCGGACAGCGGACGCGGGTAAATACCAGGATCGAGTCCCACCCTCTCTCCATCTAATTGTTCCTTCGTATTTCATGTTCAGTTTTTATTGATGGAACAGTGAGTTCGGTTTTAGTCCCTATGTGAGAAGATCCTTCTGAGGAAGGCCAAGAATTCTGATTGTTCCTTCGTATTTCATGTTCAGTTTTTATTGACGGAACAGCGAGTTCGGTTTTAGTCCCTATGTGAGAAGATCCTTCCGAGGAAGGCCAAGAATCGCTACAGAAATTATGAATAATACAATTCTACATAGCTATAATTATTATCTTGGATTTGTAGAAAGCACACGTGTTTTTGTTTTTCAATCTCATGTTACCTTGAATTTGTCCAAGTGAGGATTATATTTGATTCTGGTTGCATGAGATTTGTGTCTAATTTAGACCATCTTGATATGATTATTGTGTGGTTCAAGTGTTGATCAAGCGAGTTAAGGATTTAGTTTTTTGATGACCATGCCAATGGTAGATGTGTGCCATGCTATGAGGAATAACATCTTTTTCTTATCAATCAGATTCTCACAAATGAAAAGTTCACTTGCAGAGTGCTCTATGTTTACAGTTCTGAGTTAAGGATTTAGTTTTTTCATGACCATGCCAATGGTAGATTTATGGCATAATATTAGGAATACCATCTTGTTTTATCCATCAGACTCTGACAAATGAAATGTTCAGTTGCAGAGTGCTCTTTGTTTACAGTTGTGAGTAAAACAAGTTTTGTGTTTCATATTATAATTTATTTTTTCAGATTTTGGTGTATTATTCACGAAAAAATTATGGGCACAATTTATTACAGCAAGTATTTTTATTTTCTTTTCTGTAGAGTCCATATTCACTATTAATTCCTGAAAGTCAACGTACATATTGCTGAGGCCATTGCTCCTTAATGTGTTACATGGTACGCTGAGTGCGGGGTGAGTGCTTATGTTTTATCAATCTTGTTTTCCATTTTCAAGGTTTAGGAATTAGTTGGTTAAGAAGATCATCTTTCCCCGCAAAAAAAGCTTCTTCTTTTTTTACCGAACGTACATATTGATTTAGGAATTAGTTGGTTAACTGCAGTGTATTAACACTGCTTGACCTATGCTTCTTCTTTTTTAGCTTTCGAGACCTAGATTCTCTCTTCGGCAAGTATTGCAGGCAATTGTTGAAGCCGGAGACGTTTTTTGCTTAGTTTGGTAATTGTAAGGCAGGCAGTTAAGTATGTTTTGTGATTTTATGAGATGTCTGTAATTTTTAGCTGAACAAGTTGCCCAAGATTAAAAATCTGAATCTAATCTTACTTTACTCCTCGGATGACATGAAATTGGTAAAGGTATATCTCCCTTCCTAGAAGGATTAATTTGACAAGGCCCATGTTGAAGATCTATGCACCATCTCCATGCACCCCAGGATGACTCAGAAAAATAGTCCATCGGTTGTGAGGTTCTTACTTCTCAAATCATGATCACTACGACATAAATAAATCCATAGCATGGCATTTGGATTTAGCTTTTTCTGTGTGTAACTGATGCATCGTGAGGTTTAAAGTGGCGCTCAAGTCAACTCAAAATATTGTTTAAAGTGATTATCCAAAAACTTAAGGTTTGTGTGATAGAATTCAACTGAATCATACATCTGTATCGCGGTTCATTTTGTCATTTGTTTGGGTTTTGTGATTATTTTGTTATTTACCTGTAAAAGGTTAACACTTCGAATAACTATCACGGAAGTATCTCTCACATATATTTATACACATACAAACTATTCAAATTTTCCAAATATTTGTATTGTTTGGGTTTTCTAAATAATTTTATTATTCGATGTAAATATGGACGGGCATGGCAACGCGCGCCATCATGTTCTAGTTTATAGCGTAACTAGGTCGGTTCCGCGGCGGCCGGGGATAAGATCAACGGTGAGCTGCTTCTGTGGCCGCAGGCGACGTGGCGACGCAGGGGGCGGCTTGGAGGAGCGAATGGATGAGCTCGGGCTGTTCAGGGGCGAGCTGGCGCGCGGCTGTGGCTCGGGCGGCGCCGTCCATGGCAGGAGCCTGCTGCGGCCGTCCGCTAGCTGCCATGGCCGACCTGACGGTGGCGCTGCGGGGCTCCAGGGGTGGCTTGGATGGCTCTGATGAGCGGATGAGGACGAGACGCGGCCCTGCGGGCGAGCAAGGGCCAGGGGCCAGACGCGGCGGCTCGGGCGCACACACGTGCAAAACGCGCGCTCTGGCCGCGCCCAGAGCACGCACGCTATGTGTTCGGCAAAATGCCCAGGCATGCCAGGAGGCTTGGATGAGGCCGGGGATTAACAGGTCTAGGTTAGTGGTGGTTAGGAGATTAGTGGACATGCTGGTTTGTCCAGAGGGGCAAGATCATAGTGCAAATATAAAACTATGCCAAATCTGTCCATGAACACAAGGTGCTCGATAGAATGCCATGGGCATCTAGGCATCGCTTCTGGTGGCCAAAAACTCCACATCATAGTCTCTTTAGATGATAAAGAGGATGGCAAGGTTAGTTTGGCAAAAACAAAAACTCCCTAGTGCAAGTTTTTGAGAAAACTAAATCTGGACAGAAAACAAAGGGCATTATTGCATGGACCAACAATACTCCAATGGGTCCAATCTCCTGGACTTAAGGGTTTGGTAGAGTGGTCAATAAGCGAGAAAAATAATCTTGGGCAACAAAGCAAAACAAAATGGGGTTGCAGTAGAAAATACCAAACTGGACCAGAGAGCAAAAGAGGATGATTTGCTCAAATTTTTCAAAGAGCACCAGTGGGTCTTTGCATAAAAATGAATTATATACTCCTACTAACATCCCCAAATTTTGGTGGAATTTTTAAATAAATTTATCAAAGGGTTGTAGTGCAAAAGAGGCTCTAAGGCTTATGAGCAACCATTTTAAAATAAATAAAGTTCAGGAAAAATAATTATAGAGATAAATCCACTGATAAAAGAAATGTTTTCTAGAGAGGGTATACAAGTCCAACAACATTTTTGAAAAATTTCCACCTAGAAGGAAAAACTCAAAACTTCAGAGGGACAGAGTGATCTGAAATTAAAAGATAAAACCAGAAAATAAAAATTTAATTTCCTGGCAAAATTTTAATTAATAAATCAAGGTCAAAATTTTGCGGTGCTACACATGGTTTTGGGTTTTAGCTTCTAAAATTTGTGAATTTATCATTCATTCCGACCATGTATTAGCATGTGAAACGTAGTGAAGTTGTAAAAACATGGTATAACATATTCAAAAGTGATTTTCTTTCAATGCCCTCATCACTAGGAGCCAATATGCAAATGAAACATAAATTGGACTTTTGCTTCAGAAGATATAATATTCAAATTGGAAGTCCAAAGAAAAAGCATGAGACGGTGTCGGTGCCCGCACATGTGTGCCAATATGTGTCTTTTTTATCAGTTACATTACTTTGTTTCCAATTTTGCTACCAGATATGACATTTTATATCATCTCCCTTTTCGAGAAAAGTCAAAGAATGACGACAATAAATAGAAAATGCCTAAATATAAAAGAATAGGAAGACAAAGAAATTCATACAAAAATAACATTCATGGGGTGCAGCAAGAGGGCACGATAGGGCTTGTACGGTCCACAAGTCGCTCCACCCCTCTCATCCAACCATTATCGCCACCATTTTGATGACCCTAGAAGGCATCCTTCATAAGAATTTAATTTATGGGTGTATTTATAGAGGAATGGAGGAGGATGAGCCACCGAAGAAGAAAAAATATTCAGGGCCAAAATACTGCCCAACTCACTTCTCCAAAAAATCCAGGATAGATTGCCAAGGATTGGTTTGTACCCATGGTAATGGATCGAGTCCACATATCCTCCACGATGATCCCATAATGTGTGAGTAGTACATCAAGGCTACAGAGGTTGTGTAGTTTTGGGTGTACAAAAGTAGGGGCTCTACTTTTGACCCCTTTACTTCTGCACGGGCAGTCAGAGCCTCCCGCCACGACCACGCATAGACATAGTAGGAAAGGGGAGCTGGAGAGGAGCCAAAGCCATGAAGACAAATGAAGCAACGACAAGGACCAAGGCCACAAGGATCGGATGGGCGAAGCAGGTTTTCCCGGCAAGGACCCTTGCCAGGGCAGCCTCAGTAGCCCGCCCACACCAGTCGAGTGAGCCACCCTTAAGCCCACCAATGCTCAGACAAATGCGTTGGGACAGGGCTCGGGAGGCACCTCCGTGGTGGCATGCAGATCTTTGTGAAGACATAGAATTCTCAAGATCAAATGAGGATAAGAGGGCAACCATCCTCACCAAAGAAACCCACAAGACCCCCGGCAAGACCCTTGCCGGGGAGGCCAGCGCACCACGGCAAGACCCTTGCCGGGCCACCCGGCAAGACCCTTGCCAGGCCACCCGACAAGGCCCTCGCCAAAGCGCACCAGCTGGGCCACTGCCAGGCCCGCACCAGATAAGTCTTCGCCGCCGTTCGCATGCGGCTGCCGACCCAACCAGCTGGGCAGGCACCTGCGTGGCGGCATGCAATCCTTCGTGGAGGCTCCACCACCGCGCCACCTCAGCTGCCTGCCTGCCTACATGGCACCGCATGCGTCGCTAGCCAGGACACGTGTCGAAGGAAGGAGCGGCGACGGACGGGACGGGCCTCGCCCCCGTCCCCAATGAAGCGAAGGGACACCTAAGCCTCACATTAAATGCGTCTTGTCCTGTAGTACTAGCGATAGACTCGCGACACTGTAGCACTTTCCACCTCCTCTGTGCCACTGCGGCAGCACCTTTCGCCTATAAAAGGAGGCCCACGGCGCACAGAGAAAGGATCCGGCTCTTTGGGACCTCGCAGCACCTAGAGCTAGTTCGACAGCTCAAGAACACTAAATACATCCACCAAAGCAGGACTAGGTTTTTACGCATCCTCGCAGCCCAAACCTGGGTAAAATCCCTTTGTGTTGTCTGCTGGTCCCGCTCTTCTCACGATCCCCGCGCCCCGCAACCGTAGAAGGGATTCCAGTGATCCCATAGGTGTCGTCTCCCACCGACATCTTTGGCTCGCCAGGTAGGGGGCGCAATTGTGAGAATCTGGTCCAGCAGTTGACCTTAGCCATGGCTCTTAAGAAGAAGGCGACCACGGCGATTGGTTCGTCCGGAACCGGGTTGGTACCAACACGGACCGGCAGCGGGCCAGTCGCGGAGAGGACCCGTGGCGCGGCCCGCGAACATCCACATCGCCCTGATGGTCCGGACCTGGCGAGCGGCGTCGTTCGCGCACCGGGCGGCAAGACACCAATCGCGGGCTCCGGAGACAAACTCGGGCCCCCCGCAGGCGGCGCGGGGCCCTCTAAGGGTGTCGTCGTTCCGCCAGGCGGCGGCGCGGCGATCTCCAAAACGCCAACTCCGGCGCCCACGGCGCGCTCCTCTCAGGTTGTGCGTGATGAGCAGCGTCACCCTGCTGGTGACCCTGCACGCCGCCCTGGGAAGAGTCCCGTGCGTCCGTCACATGAAGGAGAGGGCCAGCATGCGCGCCGAGGTGCTGCTGGAGGTGGCGAACGGCTGCGGAGCCGCGACGCAGCTCCTTCTAGCGTGGTTAGGAGTCGAGGCGCATTGCGGTCCACCCCGCTTTCGCCGCCACCCACGCCAGCGGAAGCCCTAGCACGCACATAGATGCTCCTCGATTTTCCTCCCGCTGCGGAGAAGCTCGACGAATGGAGGGCCATCGTCCGGAGCCTCATCGGCATCGCCAACGACGACAGGCTGCGGCCGGCGGAACTCGTCGGCCGTCGTTCCGCCGGGCTGCTGATAACCCACAAGTTTAGGGGATCGCAACAGTTTTCGAGGGTAGAGTATCCAACCCAAATTTATTGATTCGACACAAGGGGAGCAAAAGAATATTCTTGAGTATTAGCAGTTGAGTTGTCAATTCAACCACACCTGGATAACTTAGTATCTGCAGCAAAGTATTTAGTAGCAAAAGTAGTATGATAACAATGGTAACAGTAGCAAAAGTAAAGATAAATGTTTTTGTGTTTTTGTAGTAGTTGTAACAGTAGCAACGGAAAAGTAAATAAGCGAAGAACAATATATGAAAAGCTCGTAGGCACCGGATCTGAGATGGATAATTATGCCGGATGCAATCCCTCATGCAATAGTTATAACATAGGATGATATAGAACTAGCTCCAATTCATCAATGTAATGTAGGCATGTATTCCGTGAATAGTCATACATGCTTATGGAAAAGAACTTGCATGACATCTTTTGTCCTACCCTCCCGTGGCAGCGAGGTCCTTACGGAAACTAATGGATATTAATGCCTCCTTTTAATAGAGAATCGGAACAAAGCATTAACACATGGTGAATACATGAACTCCTCAAACTACGGTCATCACCGAGAAGTATCCCGATTATTGTCACTTCGGGGTTGTCGGATCATAAAACATAATAGGTGACTATATACTTGCAAGATAGGATCAAGAACACACATATATTCATGAAAACATAATAGGTTCAGATCTGAAATCATGGCACTCGGGCCCTAGTGACAAGCATTAAGCATAGCAAAGTCATAGCAACATAGTGGATACTAGGGATCAAACCCTAGCAAAACTAACTTGATTACATGGTGAATCTCATCCAACCCATCACCGTCCAGCAAGCCTACGATGGAATTACTCACACACGGTGGTGAGCATCATGAAATTGGTGATGGAGGATGGTTGATGATGACGACGGCGACGAACCCCCCTCTCATGAGCCCCGAACGGACTCCAGATCAGCCCTCCCGAGAGAGATTAGGGCTTGGCGGCGGCTCCGTGTCGTGAAACGCGATGAAACTTTCTCTCTGATTTTTTCTCCCCGAGACGGAATATATGGAGTTGGATTTGAGGTGGGAGGAGGTCCAGGGGCCCACGAGATAGGCGCGCCCTACAGGGGGCGCCTGTCTCGTGGACTGCCCCGGCCCCTGATGTATTTCTTTTCGCCCAAAGATTTTTTATAAATTCCAAAAAGTGCCTCCGTTGATTTCCAGGTCATTCCGAGAACTTTTCTTTTCTACACATAAAAAAACATCATGGTAGTTCTGCTGAATACAGCGTCAGTCCGGGTTACTTTCATTCAAATCATGCAAGTTAGAGTCCAAAACAAGGGCAAAAGTGTTTGGAAAAGTAGATACGTTGGAGACGTATCAACTCCCCCAAGCTTAAACCTTTGCTTGTCCTCAAGCAATTCAGTTGATAAACTGAAAGTGATAAAGAAAAACTTTTACAAACTCTGTTGCTCTTGTTGTTGTAAACATGAAAAGCCAGCATTCAAGTTTCAGCAAATAATATGAACTAACCATACTCATAATAACACATAGGTCTCACAATTACTCATATCAATAACATAATCAGCTAGCGAGCCATAATAATTAAACTCGGATGACAACACTTTCTCAAAATAATCATAACATGATATAACAAAATGGTATCTTGCTAGCCCTTTCTGAGACCGCAAAGCATAAATGCAGAGCACCTTTAAAGATCAAGGACTGACTAAACATTGTAATTCATGGTAAAAGAGATCCAGTCAAGTCATTCACAATATAAACTAATAGTAATGAATGCAAACGACAGTGTGCTCTTAAGCGGGTGCTTTTTAATAAGAAGGGATGATGACTCAACATAAAAGTAAATAGATAGGCCCTTCGCAGAGGGAAGCAGTGATTTGTAGAGGTGCCAGAGCTCGATTTTAAAATAGAGATTGAATAACATTTTGAGCGGCATACTTTCGCTGTCAACGTAACAACTATGAGATGGTTGTATCTTCCATACTACATGCATTATAGGATGTTCCCAAACAGAATGGTAAAGGTTTATACTCCCCCTCCTCCACAAGCATAAATCCATGGCTTGCTCAAAACAATGAGTGCCTCCAACATTCAACGGGTCCCAGGGGGAGTTTTGTTTGCAATTATTTTGATTTAGTTTCGATCTTTTGGATCATGGGACTGAGCATCCTAGTTACCGGCCCTTTCTCGAGAATGAGGAGCGGAGGCCACTCCTCTTGAGAATAACCCACCTAGCATGGAAGATATAGGCAGCCCCAGTTGTACATGAGCTACTCGAGTATACAAAACAGAATTTCATTTGAAGGTTTGGAGTTTGGCACATACAAATTTACTTGGAACAGCAGGTAGATACCGCATATAGGAAGGTATAGTGGACTCATATGGAACAACTTTGGGGTTTAAGGAGTTTGGATGCACAAGCAGTATTCCCGCTTAGTACAAGTGAAGGCTAGCAAAAGACTGGGAAGCGGCCAACTGAGAGAGCGACAACTGTCATAAACATGCATTAAAATTAATTCACACCGAGTACAAGCATGAGTAGGATATAATCTACCATGAACATAAATGTCATGAAGGCTATGTTGATTTGATTCAACTACATGTGTGAACATGTGCCAAGTCTAGTCACTCAATTCATTCAAAGGAGGATACGATCCCATCATATCATATCATAATCATTCTAATAGCATGTTGGCACGCAAGGTAAATCATTATAACTCAGAGCTGATCAAGCATGGCACAAGTAACTATAATCTCTAAATGTCATTGCAAATATGTTTACTTCATAATAGCTGACTCATGAACGATGAACTCATCATATTTACAAAACAAAAGAGGTCGAGTTCATACCAGCTTTTCTCATCCCAATAAGTCCATCATATATCGTCATTATTGACTTTCACTCGCACGACCGAACGATGTGTAATAATAAGAGTGCACGTGCATTGGACTAAGCTGGAATCTGCAAGCATTCAATTCAAGAGAGAAGACAGGGTAATATAGGCTCTAAGTTAAATAAGCATTCATGCATATAAGAGCAACTAAGCATTTGCAATATGGTCTTCGCGACCCCTAAAAGAAAAGAAAATAAAACTATTAACACGGGAAAGCTCCCAACAAGAAAGAAGAAGAACTAGAAATATTTGTGGATTTTCATTTTAATTTCTATTACAAGCATGGAAATTAAACTAACTATTTTTTTTTGGTTTTTCTTAAGGTTTATCAAACACACAAAAAGAAAACTAGAAAAAGAAATTTAAACTAACATGGATAATACAATGAAAGAGTATGAGCACCGACGACTAGTGTGTGAACATGAATGTAAAGTCCGTGAGAAATACGTACTCCCCCAAGCTTAGGCTTTTGGCCTAAGTTGGTCTAGTACCAAGGACCGCCGCTACTCCTCCCGGTGTAGTGGGAGGTGTAATCAGGATACCACTGGCTGGTCATCTCCTGATCCCACTGGACAGATGATGCACGATAAGGTTCCAGCTCAGGTTCCGGCTCAGGTTCAGGTTCTGGAGTAAAAGCTTGAGCTCGATGATTGTTCACCGCTTCCGGTGTGACAAGAAAATTATCTGCAAGCAAATCAAACAACAAGGGCGCATGCAAAGTAATAATCTCAATGTGCTTCTTATTAAATCTAAGTTTATACAAGAGCATCTTATCTTCATTATCAACAATAAACTTGTGTGCTACCATGCTCTTGTAATCTAAGATGTGAGGGTGCAATTTTATCTCATCCTCCTCATAGTGCCTAATGGGTATCTGAAAATGTTCAGCAAGACGTGCAACATAGATACCTCCAAATATGGGGCCTTTTGTACGATTCAGGGCTAGCCGTTTAGCAACGACGGCACCCATACTAAAAGTGTTGTCTCCCAGCAAAGCATGTTGAAGAATAATAATATATGGAACACTCAAATTTCCACTATTTCCACGACCCATCAATTCTACTAGCAAATATGGCAAAGTAGAGTAAAACAGGAAAGTGTATGCAAGAGAGTTTTGCCTCGGATCCCTTCTTCGGCTCCTCTACAGCAATAGTATTAACAAATCCACCCACATCTTCACGACGGGGTTCATCTAATTCTCCCTCATAAGGTATCTTACATATCGCACAAAAATGACGTAAAGACATTTCTTTGAACTCATCATATAAATGAAATGATACTGCAGGCGGTGATTTCTTAGGAAAATAATAAAAGTTTTGCACAAAAGTATTGGTGACTAAGAGATACTGATCGATTCGGTCGTTGATGAAACCGGTGAGGCCTGCTGTCTCGATTAAAGCATAAAATTCTTCATGAATTCCGGCTTCTTTCAAAAAATCCTCGCATGGCCATTCGCACGACCGTACTTCCGCTAAGCGAGGAAGATTATACTTGGGTTTTTCCTTCTCTTTGTCTTGTTTTTCCTTAGAGCTTTGGCTAGAAGAGCCTTTAAAGAGCCTCCTTAAAATTTTCTGAAAAATTCTGAAATTTAAGTAACTTCAAAATAAAAGTGCATAGAACTGAACAAGATTGATAGCAACTACTCCTACAAGTGCCTAGAGCCTATATCATGCATTGGAATTGCTTGGGACCTCAAAAAGATTTAACATGCAAGCTCAAGAACATGGTCACCTATGCAGCAAAAATTTGCAATGAATAAAACACTAGAACAAAAACTAATTGGACCAATGGAGGAGTCACATACCAAGCAACAATCTCCCAAAGCCGTTTTGTGAATGGAGCTTTGAGCAAGGAGATCAAAAATCACAGCAAAAGTGGCTAGAACTCGTGCTTGACTTGGTTTTTCGGGTTTGTGTGAGACAGAGGAAGAAGATGGGTGCAGGAATAAGTGGAGGGGAGCCACAAGGGCCCCACGAGACAGGGGGGCGCGCCCTACAGGGGGGCGCGCCCCCCTCTCTCGTGGCCTGGTGCTTGGCCCTCCTGCAATGTTTTCAGTGCCTAAAATCCTCAAATATTCCAAAAAAATCATACTAGATTTGCAGGGCATTTGGAGCACTTTTATTTTCGGGCTATTTTTTAATGCACGGGTAATTCAAAAAACAGACGGATAATACTAATTTTTCTTTATTTATTCTAAATAATGTAAAAGAAAAAGAGCATGTAGAAGGTTGTGCCTTCTAGTTTCATCCATCTCATGATCATCAAAATGAAACCCCTAACAAGGTTGATCAAGTCTTGTTAACGAACTCATTCCGAATAACACGGGACCGGAGAAATTTCGAATAACACTAAGTTACCTCAACGGGGATATGAAAATCCCCAACAATAAGAATATCATAGTTTTTATTGACGGTAGGGAGAGGAAATTCGAAACTTCCAAAAATGATAGTTGGAAATTTTCCAATTGAATTGATGCTATGAACTTGAGATTGTTTCCTCGGAAAGTTTACCGTATGCTCATTACCATTAACATGAAAAGTGACATTGCCTTTGTTGCAATCAATAACAGCCCCTGCAGTATTAAGAAAAGGTCTACCAAGGATAATAGACATACTATCATCCTCAGGAATATCAAGAATAACAAAGTCCGTTAAGATAGTGACATTTGCCACTACAACAGGCACATCCTCACAAATACCGACAGGTATAGCAGTTGATTTATCAGCCATTTGCAAAGATATTTTAGTAGGTGTCAACTTATTCAATTCAAGTCTACGATATAAAGAGAGAGGCATAACACTAACACCTGCTCCAAGATCACATAAAGCAGTTCTAACATAATTTATTTTAATAGAACATGGTATAGTTGGTACACACGGATCTCCAAGTTTCTTTGGTATTCCACCCTTAAAAGTGTAATTGGCAAGCATGGTGGAAATTTCAGCTTCTGGTATCTTTCTTTTATTTGTGATGATATCCTTCATATACTTAGCATAAGGATTTACTTTAAGCATATCAGTTAAGCGCATACGTAAGAAAATAGGTCTGATCATTTCAGCAAAGCGCTCAAAATCCTCATCATCCTTTGACTTGGATGGTTTAGGAGGAAAGGGCATGGGTTTTTGAACCCATGGTTCTCTTTCCTTACCGTGCTTCCTAGCAACAAAATCTCTCTTATCATAACGTTGATTCTTTGATTGTGGGTTATCAAGATCAACAGCAGGTTCAATCTCTACATCATTATCCTTTCTAGGTTGAGCATCGACATGAACATTATCATTAACATTATCACTAGGTTCATGTTCATCACCTGATTGTGTTTCAGCATCAGAGATATAAATATTATTGGGATTCTCAGGTGTGTCTACAGTAGGTTCACTAGAAGCATGCAAAGTTTTATCCTTTTTCTTCTTCTTCTTTTTAGAATAACTAGGTACCTCTAAATTATTTCTCTGAGAATCTTGCTCGATTCTCTTAGGGTGGCCTTCAGGATACAAAGGTTCCTGAGTCATTCTACCAGTTCTAGTAGCCACTCTAACAAAGAAAGTCATTTTTATTATTTAATTCATCAAGCAGATCATTTTGAGCTTTATGTACTTGCTCAGCTTGAGTAGCAACCATAGAAGCATATTTGCTAACGCGGTGAAGTTCATCTTTAACTCTAGCCAGATTATCACCTACGCTGGCCCTATTTGAAAGCATTATTCTTTAACTCTCTACCAACATAAGCATTCAAACTTTCTTGCCTAGCCATAAAGTCATCAAATTCATCTAAGCATGGGCTATGAAATTTAGTAGAGGGTATTTCAACTTTATCATATCTATAGAGAGAATTCACCTTTACTACCTGTGTCGGGTTATCAAGACAATGTGGTTCATCAGGCGGTAAATTAAGACCATGTATTTCTTCAATAGGAGGTAAATTCTTAACATCTTCAGCTTTAATACCTTTTTCTTTCATTGATTTCTTTGCCTCTTGCATATCTTCGTGGATCGAGAAATAAAAAACATCTCTTCTTCGGAGTGGGTTTAGGAATAGACTCAGGAGTTGGCTCAATTGGTTCAGGAATTACTTTAGGAACTGGCTCAGGAAGAGTCCAATTATTTTCATTAGTCAACATATTATTCAATAATATTTCAGCTTCACGATCGTTTCTTTCCCTGAAAACACAACCAGCACAACTATCCAAGTGGTCCTTGGAAGCATTGGTTAGTCCATTATAAAAGATATCAAGTATTTCATTTTTCTTAAGAGGATGATCGGGCAAAGCATTAAGTAACCGGAGAAGCCTCCCCCCATGCTTGTGGGAGACTCTCTTCTTTGATTTGCACAAAATAATATATTTCCCGCAAGGCAGCTTGTTTCTTATGAGCGGGGAAATATTTAGCAGAGAAGTAATAAATCATATCCTGGGGACTACGCACACAACCAGGAGCAAGAGAATTATACCAAGTCTTAGCATCACCCTTTAATGAGAACGGAAATATCTTAAGGATATATAAATAGCGAGACTTCTCATCATGAGTAAATAGGGTGGCTATATCATTCAACTTGGTAAGATGTGCCACAACAGTTTCAGATTCAAGGCCATAAAAATGATCAGATTCAACTAAAGTAATAATATCAGGATCGATAGAGAATTCATAATCCTTATCAGTGACACAAATAGGTGAAGTAGCAAAAGCAGTATCGGGTTTCATTCTAGCATTAAGAGACTGCTGCATCCATTTAGCTAATAATTTCTTAAGATCATTCCTATCATTGCAGGCAAGGATTTCCAAAGCAGCTTTTTCATGCATAACATAACCCTTAGGAACAACAGGTAAAACATAATCATTAGGGGAACCTTCATCATCACTATCATCAGTAATAGGATCTTTAGTAATTTCATCCCCTCTAACTCTAGCAAGTTGTTCATCTAGAAATTCACCTAATGGCAAAGTAGTATCACGCACAGAAGTAGTTTCATCATGCATAGCAGAAGTGGCATCATCGATAACATGCGACATATCAGAATTCATAGCAGTAGCAGGTTTAGGTGTCGCAAGCTTATTAATAACGGAAGGAGAATCTAGTGCAGAGCTAGATGGCAGTTCCTTACCTCCCCTCGTAGTTGAGGGCAAAATCTTGGTCTTAGCGTCTTTCAAATTCTTCATAGTGATCAACAGATATAAATCCCAAGTGACTCAGAGAATAGAGCTATGCTCCCCGGCAACGGCGCCAGAAAAAGGTCTTGATAACCCACAAGTATAGGGGATCGCAACAGTTTTCGAGGGTAGAGTACTCAACCCAAATTTATTGATTCGACACAAGGGGAGCCAAAGAATATTCTTGAGTATTAGTAGTTGAGTTGTCAATTCAACCACACCTAGATAACTTAGTATCTGCAGCAAAGTGTTTAGTAGCAAAAGTGGTATGGTAATAATGGTAACAGTAGCAAAAGTAAAGATAAATGTTTTTGGGTTTTTGTAGTAGTTGTAACAGTAGCAACGGAAAAGTAAATAAGCGAAGAACAATATATGAAAAGCTCGTATGCACCGGATCAGTGATGGATAATTATGCCAGATGCAATTCTTCATGCAATAGTTATAACATAGGGTGATATATAACTAGCTCCAATTCATCAATGTAATGTAGGCATGTATTCCGTAAATAGTCAGACGTGCTTATGGAAAAGAACTTGCATGACATATTTTGTCCTACCCTCCCATGGCAGCGGGGTCCTTACAGAAACTAAGGGATATTAAGGCCTCCTTTTAATAGAGAACCGGAACAAAGCAATAACACATGGTGAATACATGAACTCCTCAAACTACGGTCATCACCGAGAAGTATCCCGATTATTGTCACTTCGGGGTTGTCGGATCATAACACATAATAGGTGACTATAGACTTGCAAGATAGGATCAAGAACACACATATATTCATGAAAAAATAATAGGTTCAGATCTGAAATCATGGCACTCGAGTCCTAGTGACAAGCATTAAGCATAGCAACATCAATCTCAGAACATAGTGGATACTAGGGATCAAACCCTAACAAAACTAACTTGATTACATGGTGAATCTCATCCAACCCATCACCGTCCAGCAAGCCTACGATGGAATTACTCACACACGGGCGGTGAGCATCATGAAATTGGTGATGGAGGATGGTTGATGATGATGACGACGACGAATCCCCTCTCCGAGCCCCGAGCAGACTCCAGATCAGCCCCGCCGAGAGAGATTAGGGCTTGGCGGCGGCTCCGTGTCGTGAAACGCGATGAAACTTTCTCTGATTTTTTCTCCCGAGACGGAATATATGGAGTTGGAGTTGAGGTCGGAGGAGGTCCAGGGGCCACGAGATAGGGGCGCGCCTACAGAGGGCGCCCCTGTCTCGTGGACAGGCCCTGGGCCCCTGATGTATTTCTTTTCGCCCAAGATTTTTTATAAATTCCAAAAAGTGCCTCCGTTGATTTCCAGGTCATTCCGAGAACTTTTCTTTTCTACACAAAAAACAACATCATGGTAGTTCTGCTAAAATCAGCGTCAGTCCGGGTTAGTTTCATTCAAATCATGCAAGTTAGAGTCCAAAACAAGGGCAAAAGTGTTTGGAAAAGTAGATACGTTGGAGACGTATCAGCTGCCACCTGCTAGCGGAGGCCATGCCGGAGCCGACGCGGCCACGGTGTACTCCCCACATCCATCCCGACCGCCCCGGGCGTCGGCCCGTCGCGGCGACGCTCGTGATGATATCTCCATCGCGTCGTCCGACCCACGGACCAACCGCGATCAACGCCAAGTCCTTCGGGAGCGGGCTCACGAGGACGCTCGAACTACGATCGAGCGCCGACGGCGTGACGCGCCGCCACCACCGGACAGGCGGCAGGCCCTCTACGGACCATCCAACACCGGGAGGCTACGGTGGCCTACCTTACAAGGTGGGTTGTCCGGCCTTCACCCGTGAGCTGTGGCAGTTCCAGTGGCCCTCCCACCGTACGTTCAAACCCGACGTTGGCGAGAAGTACAATGGCAAGACTCACCCATCGGAGTTCCTCAGCATCTACACCATCGCGATGCAAGCTGCCGGGGCCCGCGACGACAAGGTGCTTGCCAACTACTTCCCGTTGGCACTCAAGCCTAATGTTATGTCATGGTTGATGCACTTGCCGGTGGATTCCATCTCTTCTTGGGCGGATCTGTGCCATGAGTTTGTTGGCGCCTTTACCGGAGGTCACCAAGCTCATGGCGGGCGAAAGTGATTTACACATCATCCCCCAGAAGGAAGGAGAAAACCTACACAAGTACATCCAAAGGTTCAGTCGGTTGCAGTACAACATCCCCGATGTTCATCCCGTTGCTAGGATCGCCATGCTCCATCAGAACATGTGAAATCGCAAGATGCGTGAAGAGCTGGCGATGAACAAGGTTAAGGATGTGGCCGAGCTCTATGTTCTGGCCGATCGGTGCGCTCGTGCCGAGGAAGGAAGGAAGTACCCCGGCGAAGATGCTGGTGCGGAAACCGACTCCACTGGCGATACCGCCACCCTAGCAAAGAAAGGCCGACGCCGTAATATGAAGCGCAAGGGCAAGGCCGTGCTTGCCGTTGAGGGATCCGGCGACACCGGTAACACCAAGAAACCCAAGGCGAGCGACCCTGGCAAGGAGATTGCCGGGTGTGACGCTTGCCGGGCCTTGGCAGTTGCCGACAAGCCAGGAGGCTCCGACAAACAGTACTGCAAGATCCACCACACCAAGGGCCACGACCTACAAAACTGCCGGCAGGTAGAGCTGCTTGCCGAGAAGCACAAAGCCAAGTATGAGCGGCAGGACAAAGAGAAAGGCCCAGATGGTGCCGAATGATCCGGCAAGAAACATGGCGGCCAAGGAGGCCGCCGCGGCAAGGAGAGTTAGCAAGAGAGGCCCGCCCGGGGCCGCGACAAGAAGCAGGAAGACGATGATCATGAAGAGGACGGTGAGTCTGGCGACCACGAGTTTCAGAAAGCCATAGAGGCCATGTGCGTCGATGGCGGCGCCTCGCTGCACACATCCCACCGCCAACTCAAGCAGTGGGCGCGTGAGATCACAGCAGTGGAGCCATCGTTTGACGCACGGAAGCCGCTGAAATGGTCCAGCACGCCCATCATCTTCGACACCGAGGACCACCCTGACCACACCACTGTGGTCGGGTGCTTGTCATTGTTGGTTTCACCAACAATCCGCAACCTCAAGGTGACAAAGATATTGGTTGATGGCGGAGCCGGCCTGAACTTGATCTCGCCCGTTGTGGTTAGAAGGCTGCAGATCCCTAATGGAGACCTCGAGGAGATGGGTACGTTCCAAGGGGTTAACCCGGGGAGGAGCCAGCCGAAGGGAAAGATCACACTGCCCGTGACATTCGGAGGAGAGCTGAACCACAGGACGGAGAGGATTGTTTTTTATGTAGCCGAGATCCTCTTGCCTTACAACGGGGTCCTCGGCCGCCCGACACTTGCCAAGTTCATGGCGGCTTCACATTATGCCTACAACATGCTGAACCTGCCTGGGCCGATGAACATCATCACCGTCCCCTTCGACAAGAAAGATGCATTGATCTGCGCTGACCAACTCTACCGGGAAGCAGTTGCAGCAGCTGCCGCTAAGGTACCTGCTCTTGCCGATGGAGCCAGCCCCGGGGGGGAAGAAGACCGGCGAGAATCCTAGCACCCACTCCGGCAAGCGCACCTCTTCGGGGTGTTGCGCTCCCGTTGAGAACGTGCCAGAGAGCTCCGCTGGCAAGAGCAAGAAGTCCAGAGCCACGCCACCAGAGACCAAGAAGGTGCCCGTCAAGGAGGACGGCACGGGGGAGTTTTACCATAAGCTCCACCCTCGACGGCAAGTAGGAAAGCAAGCTCGTCGCCTTTCCCTGCGGGCGTAATGTCGATGTGTTTGCATGGCAAGCCTCCGACATCCCGGCGTTCCTGTGGAGATGATTGAGCACCACCTGTCTGTCTGTCCTCATCCGTGGCCCGGCCAAGCGTAAGGTCGAAGCAAGCTCGAGAGGCAGGAGTTCATCACGGAGTAAATCAGAAAGCTAGAGGCGGCAAGCTTGGTGAGAGGAGTACTCCATCCAACGTGGTTGTCCGATCCGGTAGTGGTGCGCAAGGCAAATGGGAAATGGAGGCTGTGTATTGATTACACATACATCATTAAGGCATGCCCAAAGGATCCTTTCCCGTTGCCGCGCATTGACCAGATTGTTGACTCCACGGCTGGGTGTGACCTCTTATCGTTCCTGGACGCCTACTCAGGATACCACCGGATCTTCATGACAAAGGAAGACGAGGAAAAGACATCATTCATCACCCTGTGGTACGATTGCTTTTACGGATGCCTTTCGGGTTGAAGAGTGCTGGATCGACCTTTGCAAGAGCAGTCCAAAATTGTTTTGAGCCCCAGCTACAAAGAAATATGGAAGCTTATATGGATGACATAGTGGTCAAAACCAAGGACAAAGCAACACTCGTGCAAGATCTGGAGGAAACATTTGGGAACCTGCGCAAGATCAACCTCAAATTGAACCCTGAGAAGTGTGTCTTCGGCGTCCCGTCCGGCAAGCTTCTCGGGTTCTTTGTGTCCCAGCGCGGGATTGAAGCAAACCAAGATAAGATTAAGGCCATTGAGCAGATTGAGGCACCCAAAAGGATCAAGGACGTGCGTCGGCTCACTGGCTGTGTTGCCGCCATGAGCAGATTCATCTCCAAGTCCACGGAACGTGCCCTTCCCTTTTTCAAGATCTTGAAGAAAGCAGGGCCGATGCAGTGGACCCCAGAGGCCGAGGCAGGACTGCAAGATTTGAAGAAATACCTCTCCTCTACCCCAGTGCTGGTTGCGCCCAGACCACAAGAACCGTTGCTGCTTTATCTAGCGGCAACAAATCAGGTGGTTAGTGCTGCACTAGTGGCGCAGAGAGAGGTCGATGAGGAGACAGCAGCAGCGGCAGAGTCGATGATTGGCGGGCCGGAACCCTTCCCGGCAGGGCTCCGCCCCGGCAAGGCTGAGCCCCCGGCAAGGTTCGGCCCCGGCAAGACTGGTGCCCATGCGACGGGACCCAGGCGACCAGGTGAAGAAGTGCAGAAGAAGAAAATGGTGCAACACCCAGTTTACTTCGTCAGCTCCCTTTTGCAGGGGGCTAGGTCGAGGTACTCAGGTGTGCGAAAGCTGCTCTTCGGCCTCCTTATGGCTTCGAGGAAGCTGCGCCATTACTTCCAAGCGCACGAGATCACGGTGGTCACCCTCCTCCTGTTGCAACGGATACTACATAACCCAGATGCAACAGGGAGGAATGTGGAAGGTGTTGGAGAACGTTGCAGAAAATTAAAATTTTCCTACGGTTTCACCAAGATCTATCTATGAGTTCATCTAAGCAACGAGTCAAGAGAGAGAGAGTTTGCATCTACATACCACTTGTAGATCGAGTACGGAAGCTTTCGAGGGAGAGGTGATGATGAAGACGTTCCCAACGTGATTCCGATCATCGATGACCAAGTGCTGAACGGACGGCACCTCCGCGTTCAACACACGTACGGGACGATGGCGTCTCCTTCGTCTTGATCCAGCAAGGAGGAAGGAGAGGTTGAGGAAGACAACTCCAATGGCAGCACGACGGCGTGATGCAGATGGAGTGACTGTTCTCCGGCAGGGCTTCGCCAAGCTTATGCGGAGGAGGAGAGGTGTTGGGGAGGGGAGGGGCTGCGCCTTCAATGGTGTTTGCAGCCCTCCCCTCACCCCTCTATTTATAGGGAAGGGAGGATGGGGCCGGCCCCCTCTAGATGCATGTAGAGGGGGGGGCGGCCAAGGGGGGGGGGGCTTGCCTCTGCCAAGGGGGGCGCCTTTAGGGTTCCCTCAACCCTAGGCGCATGGGCCAAGGGAGGGGTGCGCCCAGCCCACTAGGGGCTGGATGCCTCCCACGCAGCCCAAGTGGCCCCAAAAGGGGTGGCCCTCCCGGTGGTCCTCCGGAACCTTTCCGGTGGATCCTCCATAATACCGATATGACCAAACTTTTCGGTGTCCGCTTGACGACTTCCCATATATAAATCTTTACCTCCGGACCATTCCGAACTCCTCGTGACGTCCGGGATCTCATCCGGACTCAACAACATTCGTAATCACATACAAGTCTTCCTATTAACCCTAGCGCCACCGAACCTTAAGTGTGTAGACCCTACGGGTTCGGGAGACATGAAGACATGACCGAGACGCTCTCCGGTCAATAACCAACAGCGGGATCTGGATACCCATGTTGGTTCCCACAAGCTCCTCGATGTTGTCATCGGATGAACCACGATGTCAAGGGTTCAAGCAACCCCGTATGCTATTCCCTTTGTCAGACGGTATGTTACTTGCCCGAGACTCGATCGTCGGTATCCCAATACCTCGTTTAGTCTCGTTACGGGCAAGTCACTTTACTCGCATCAGTAATGCATGATCCCGTGACCGCACACTTTGATCACTTTGAGCTCATTATGATGATGCATTACCGAGTGGGCCCAATGAAACCTCTCCGTCATACAGAGAGACAAATCCAATTCTCGAACCGTGTCAACCCAACAGACACTTTCGGAGATACCTGTAATGCACCTTTATAGTCACCCGATTACGTTGTGACGCTTTGGTACACCCAAAGCATTCCTACGGTATCCGGGAGTTACACGATCTCACGGTCTAAGGAAGAGATACTTGACATTGGAAAAGCTCTAGCAAACGAACTACACGATCTTTGTGCTATGCTTAGGATTGGGTCTTGTCCATCACGTCATTCTCCTAATGACGTGATCCCGCTAACAATAACATCGATGTCCATAGTCGAAACCATGACTATTTGTCCACCCACGAGCTAGTCAACTAGAGGCTCACTAGGGACGTATTGTGGTCTATGTATTCACACGTGTATTACGATTTCCGGATAATACAGTTATAGCATGAATAAAAGACAATTATCATGAACAAGGAAATATAATAATAATGCTTTTATTATTGCCTCTAGGGCATATTTCCAACAGTCTCCCACTTGCACTAGAGTCAATAATCTAGTTTACATTGTGATGAATCGAACACCCATAGAGTTCTCGGTGTTGATCATGTTTTGCTGCGAGAGAGAGTTTAGTCAACGGATCTGCGACATTCAGATCCGTGTGCACTTTACAAATTTCTATGTCTCCATCTTGAACATTTTCACGGATGGAGTTGAAGCGACGCTTGATGTGCCTGGTCTTCTTGTGAAACCTGGGCTCCTTGGCAAGGGCAATAGCTCCAATGTTGTCACAGAAGAGTTTGATCGGCCCCGACGCATTGGGTATGACTCCGAGGTCGGTGATGAACTCCTTCACCCAAATTGCTTCATGCGCTGCCTCCGAGGCTGCCATGTATTCCGCTTCACATGTAGATCCCGCCACGACGCTTTGCTTGCAGCTGCACCAGCTAACTGCTCCACCATTCAACATATACACGTATCCGGTTTGTGACTTAGAGTCATCCAGATCTGTGTCGAAGCTAGCGTCGACGTAACCCTTACAAATGAGCTCTTCGTCACCTCCATAAACGAGAAACATGTCCTTTGTCCTTTTCAGGTACTTCAGGATATTCTTGACCGCTGTCCAGTGTTCCTTGTCGGGATTACTTTGGTACCTTCCTACCAAACTTACGGCAAGGTTTACATCAGGTCTGGTACACGGCATGGCATACATAATAGATCCTATGGCTGAGGCATAGGGATGACACTCATCTCTTCTTTATCTTTTGCCGTGGTCGGGCATTGAGCTGAGCTCAATCTCACACCTTGCAACACAGGCAAGAACCCCTTCTTGGACTGATCCATTTTGAACTTCTTCAAAATCTTATCAAGGTATGTGCTTTGTGAAAGACCTATGAGGCGGCTCGATCTATCCCTATAGATCTTGATGCCTAATATATAAGCAGCTTCTCCAAGGTCCTTCATTGAAAACACTTATTCAAGTAGGCCTTAATGTTGTCCAAGAATTCTATATCATTTCCCATCAAAAGTATGTCATCTACATATAATATGAGAAATGCTACAGAGCTCCCACTCACTTTCTTGTAAACGCAGGCTTCTCCATAAGTCTCAAGATAAACCCAAACGCTTTGATCATCTCATCAAAGCGAATGTTCCAACTCCGAGATGCTTGCACCAGCCCATAAATGGATCGCTGGAGCTTGCATACTTTGTTAGCATTCTTAGGATCGACAAAACCTTCCGGCTGCATCATATACAGCTCTTCCTTAAGATATCCGTTAAGGAACGCTGTTTTGACGTCCATCTGCCATATCTCATAATCATAGTATGCGGCAATTGCTAACATGATTCGGACGGACTTAAGCTTCGCCACGGGAGAGAAAGTCTCATCGTAGTCAATCCCTTGAACTTGCCCATAACCCTTAGCGACAAGTCGAGCTTTATAGATGGTGACATTACCATCCGCGTCCGCCTTCTTCTTAAAAATCCATTTGTTTTCTATCGCCGCCGATCATCGGGCAAGTCACCAAAGTCCACACTTTGTTTTCACACGTGGATTCTATCTCGGACTTCATGGCTTCTAGCCATTTGTTGGAATCTGGGCCCGCCATCGCTTCTTCATAGTTCAAGGTTCACCGTTGTCTAACAACATGATTTCCGGTGACAGGGTTGCCGTACCACTCTGGTGCGGAACGTGTCCTTGTGGACCTACGAGGTTCAGTAGCAACTTGATCCGAAGTACCTTGATCATCATCATTAATTTCCTCTTCAGTTGGTGTAGGCATCACAGGAACACTTTCCTGAGCTGCACTACTATCATGTTCAAGAGGTATTACTTCATCGAGTTCTACTTTCCTCCCACTTACTTCTTTCCAGAGAAACTCTTTTTCCAGAAAGGTTCCGTTCTTGGCAACAAAAATCTTGCCCTCGGATCTTAAGTAGAAGGTATACCCAATGGTTTCTTTAGGGTATCCTATGAAGACGCATTTTTCCGACTTGGGTTCGAGCTTTTCAGGTTGAAGTTTCTTGACATAAGCATCGCATCCCCAAACTTTTAGAAACGATACTTAGGTTTCTTCCCAAACCATAATTCATACGGTGTCGTCTCAACGGACTTAGACGGTGCCCTATTTAAAGTGAATGTAGCTGTCTCTAGAGCGTATCCCCAAAATGATAGTGGTAAATCAGTAAGAGACATCATAGACCGCACCATATCCAATAGAGTGCGATTACGACGTTCGGACATACCATTACCGAGGTGTTCCAGGCGGCGTTAGTTGTGAAACGATTCCACATTTTCTTAAGTGTGTGCCAAATTCGTGACTTAAATATTCTCCTCCACGATCTGATCGTAAGAATTTTATCTTTCGGTCACGTTGATTCTCTACTTCATTCTGAAATTCCTTGAACTTTTCAAAGGTCTCAGACTTGTGTTTCATTAAGTAGACATACCCATATCTACTCAAGTCATCAGTGAGAGTGAGAACATAACGATATCCTCCGCGAGCCTCAACACTCATTGGACCGCACACATCGGTATGTATGATTTCCAATAAGTTGGTTGCTCGCTCCATTGTTCCGGAGAACGGAGTCTTGGTCATCTTGCCCATAAGGCATGGTTCGCATGTGTCAAATGATTCATAATCTAGAGACCCAAAAGTCCATCGCATGGAGCTTCTTCATGCGCTTGACACCAATGTGACCAAGGCGGCAAGTGCCACAAGTATGTGGGACTATCGTTATCAACTTTACATCTTTTGGTATTCACGCTATGAATATGTGTAACATTACGCCGAGATTCATTAAGAATAAACCATTGACCATCGGAGCATGACCATAAAACATGTCTCTCATATAACTAGAACAACCATTATTCTCGGATTTAAATGAGTAGCCATCTCGCATTAAACGAGATCCAGATACAATGTTCATGCTCAAACTTGGCACCAAATAACAATTATTAAGGTTCAAAACTAATCCTGTAGGTAAATGAAGAGGTAGCGTGCGACGGCGATCACATCGACTCTGGAACCATTCCCGACGCGCGCATCGTCACCTCGTCCTTCGCCAGCCTCCGCTTATTCCGCAGCTCTGCTGTGAGTTACAAATATGAGCAACGGCACCGTATCAAATACCCAGGAGTTACTACAGTCTTGGTAAGGTAAACATCAATTACATGTATATCAAATATACCTTTGGTGTTGCCGGCCTTCTTATCCGCTAAGTATTTGGGGCAGTTCCGCTTCGGTGACCCTTCCCTTGCAATAAAAGCACTCGGTCTCGGGTTTGGGTCCATTCTTTGACTTCTTCCCGGCAACTTGCTTGCAGGCGCGGCAACCTCCTTGCCGTCCTTCTTGAAGTTCTTCTTACCCTTGCCCTTCTTGAACTTAGTGGTCTTATTGACCATCAACACTTGATGTTCTTTCTTGATTTCAACCTCAGCTGACTTCAGCATAGAGAACACTTCAGGAATGGTCTTTACCATCCCCTGCATGTTGTAGTTCATCACAAAGCTCTTGTAGCTTGGTGGGAGCGATCGAGGATTCTGTCAATGACCGCCTCATCGTGGAGGTTAATATCCATTGGGTCATACGGTTGTGCAACCCAGACATCTTGATATGTGCTCACCGATGTAACTGTTTTCCTCCATCTTACAACTATAGAACTTGTCAGAGATGTCATATATCTCGACCCGGGCGTTAGCTTGGAAAACAAGTTTTAGCTCCTCGAACATCTCATATGCTCCGTGATGCTCAAAACGCTTTTGGAGCCCCGGTTCTAAGCTGTAAAGCATGCCGCACTGAACGAGGGAGTAATCTTAAGGGCGAGTTTGCCAAGCATTCATAATGTCTTGGTTCTCTGGGATGGGAGCGTCACCTAGCGGTCCTTCTAGGACATATTGTTTCCTGGCAGCTATGAGGATGATCCTCAGGTTCCGGACCCAGTCCGTATAGTTGCTGCCGTCATCTTTCAGCTTGGTTTTCTCTAGGAACGCGTTGAAGTTCAAGTTGACATGAGCGTTGGCCATTTGATCTACAAGACATATTATGCAAAAGTTTTAGACTAAGTTCATGATAATTAAGTTCATCTAATCAAATTATTTCAATGAACTCCCACTCAGATTAGACATCCCTCTAGTCATCTAAGTGTTACACGATCCGAGTCGACTAGGCCGTGGTCCGATCATCACGTGAGACGGACTAGTCATCGTCGGTGAACATTCTCATGTTGATCGTATCTTCCATACGACTCGTGTTCGACCTTTCGGTCTCCGTGTTCCGAGGCCATGTCTGTACATGCTAGGCTCGTCAAGTTAACCCTAAGTGTTTTGCGTGTGTAAATCTGTCTTACACCCGTTGTATGTGAACGTAAGAATCCATCACACCCGATCATCACGTGGTGCTTAGAAACGCATTTAACTTTAGCAACGATGCACGCTTAGGGGAGAACACTTCTTGATATTGTTGTAAGGGATCATCTTATTTACTACCGTCGTTCTAAGTAAACAAGATGTATAAACATAATAAACATCACATGCAATTATATAGTAGTGACATGATATGGCCAATATCATAAAGCTCCATTGATCTCCATCTTCGAGGCTCCATGATCATCTTGTCACCGGCATGACACCATGATCTCCATCATCATGATCTCTATCATTGTGCCTCCATGAAGTTGTCACGCCTAACGACTACTTCTACTTCTATGGCTAACGCGTTTAGCAATAAAGTAAAGTAAGTTACATGGCGTTCTTCAATGACACGCAGGTCATACAAAATAAAGACAACTCCTATGGCTCATGCCGGTTGTCATACTCATCGACATGCAAGTCGTGATTCCTATTACAAGAACATGATCTCATACATCACAATGTGTCATTCATCATTCATCACAACTTGGCCATATCACATCACATGACAATCGCTGCAAAAACAAGTTAGACGTCCTCTAATTGTTGTTGCATCTTTTACGTGGCTGCAATTGGGTTCTAGCAAGAACGTTTTCTTACCTACGAATAACCACAACGTGATCTTGTCAACTTCTATTTACCCTTCATAAGGAAACTTTTCATCGAATCCGCTCCAACTAAAGTGGGAGAGACAGACACCCGCCAGCCACCTTATGCAACTAGTGCATGTTAGTCGGTGGAACCGGTCTCACGTAAGCGTACGTGTAAGGTTGGTCCGGGCCGCTTCATCCCACAATACCGCGGAAGCAAGATAAGACTAGTAGCGGCAAGTAAATTGACAAGATCCATGCCCACAACTAAATTGTGTTCTACTCGTGCAATAGAGAACTACGCATAGACCTAGCTCATGATGCCACTGTTGGGGAACGTTGCAGAAAATTCAAATTTTCCTACGGTTTCACCAAGATCTATCTATGAGTTCATCTAAGAAACGATTCAAGAGAGAGAGTTTGCATCTACATACCACTTGTAGATCGAGTACGGAAGCGTTCGAGGGAGAGGTGATGATGAAGACGTTCCCAACGTGATTCCGATCACCGATGACCAAGTGCTGAACGGACAGAACCTCCGCGTTCAACACACGTACGGGACGATGGCGTCTCCTTCGTCTTGATCCAGCAAGGAGGAAGGAGAGGTTGAGGAAGACAACTCCAATGGCAGCACGACGGCGTGATGCAGATGGAGGACTGTTCTCCCAAGCAGGCTTCGCCAAGCTTATGCGGAGGAGGAGAGGTGTTGGGAGGGAGGGCTGCGCCTTCAATGGTGTTTGCAGCCCTCCCTCACCCCTCTATTTATAGGGAAGGGAGGAGGGGCGGCCCCTCTAGATGCATCTAGAGGGGGCCAAGGGAGGGGCTTGCCCCCAAGCAAGGGGCGCCCCTTTAGGGTTCCCTCAACCCCTAGGCGCATGGGCCAAGGGAGGAGGTGCGCCCAGCCCACTAGGGGCTGGATGCCTCCCACGCAGCCCAAGTGGCCCCCCAAAAGGGGTGGCCCCTCCCGGTGGTCCTCCGGAACCTTTCCGGTGGATCCTCCATAATACCGATATGACCTGAAACTTTTCCGGTGTCCGTTTGACGACTTCCCATATATAAATCTTTACCTCCGGACCATTCCGGAACTCCTCGTGACGTCCGGGATCTCATCCGGACTCAACAACATTCGGTAATCACATACAAGTCTTCCTATTAACCCTAGCGCCACCGAACCTTAATTGTGTCGACCCTACGCGTAAGGGAGACATGAAGACATAACCGAGACGCTCTCCGGTCAATAACCAACAGCGGATCTGGATACCCATGTTGGTTCCCACACGCCTCGATGTTTTCATCGGATGAACCACGATGTCGAGGGTTCAAGCAACCCCGTATGCTATTCCCTTTGTCGACGGTATGTTACTTGCCCGAGACTTCGATCGCCGGTATCCCAATACCTCATTTAGTCTCGTTACGGGCAAGTCACTTTACTGCATCGTAATGCATGATCCCGTGACCAGACACTTGATCACTTTGAGCTCATTATGATGATGCATTACCGAGTGGGCCCAATGATACCTCTCCGTCATACGGAGTGACAAATCTGTCTCGATCCGTGTCAACCCAATGACACTTTCGGAGATACCTGTAATGCACCTTTATAGTCACCCAGTTACGTTGTGACGTTTGGTACACCCAAAGCATTCCTACGGTATCCGGGAGTTACACGATCTCACGGTCTAAGGAAGAGATACTTGACATTGGAAAAGCTCTAGCAAACGAACTACACGATCTTTGTGCTATGCTTAGGATTGGGTCTTGTCCATCACGTCATTCTCCTAATGACGTGATCCCGTTGTCAATGACATCCGATGTCCATAGTCAGGAAACCATGACTATCTGTCGCCAACGAGCTAGTCAACTAGAGGCTCACTAGGGACGTATTGTGGTCTATGTATTCACACGTGTATTACGATTTCCGGATAATACAGTTATAGCATGAATAAAAGACAATTATCATGAACAAGGAAATATAATAATAATGCTTTTATTATTGCCTCTAGGGCATATTTCCAACAGAAGGGGCCCTGGAGCTGTCAAGTTTTGGTTTGAGGTTCGAGAGTACCTCGACTATTCAGAGCAGAGTCTTGGCGGAGTTCGTTGCAGAATGGACCTCGACGCCCGATGAAGAGGTACAGGAGACCACTCTCCCCGGCAAGGAAACGAGTCGCAACTGGATCATGTACTTTGATGGTGCCTTCTCGCTGCAAGGCGCTGGTGCTGGTTTGCTTCTTGTCGCGCCCACGGGAGAGCACCTCAAGTATGTCGTCCAGATGCACTTCCCCCGCGAGATGTCAACCAACAACACCGCCTAGTACGAGGGTTTACTTGCCGGTCTCAGGATCGCGGCAGACCTCGGAGTTAAAAAGCTCATCGTCAGGGGCGACTCGCAGCTCGTCGTCAGGAAGATCAATAAAGATTATCAAAGCCCGTTGATGAAGGCTTACGTAGATGAGGTGAGGAAACTGGAGGAGCGCTTTGACGGTATGCAAGCGGAGCATGTCCCTCGGGCGGAGAATGACATCGCCGACTACCTGTCAAAACGCGCTGCCCTCAAGCTACCTGTGGAACCAGGTACTTTTGTGCTTCAGTTAACCCAGCCGTCCGTTGAACCATCGATGGGCAGAACAAGTGGAGGAAGCTAGGCGCCGGCAAGTACTTCCCCATTGAGCTCCCCGGAGCCGCCGGCGAAGATGTTGCCATGGATGCCGATCCTACCACGGGGCAACCGACTCCGGCAGGACCTCAGGTCATGGCCGTGGAGGCAGCTGCTCCTGTGGTAGAAGAGATGCCTTTGGTCCTTGTCGTCGAGCCACAGGCTCCGGCATGGGCACAGCACACCGTCCAATTGCTTCAAAAAGGAGAGCTTCCTGAGGAGCAGGAAGAGGCAGAAAGAGAGTCCGTCGGTTCCGCTCGGTACCAATTCGTTGACAGCGTATTGTACAGAAGAAGACCGAATGGGGTGAAATTGATGTGCATCTCGAGGGAGGAAGGACTAAAGCTGTTGGCAGAGATACATGGAGGCATATGTGGCTCCCACATAGGGTCAAGGGCCCTTGCCGGCAAGGCTTTCCGACAAGGTTTCTTCTGGCACACCGCCCTCCAGGATGCGACGGCACTAGTAACCAAGTGTGAAGCATGCCAGTTCCATTCAAAGAAGCTTCATCAACCAGCTCAAGCCCTCCAAACCATCCTTCTCTCCAGGCCGTTCTCGGTCTGGGGGCTCGACATACTGGGCCCTTTCCCCCGTACCGTCAGGGGCTTTGAGTACTTGTACGTCGCAATCGACAAGTTCACAAAGTGGCCAGAAGTGGAAGCATTAAGGAAGGTGACAGCGCAGTCAGCCATCAAGTTCTTCAAGGGACTAGTGTGCCGTTTTGGGGTGCCCAACAGGATCATCACCGACAACGGCACACAGTTCACAAGCCACACCTTCATGCAGTACATTGAGGATGTCGGCAGCAGGGTTTGTTTTGCTTCTGTGGCACATCCACGGAGCAACGGCCAAGCGGAAAGAGCAAATGCTGAAGTCCTGCGAGTCTTGAGGACAAGGCTTTTGACAGACTGCGCAAAAGCGGGAGGCGCTGGATTGATGAGTTGTCGGCGGTTCTTTGGTCGATCGTAACGACGCCAAATCGAGCCACCGGCTAGACACCCTTTGCCCTGGTTTACGGGGCAGAAGCAGTACTCCCCACGGAACTCATATACGGGTCACCTCGAGTGCTCGCTTATGATGAGCTTGAGCAAGATCGATTGCGGCAAGATGATGCGACGCTCCTTGTGGAAGATCGTCTCCGGCGGCCGTGGAGAGCAAAGACGCTATCAAAGAAGCCTTGCGCCGCTACCATAGCCGCAAGGTTCATGCCCGGAGCTTTGACGAAGGAGACCTTGTTCTTCGGCACGTTCAGTCAGCCAAGAATTCCAACAAGTTGACGCCGAAGTGGGAAGGCCCTTATCGGGTAACACGAGTCACCAGGCCCGGCGCAGTCCGGCTGGAGACCGAAGATGCCATTCTAGTGAGTAACTCCTGGAACATCGAGCATCTTCGCAAGTTTTTCCCATAAGGCACGACTGCCGGGCCTCTCGGCGAGCCACCCTTTTGTACAAGCCTTGCCGGCAAGGCATTTAACCCTTTGTACAAAGCCAGGCGCAGACCCTGAGCATAAATAAACAAAGCGCTGGCGCCCTAAGTTATTGCATGCATGCTAGGTTGAGTCTCTTCCTTGGTTAGGGTTGATAGTGCTTAGCGGCGGCTAACCCCTAGCTTAGAGGTCGAAAAGCGTCTCTCTGTTCTTCTCTGTCTCCTTTGGTTCGCAGGGCACGTAAGTATTCTTGCCGAGCTGTTTTGGAAGAAAGGGAACAGATCGACGCCCGGGCCCCGGCAAGCCAGAGTTGCCGGGGGCTGCAAGAACAAGGGTCCCTCCGCGGCAAGCCAACATCGCCGGGGGCTGCAGATCCAGATAAGTGCTTTATCCTCTATCATGCATTTCGTTATGGACTGGGATACATGAAACCCCGTTCTATTTTTTGAGCTACTGTGCTCCCCCTTCTCGGCACCCAAGGATTATCCTCGGTCTGGATTTGGTCCGAGTCAAGGGCAAAGAAAGAGAAGGAACGGGGGACCAAAGCCCACCTCATCCCTGCCTCCGCCAAGAGCGTGAGAAAGGTCGAGCGAAGTGGGGAAATGGCAAGGCCTGTTGCCGGGCGAGAAAACGTTTGTCTTAAAGATAACAAGGACTCACTCCTTGTCGTGGGTTCCTCTCGCGAACAAAAATCCCGGCAAACATCTCTTTTTCATTAAAAAAAACATCCCATACAGGTACAGTTCATACGAAATGAAAAACATGAGCCATGGGATTACGAGCTTTAAATTCTACTAAGGCCCGAAGGCTTACAAACTAAAAAGAGATAAGATGCCCGTAATCCCTTTCTTGTCCCTCTCCTCAGGAAATGGAACAAGAAAAGGAGGAGGGAAGTAAATGGGAGGCTCCCCAACGGTTTCAAAGAGACACGCAAGCCGCCTCTTTCCTGTCCACCACAAGGTGACGCCAGCATGCTTCCGTCATGCGCATGTGCACGACCCCCACACCGCACATTCAACACGGGTTGTGGGGAAGCGCAGCGGACGGAACAGTGGCCGCGGTAAAAATCCGCCCCGACTGCCCACGCACTGTTCTGGGCCTGGCCCAACAATGTGATGTGCTTATGTGTGGCCTAGGCCCGGGGGCTCCTGTCGGTGTACAAAAGTAGGGGCTCTGCTTTTGACCCCTTTACTTGTGCACGGGCAGTCAGAGCCTCCCGCCACGACCACGCATAGACATAGCAGGAAAGGGGAGCTGGAGAGGAGCCAAAGCCATGAAGACAAATGAAGCAACGACAAGGACCAAGGCCACAAGGATCGGATGGCGGAAGCACGTTTTCCCGGCAAGGACCCTTGCCAGGGCAGCCACAGCGGCCCTGGCAAGACCCTTGACGGGGCAGCCCGCCCACGCCAGCCGAGTGAGCCACCCTTGAGCCCACCAATGCTCAGACAAATGCGTTGGGACAGGGCTCGGGAGGCACCTCCGTGGTGGCATGCAGATCTTTGTGAAGACATAAAATGCTCAAGATCTAATTAGGATAAGAGGGCAACTATCCTCACCAAAGAAACCCACAAGACCCCCGGCAAGACCCTTGCCGGGGAGGCCAGCGCGCCATGGCAAGACCCTTGCCGGGGAGGCCAGCGTGCCACGACAAGACCCTTGCCGGGCCACCCGGCAAGACCCTTGCCGGGCCACCCGACAAGGCCCTTGCCAAAGCGCACCAGCTGGGCCACTGCCAGGCCCGCACCAGATAAGTCTTCGCCGCCGTTCGCATGCGGCTGCCGACCCAACCAGCTGGGCAGGCACCTGCGTGGCGGCATGCAATCCTTCATGGAGGCTCCACCACCGCGCCACCTCAGCTGACTGCCTGCCTACAAGGGACCGCATGCGTCGCTAGCCAGGGCACGTGTCGAAGCAATGAGGAGCGGCGACGGACGGGACGTGCCTCGCCCCCGTCCCCAATAAAGCGAAGGGACACCTAAGCCTCACATTAAATGCGTCTTGTCCTGTAATACTAGCGATAGACTCGTGACATTGTAGCACTTTCCACCTCATGTGTGCCACTGTGGCAGCCCCTTTCGCCTATAAAAGGAGGCCCACGGCGCACAGAGAAAGGATTCGGCTCTTTGGAACCTCGCAGCACCTAGAGCTAGTTCGAGAGCTCAAGAACACTAAATACATCCACCAAAGCAGGAATAGGGTTTTACGCATCCTTGGGGCCCGAACCTGGGTAAAATCCCTTTGTGTTGTCTGGTGGTCTCGCTCTTCTCACGATCCCCGCGCCCCGCAACCGTAGAAGGGATTCCAGTGATCCCATAGGTGTCGTCTCCCACCGACAGTAGTACTCCCTCCGTCCGGAAATACTTGTCACCAAAATGGATAAAAGGATATGTATCTAGATGTATTTTAGTTCTAGATACATCCGTTTTTGTCCATTTTGATGACAAGTATTTTCGGACGGAGGGAGTAATAGATATGTCAATTTCTCCCTCATTTTATTGGACCTAGGATGGTTTTGTGATTTCGCTGAAGTAGTATCATGATGGGTATGTGGTAGAGACATCTTAATTTGTTCTAACAAGGATGTGTAATGATGATAGTTACATCTTGGTCATATCATTGGTTGGTATACACTTTACAAATACATTGGACGACTGTCCATTAATTGCTCTGTCGTGCTCTAATCTGGGATGTTATAATATGTGCATGTATTAATGTATTAGCATTGGCATAGGATTTCGTGGACATAGTTGGCCCCTCATTTTTTATATTCCGTGAAAGCCCAAAGATGGACACAGTTGTCCGAAAAAATCTATGCAATCTTTCATTTTGCTTTTATCACTAGTAGTACATGCCGAATCTTTGCTGGTTAGCCAACACCATAAAGAGCATAGGAGAGAGAGAGGACAAAATTTATGGGTGTATTTATAGAGGAACGGACGAGGACGATCCATGGACAAAGAAAAAAAATCTTCGAGGCAAAAATACTGCCCAACTCTCTTCTCCACTTAAACCCACGATAAATTGCCAAGGATTGGTTTGTACCCATGGTAATGCTAATCCACAAAACCTCCACAGTTATTCGGTAATGTTTGAGTAGTCCATCAACACTATGGTGGTTGTGTGGTAGTAATAGATATATTAATTTCCCCCTCATTTTCTTATTCCTAGGTATGGGTATGATGTATCAACACTATGGTGGTTTCGTCAAAGTAGTACCATCATTCGGTAATTTTCTTATTCGGTAATGTTTGAGTAGTCCATCAACACTATGGTGGTTTCGTCAAAGTAGTACCATTATGGGTATGATGTGGATATATCTTAGTTTGTCCGGACAGGGATAGCAGTTACATCTTCATCCTATCATTGAGTAGTATACGCTTTATAAATACATTGTACGAGCGTCAATCAATGGCT
This sequence comes from Aegilops bicornis, assembly GCA_021605145.1. Taxonomy (NCBI): domain Eukaryota; kingdom Viridiplantae; phylum Streptophyta; class Magnoliopsida; order Poales; family Poaceae; genus Aegilops; species Aegilops bicornis. The sequence continues at coordinate 134,959,850 of CM038671.1, forward strand.
CCGTCATGCTCTAATTTCGGGTGTTATTTATCTGCATGTATTAATGTATTTGCACTCGCATAGGGTTGCATGGACTTGGTTGGCACTCATTTTTTGTAATCTGTGAAAGCCCAAAGATGAACACTGTTGTGCGACAAAAGCTATGCGATTGATCCTTATGTGCTTATCATCAGTAGAACATGCCAGCATCTTTGCTGGTTAGCGAACACCATCAAGAGCATAGGGAGAGAGAGAGAACTCGTGATCCTTTTCAACTCCTTGTTGCTTATGTGTTAAGTGTTAACGTTGCTGTTTACTTTACATGACAGCCTGATGCCTACTACGCAACCTTCTTCTTGTAGACGTTGTTGGGCCTCCAAGTGCAGAGGTTTGTAGGACAGTAGCAAATTTCCCTCAAGTGGATGACCTAAGATTTATCAATCCTTGGGAGGTGTAGGATGAAGATGGTCTCTCTCAAGCAACCCTGCAACCAAATAACAAAGAGTCTCTTGCGTCCCCAACTAACCCAATACAATGGTAAATTGTATAGGTGCACTAGTTCGGCGAAGAGATGGTGATACAAGTGCAATATGGATGGTAGATATAGGTTTTTGTAATCTGAAAATATAAAAAAGCAAGATAATAAATGATAAAAGTGAGCGTAGACGGTATTGCAATGCTAGGAAACAAGCCCTAGGGTTCATACTTTCAATAGTGCAAGTTCTCTCAATATTCAGAACATAATTGGATCATATAACTATCCGTCAACATGCAACAAAGAGTCACTCCAAAGTCACGAATGCGGAGAACAAACGAAGAGATTATTGTAGGGTACGAAAACACCTCAAAGTTATCCTTTCTGATCGATCTATTCAAGAGTCTGTAATAAAATAACACGAAGCTATTCTTTCCATTCGATCTATCATAGTGTTCATACTAGAATAACACATTAAGACACAAATCAACCAAAACCCTAATGTCACCTAGATACTCCAATGTCACCTCAAGTACCCGTGGGTATGATTATACGATATGCATCACACAATCTCTGATTCATCTATTCAACCAACACAAAGAACTTCAAAGAGGGCCCCAAAGTTTCTACCGGAGAGTCAAGACGAAAACGTGTGCCAACCCCTATGCATAAGTTCACAAGGTCACTGAACCCGCAAGCTGATCACCAAAACATACATCCAGAGATCACGTGAATATCCCATTGTCACCACAGATAAGCACATGCAAGACATAAATCAAGTGTTCTCAAATCCTTAAAGACTCAATCAGATAAGATAACTTCAAAGGGAAAACTCAATCCATTACAAGAGAGTAGAGGGGGAGAAACATCATAAGATCCAACTATAATAGCAAAACTCACGATACATCAAGATTGTGCCAAATCAAGAACACGAGAGAGAGATCAAACACATAGCTACTGGTACATACCCTCAGCCCTGAGGGTGAACTACTCCCTCCTCCTCATGGAGAGCGCCGGGATGATGAAGATGGCAACCAGTGAGGGATCCCCCCTCCGGCAGGGTGCCGGAACAGGGTCCTGATTTGTTTTTGGTGGCTAAAGAGGCTTGCTGCGGTGGAACTCCCGATCTAGGTTATGTTCTTGAAGTTTGGGTATATATAAGAGGTGTTGGAGTCGGTAACAAGTCAGGGGGTCTCCGAGGGGGCCACGAGGTAGCGGGGCGCGCCCAGGGGGGTAGGGCGCGCCCCCCACCCTCGTGGGTGCCTCGGGACTCTTCTGGCCCATCTCCGATACTCCGTGGGCTTCTTCTGGTCCAAAAAATAATCTCCGTCGATTTTCAGGTCAACTGGACTCCGTTTGGTTTTCCTTTCCTGCGATACTCAAAAACAAGGAAAAAACTTAAACTGGCACTGGGCTCTAGGTTGATAGGTTAGTCCCAAAAATCATATAAAATAGCATATAAATGCATATAAAATATCCTAGAAGGATAATATAATAGCATGGGACAATAAACAATTATAGATACGTTGGAGACGTATCAAGCATCCCCAAGCTTAATTCATGCTCGTCCTCGAGTAGGTAAATGATAAAGACAGAATTTTTGATGTGGAATGCTACCTAACATAATTATCAATGTAATTTTATTTATTGTGGCATGAATGTTCAGATCCGAAAGATTCAAGACAAAAGTTTAATATTGACATAAAAATAATAATAATACTTCAAGCATACTAACTAAGCAATTATGTCTTCTCAAAATAACATGGCCAAAGAAAGCTCATCCCTACAAAATCGTATAGTTAAGCCATGTTTCATTTTCGTCACACAAAATGCTCTCATCATGCACAACCCCAATGACAAGCCAAGCAATTGTTTCATACTTTAGTATTCTCAAACTTTTTCAACTTTCACGCAATATATGATCGTGAGCCATGGACATAGCACTATGGGTGGAATAGAATATAATGATGGGATTTGTGTGGAGAAAAAAGGAGAAAGTCTCACATCGATTCGGCCAATCAACGGGCTATGGAGATGTCCATCAATTGATGTCAATGCAAGGAGTAGGGATTGCAATGCAACGGATCACGAAGACCTAGGGCATTCGAGGAGGCACATTGTTGGAATATACAAGCCAAGATCTATAATGAAAAATTCCCACTAGTATATGAAAGTGACAAAATAAGAGACTCTCTATCATGTAGATCATGGTGCTACTTTGAAGCACAAGTGTGGAAAAGGATAGTAGCATTGTCCCCTTTTTTTTCTTTTTTTGGTCCTTTCCTTTTTTTGGCCTTTCTCTTTTTTTCTTTTTTTATTTTTCCTTTTTTTGGCCTTTCTCCCTTTTTTATGGGACAATGCTCTAATAATGATGATCATCACACTTCTATTTATTTACAACTCAATGATTACAACTCGATACTAGAACAAAATATGATTCTATATGAATGCCTCCGGCAGTGTACCGGGATGGGCGATGAATCAAGAGTGACATGTATGAAAAATTATGCATGGTGGCCTTGCCACAAATACGATGTCAACTACATGATCGTGCAAGGCAATATGACAATGATGAAGCGTGTCATAATAAACGGAATAGTGGAAAGTTGCATCGCAATATATCTCGGAATGGCTCTGGAAATGCCATAATAGGTAGGTATGGTGGCTGTTTTGAGGAAGATATAAGGAGGCTTATTTGTTATAGAGCATATCATATCACGGGGTTTGGATGCACCGGCGAAGTTTTCACCAAGTCTCGAGGTGAGAAAGGGCAATGCACAGTACCGAAGAGGCTAGCAATGATGGAAGGGTGAGAGTGCGTATAATCCTTGGACTCAACATTAGTCATAAAGAACTCACATACTTATTGCAAAAATCTACAAGTCATCAAAACCAAGCACTACGCGCATGTTCCTAGGGGGATAGATTGGTAGGAAAAGACCATCACTCGTCCCCGACCGCCACTCTTAAGGAAGGAAATCAAAGAAACATCTCATGCTTCAAATTTATCACACAACGTTTACCATACGTGCATGCTACGGGACTTGCAAACCTGAACACAAGTATTTCTCAAATTGACAATTCCTCCACTAGCATGACTCTAATATCACCATCTTCATATCTCAAAACAATCATCAAGCATCAAACTTCTCATAATATTCAATGCACTTTATATGGAAGTTATTATTATATCCCTCTTGGATGCCCATCATATTAGGACTAAATTCATAACCAAAGAAAATTACCATGCTGTTCTAAAAGACTCTCAAAATAATATAAGTGAAGCATGAGAGATCAATAATTTCTATAAAATAAAACCACCACCTTGCTCTAAAAAGATATAAGTGAAGTACTAGAGCAAATGACAAACTACTCCGAAAAATATAAGTGAAGATCAATGAGTAATTGAATAATTATGTAACTATGTGAATACTCTCTAACATTTAATAATTTCAGATCTTGGTATTTTATTCAAACATGAAGCAAAACAAAATAAAATAAAATGACGCTCCAAGCAAAACACATATCATGTAAAAATATAGCTCCAAGTAAAGTTAACGGTGAATGAAGACGTAAGAGGGGATGCCATCCGGGGCATCCCCAAGATTAGGATCTTGGTTGTCCTTGAATATTACCTTGGGGTGCCTTTGGCATACCCAAGCTTAGTCTCTTTCCACTCCTTATTCCATAGTCCATCGAATCTTTACCCAAAACTTGAAAACTTCACAACACAAAACTTAACAGAAAACTCGTAAGCTCTGTTAGTATAAGAAATAAATCACCACTTAGGTACTGTTGTGAACTCATTATAAATTCATATTGGTGTAATATCTATTGTATTCCAACTTCTCTATGGTTCATACCCTCCAATACTACTCATAGATTCGTCAAAATAAGCAAACAACGCATAGAAAACAGACTGTCAAAAACAGAACAGTCTGTTGTAATCTGTATCATTCGAATACTTCTGTAACTCCAACAATTCTGAAATAAATTGGTGGACCTGAGGAATTTGTCTATTAATCTTCTGCAAAAAGAATCAACTCAAAATAACTCTTCTTTAAAAAATGACAGCTAATCTCGTGAGCGCAAAGTTTCTGTATTTTACAGCAAGATCACATTAACTTTCACCCAAGTCTTCCCAAAGGTTCTACTTGGCACTTTATTGAAACAAAAACTATAAAACATGATTACTACAGTAGCTTAATCATTTGAACACTCAAAAGAAGTAAAGGTAAATATTGGGCTGTCCCCCAACGAGCGCTTTTCTTTAATGCCTTTTTAGCTAGGCATGATGATTTCAATGATGCTCGCATAAAAGATAAGAATTGAAACATAAAGAGAGCATCATGAAGCATATTACTAACACATTTAAGTCTAACCCACTTACTATGGGTAGGGATTTTGTGATCAAACAACTTATGGGAACAATAATGAACTAGCATAGGAAAGCAAAACAAGCAAATCTTCAAGATTTTCAACACATAGAGAGGAAACTTGATATTATTGCAATATGTAGAAGCATATGATCCTCTCTCATAATAATTTTCAGTAGCATCATGAATGAATTCAACCATATAACCAGCACATAAATCATTCTATTCATGATCTACTTGCATAGAAATTTTACTACTCTCCACATAAGCAAATTTATTCTCATCAATAGTAGTGGGAGCAAACTCAACAAAATAACTATCATGTGAGGCATAGTCCAATTGAAAATTAAAATCATGATGACAAGTTTCATGGTTATCTTTATTCTTTATAGCATACGTGTCATCAAAATAATCATCATAAATAGGAGGCATGCTTTCATCATAATAAATTTGCTCATCAAAACTTGGGGGACTAAACATATCATCTTCATCAAACATAGCATCACTAAGCTTGTGGCTTTGCATATCATTAGCATCATGGGTATTCAAAGAATTCATACTAAAAACATTGCAATCATGCTCATCATTCACATATTTTATGCCAAGCATTCTATGTAATTCATCTTCTAGTACTTGAGCACAATTATCGGAATCCTTGTTTTCACGAAAGACATTAAAAAGATGAAGCATATGAGGCATCCTCAATTCCATTTTTTTAGTTTCTTTTATGAACTAAACTAATGATAAACAAGAAACTAAAAGTTTCGATTGCAAGATCTAAAGATATACCTTCAAGCACTCACCTCCCCGGCAACGGCACCAGAAATTGCTTGATGTCTACTACGCAACCTTCTTCTTGTAGACGTTGTTGGGCCTCCAAGTGCAGAGGTTTGTAGGATAGTAGCAAATTTCCCTCAAGTGGATGACCTAAGGTTTATCAATCCGTGGGAGGCATAGGATGAAGATGGTCTCTCAAGCAACCCTGCAACCAAATAACAAAGAGTCTCTTGTGTCCCCAACACACCCAATAAAATGGTAAATTGTATAGGTGCCTTAGTTCGGCAAAGAAATGGTGATACAAGTGCAATATGGATGGTAGATATAGGTTTTCTTAATCGGAAAATATAAAAAAATCAAGGTAACTAATGATAAAAGTGAGCGTAGATGGTATTACAATGCTAGGAAACAAGGCCTAGGGTTCATAGTTTGACTAGTGCAAGTTCTCTCAATAATAATAACATAATTGGATCATATAACTATCCCCCAACATACAACAAAGAGTCACTCTAAAGTCACTAATAGTGGAGAACAAATGAAGAGATTATTGTAGGGTACAAAACCACCTCAAAGTTATCCTTTCTGATCGATCTATTCACGAGTCCGTAGTAAAATAACACGAAGCTATTCTTTCCGTTTGATCTATCATAGAGTTTGTACTAGAATAATAGCTTAAGACACAAATCAACCAAAACCCTAATGACACCTAGATACTCCAATGTCACCTCAAGTATCCGTGGGTACGATTATACGATATGCATCACACAATCTCAGATTGATCTATTCAACCAACACAAAGAACTTCAAAGAGTGCCCCAAAGTTTCTACCGGAGAGTCAAGACGAAAACGTGTGCCAACCCCTATGCATAAGTTCACAAGGTCACTGAACCCGCAAGTTGATCACCAAAACATACATCCAGTAGATCACGTGAATATCCCATTGTCACCATAGATAAGCACATCCAAGACATACATCAAGTGTTCTCAAATCCTTAAATACCCAATCCGATAAGATAACTTCGAAGGGAAAACTCAATCCATTACAAGAGAGTAGAGGGGGGAAACATCATAAGATCCAACTATAATAGCAAAGCTCGCGATACATCAAGATTGTGCCAAATCACAAATCAAAAACACGAGAGAGAGTGAGAGATCAAACACATAGCTACTGGTGCATACCCTCAGCCTCGACGGTGAACTACTCCCTCCTCGTCATGGAGAGCGCCGGGATGATGAAGATGGCCACCGGTGAGGGATCCCCCCTCCGGCAGGGTGCCGGAACAGGGTCCCTATTGGTTTTTGGTGGCTATAGAGGCTTGTGGTGGCGGAACTCCCGATCTAGGTTATGTTCTGGAAGTTTGGGTATATATAAAAGGTGTTGGAGTCGGGAACAAGTCAGGGGGTGTCCAAGGCGGCCTCGGGACTCTTCTGGCCCATCTTCGATACTCCGTGGGCTTCTTCTGGTCCAAAAATAATCTCCGTTGATTTTCAGGTCAACTGGACTCCGTTTGGTTTTCCTTTCCTGCGATACTCAAAAACAAGGAAAAAAACATAAATTGGCACTGGGCTCTAGTTTAATAGGTAAGTCCCAAAAATCATATAAAATAGCATATAAATGCATATAAAACATCCTAGAAGGATACTATAATAGCATGGAACAATAAAAAATTATAGATACGTTGAAGACGTATCACAACCCATGTTTGTAGAAGTCAGTTAATTGAGAAATGGATAGCTGAATCTTTTCCATGCACACCCACTTTTTATTTAGCTTGTTTAGGTTAAAAGAATAAATGTCAACCGACACTTGCATATGTTCAACACGCATTGTCATTGTATTTTCCAAGCAATAATAGTCTGGGCAGGCGTACGTGTCGGTCATCCGGATTGTGCACATGAGAAGGGATTTAGCCAGGTTCAGGCCCTCAGTTCGAGGTAATACCCTACTTCCTGCTTTTCTAGAATGATTTCTACAATCATATATGAGAACTACGTTTTGTGTCTATACAAACTGGTTCGATCGGTAGATCGTATGTGGTGCCGTGCCACACCTTATATGCTTGGTCCCTTCTCAGCCTCTTCAAAGTATAATAAGTCTTCCAAGCCGATGCATGGCCACAAGTGACTTGCATGTTATGTGTGGGACGAACTTGCTCTGCCATAGATGAAACCATTAAGCAACACCCATGAGAGCGAGGCACATGCACACACTATGAAGCCCACTAGTTGTTGGGGCGCACCCTGGGTGCGCCACTTGAGGCGTGCATGTGCGGTGCCAGGTATGGAGCGTCCATGCAGCTGCATTGTTGCGTTTTTTGTTACCACATGCACATGCCAGTGATCTTGCCTGCTCAAGTCAAAAGGAAAGCGACAACCATCATAGGCAAAGATGCAGGATTTGAACTTTAACTCAAGTTAACTACGCTATATAAGTCTACTTGGAAAAATATTTGATTTTCTTGACCATTTAAAAATCTCATTTCCCATACAAAATCGTGAACTAAAACAAGATATTTCAGTTCAAACTTCTAATTAACATTGACCACCAATGGAAAGCTACAAACATGAAAAGGATTGAGGACTTCAATCCACAATTAGAAGACAACGTGTGAGTTAGCAGGGATCATCCTTGACAACAAGCAAACATCACATGTAAGATCCGATGTAACTCTTGGATTACCTATAAAACAAAATAATTTGTAACATCTGATCATGTCATGTGTTATCTCTCAGGAAAAGATACTAATTATCCACTGAGTTTCAATACCGAAATAAAATATGATGTTCTAGAAAAGGAAGATTCATTTATTTCCAAAGAAAGTCCAGAACCCGAGTTTCATAGTGCAATCATAAGACATATTCAAATTGAACTCAGCAATCGACATAAAAAATCAATAGCATTTTAAATCTTAGACTCTTAATACATACCCAATAAAGAAGTGTGGAAAAAAATTGTTTATATTGATTTGTCCAAACAAATGAGGAAAACATTCAAGAGCCCTGCATGTAAAGAGGAAAAACCGTTATTATATTGGTTAAACAAGAAAAGTAGGTCATTTCTGGGATAGAGAGAGAGAGAGAGAGAGAGAGCACAAACTGATACAGAACAAATAAATACTAATTGTTCACAAAGTTAGTTAGGTACCATAAGCAAATGATACTTATTAATTTATAATCTATCCTAGACTAAACTGAGAATTAATTTTTTTCGAAAAGGGGGAGCTCCCCGGCCTCTGCATCAGAAAGATGCATACGTCCACCTCAATAAATAAACAGGTTCAACAAAGTCGTATAGTCTTCAACAAAATAAAAGCAAGCTCACCAAGAGCATCACAGCTAAACCAGAATAAACCACAATGGCCACAACCGGCAGGTAAACAAAATAGGAGCACTAAATGCCTATCCTATTACATGATCGCCAACCAAACCGGTTGAAGATATCCCGCGCTACCATCTCCCACCGGACAGATCCAGTAACCAAACGCTCCCTGGCCTCCGTCGGAGTGAGTAAGGACCACATACGGATCAGCGCCGTAGCACGGAATAAAACCTGCAAAAAATGAATAGTAGTTATTCTGTTAAAGACCAAATCATTTCTGCAGTTCCAAATTGCCCATAACAACGCATACACTCCTACACGAATATGTCTAGCTGTTTCGGACTCTATCCCATCCAGCCACGTTCCAAATAACGACCCGACCGTACTCGGAGGAGTAATGTTAAAAGCAATTTGCAATAATGCGCCACAAAATTGTCGCCAAAGGACAATCGAGGAAGAGATGCTGAATGGTCTCGCCCCGATCACAGGTTACACCTAGTAGATCCAGTCCAATTGCGCTTGACCAAGTTGTCCTTTGTTAAAATTACCTGTTTATGGACAAACCACATAAACACTTTAATTTTCAAAGGCACTTTTACTTTCCAAACATGTCTGGTACTAGGAATGATCGTGGAATTGATGACATCGGTGTACATCGACTTGACAGTAAATTGTCCGTTCCTAGTAAGCTTCCAACTTAACTGATCGGGCTGTTGCGCTAGCTGGACTTCCATGAGTCTACGCACCAAATGGAGCCAAGCTTCCCATCTCTCACCAACAAGCACCAGCCGAAACTGAATGTTAAGTGGAATGGACTGCATTATCGTTGCAACTAGCGCATCACGTCGCTGGACAACTCGATACAATGTTGGGTATTGTATTGCAAGAGGTGTATCACCCAGCCAGGTGTCCTCCCAGAAACGTGTGTCATTTCCATCACCGACAATAAACTTTGTTCTACTAAAGAAGGTTACCTTGACTCTCATAAGCCCCTTCCAAAACGGTGAATCAGTTGGTCTCACTATCACCTGTGACAAAGTTTTGGACTGCAGATACTTGTTACGAAGAATCTGCTCCCAAGTTGCATCAGTCGGACCCGAAAGCTTATACAGCCACTTACTAAGCATGCATCTGTTCTTGACCTCAAGATTTTCGATACCCAACCCCCCTTGGTCCTTAGGTCTACAAATGACATCCCACTTAGCTTAGTCTATACTTTCTCTTAAGTTCATCACCGCCGTAAAAATCTTGATCGGTAGAAGTCCGTCGTTTCCTAACCCCAACCGGGACCTCAAAGAAAGATAAAAGGAACATCGGCATACTTGTGAGTACCGAATTAATAAGAATTAACCGCCTCCATACGACATAAGTTTGCCCTTCCAAAGAACTCAGCTTTCTTTTCAAACCGATCCTCAGCGCACTTCCACTCTCGGTTTGTAAGCTTACGATGGTGAATAGGTATACCTAAGTAAGTGAAAGGTAAACCTCCTAATTCACATCCGAACAATTGCCTATATGCCTCCTGTTCCTCCTTGGCTCTACCAAAACAGAACAGTTCGCTTTTATGAAAGTTAATCTTTAACCCAGACAATTGTTCAAATAAGCAAAGCACCAGCTTCATATTTCGCTTTTGCTGTGTCATGCTCCATAAAGATGATAGTATCATCCGCTGCATCAGAAGATGGACACCCCCCCATCGACTAGGTTGGGCACCAAGCCTCCCAACTAACCGGCCTCCTTTGCCCGACCTATTAGGATTGCCAACATGTCAACCACAATGTTGAACAACACAGGGGACATTGGATCTCCTTGTCGCAGACCCTTATGTGTCTGGAAATAATGCCCAATATCATCATTTACTTTAATTCCAACACTCCCTTTTTGCGTAAAGGATTCTACCTGGCGGCGCCAGGCCTCATCAAAACCCTTCATGCGCAAGGCCTGCTGAAGGAATGGCCATTTGACTTTATCGTACGCTTTTTCGAAATCCACTTTGAAAACAACCCCATCCGGTTTTTTCGTGTGGATTTCATGGAGCGTTTCATGAAGGACCACTACCCCCTCAAGGATATTCCTGTCCGGCATGAAAGCAGATTGGGTAGGCTGCACAACAGTATGCATAATCTGTGTGAGTCTATTGGTCCCGACCTTGGTGAAAATTTTGAACCGACATTAAGAAGACAGATTGGCCTGAACTGCTCAATCCTCACAGCCTCTGTTTTCTAAGGAAGAAGGGTAATCGTTCCAAAATTTAGTTGAAATAGATGAAGCTGCCCAGCAAACAAGTCATTAAACATAGGCAATAAATCCCCTTTAATGATGTGCCAACACTTCTTATAAAACTCCGCTGGGAAACCATCAGGGCCCGGCGCCTTGTTATTCTTCATTTGTGAGATGGCCTCGAGCACCTCATTCTCCGAGAAGGGAGCCGCAAGAATATCATTCTCCACCGACGTGAGCTGAGGAATATCCTCAACCCTTGACTCGTCCAGAGACACACAGTTCTCTTCTGGAGGGCCAAACAGCTGCTTATAGTATTCGGTTATGTACAATTTTAGGTTATCCTGTCCTACAATCCTACCCTCATCTTGCTCAAGCTGAAAGATCCTCTTCTTTCGATGCTTACCGTTAGCGATCATGTGAAAGAATTGTGTATTCGCGTCCCCTCGACAACTCGGGGACCTTGGCCCGCAACGCCCACTTGAACTCTTCTTCTCTAAGAAGTTCTTTGAGCCGCAATTCCGCCTCTAGCTTGGCATGAAGCTCGGCAGCCCGGCAATATCGTGGTTTCGCTTACATCCAGAGATCAGATAAGGACAAGGAGCTTTTCCTTTTCGCCTTATAAATCCCGCCAGATTCTTAGCCCACCCACGTAGGGAAGCTCCTCAAATGCCTAATCTTATTCGCCAAATACAAGCGCGGTCCTCCCTCCTGAATCCTTAGCCCACTCTCTGGCCACAAGATCCATGAAGCCCTCTCTTTCAAACCAAGCCATCTCAAAGGAAAACACATTTTTATTCCCCAGGTGCGTGGGTTCACCAGAGTCGATAAATAACGGTGTATGGTCAGAAATACCACGGGACAAGGCCCGGATAAATACCAGTGGAAACTTCATTCCCGATCCACGCTTAGCCAACACACGGTCCAACTTCTCATACGTCGGATTTGGCATCACGCTCACCAGCTTAAACTTTCTACCCGAGAGCTCAATTTCTCTCGTGTCTAGACTTTCAATGATTGTGTTAAACATGAACGACCATCGTCCATCAAAATTATCATTGTTCTTATCCTCACGCCGTCGAATAATATTGAAATCACCCCCCACCAGGATGGGCAATTGCTCGGAGCCACAAATCCGAACAAGATCAGCCAAGAACTCAGGCTTGAGCTCGGGTCAGGCAGCACCATACACCGCAACAAGGGCCCAATTAAACCCATCAACCTTCGATCGCACTCCTAAACTTAACAAAGAAAGTCTCCCATGACCACACCGCGAACCTCAAGCGCATCACACCTAACTCCGAGAAGGATTCCACCCGATCTCCCTCTCAGTGGCAAGCAATGCCAATCGAAATCTATACCTCCCGAAAGAGTATTTAGAAATTGAGGTGCGAAGTTATCTCTACCCGTCTTTGATAGAGCTATGAAATCTAAACAATGCTCGATAGATACCTCAGCAAGAAACCTTCTTTTAGCCAAGTCCTTTAGACCTCTGCTATTCCAGAATATTCCTTTCATATTTCATCATGGAATTTTTTTGCCGTACGTAGCCTAGCACTCCTACGCACCGCAGAAACCGGGTATACCTTCCTTTTCGACTTGCGCTTGGGGATCGTTTGACTCTGTATCTGGTCCTCACAACTAGTCTCAGACGGGCTAGCCAACACTATATCGTTAGACTCAGCCTGAGCATCCTCATCAGTAGTAGGTTGCATAAGATCCGCACAAAAGTTATCTAACACCCTGACCCCGAGTGCATCAACCTCAGAATCACTCATAGGTTTGACAACCGCAATATTATGGATCATCTCTAAGGCCCGTTCAGCCTCTAGGTCTAAAAGGTCATTAACAGAATTAGAAATTTCAGTGTCATTACTACCCAACGAAACACCTAATTGATTTGCATTTTTAACAATATCATCATTTGAAAAATGCAAAATGGAATTAGATGTATTGACCGACATACCCGTAGTGACCTCGACGCCACGAAGCTTGGCCGCCTCATGGCGCACCGCTGCTGAATATCGCCCACGCCAGCATGCTTTGAGTCGTCCACTCATCCGGCGCCCCTCAGACACCGGATCCTGAATCCCTCCAAACGCGATGACCTCCTCCCGAGAGATCGCAGTCGGGGTCCGGCCTCCTGTCGCACCCCAACCAGCAGACCGATCCACCTGTACGGGCTTACCCGAGATAGGCAAAGCACCCCTAGTCGAGGTGTGGTGCGGCCCACCTGGCGAAACTCGGGGTTGGGTGGGTGTAGCCCGACCAAGGGCCACCTGCCCTCGCTCCCCTCCCAGCACCGGTGAAGCTACCCGCACAGGCACCGGAGAAGAAGGAGGCTCCGAGGCCACCTGCCTCGAGTCACCTCCCGCAGGCAAAGCCGGCATCAACTGACCGGCAGACGCGACGGGGGAAGAGATATCTGAGGCCACCTGCCCCAGACACCCTCCCGACGAGGAGAGAAACTCGGAAGCCACCTGCCCCAAGTCTCCATCCTCAGCAGAAGGAGAGAGAACCGAGGCTGCCTGCCCCAGGTCACTCCCCGAAAGAACAGGAACAACAAGCTGCGGCACCTCCGAAAAAGGTGGCGCCTGCTGAGAAGGAAGAGGAGTGGCGACCGGCCGATCCCCAGGAATCGTGTCCACATCATCCTCCAAACCCAAAGCCGGTAACTCGAGCTCAAAAGCCACCTCGGACTGAACTCGATCACTCCAGAGTCTCGGCAGTGCAGAGTGGGACTCAAAAGACCCAAATCTCAGAGTCGTCGAAGGTACCACGAAAGGTGAGACTGCTCCATCCCCGGTTGATGCCAGCTCGGACCCTGGCCCCTTGGACAAGTGTCGTCCAGGATCCTCGACCGGCGACTCCCGAACCCCTGCTCCGCCATCACTCTCATGCATATCCTTATCAGAATCACGAGCCGGCGCCACCAGAAGGCTCTCATCCTCAAACTCAATATCCAAATCATATACTCTGCCTCGATAAGCCCACTTAACCACATCCGGAACATACTCAATGTTCAAAATACTAACCAAGACCCGAGCAATCCCATGAGCTCTGGTAAACTCCATGTCCACACGCTCAGGCTTCCCTACCAAAATGCCCATACTGCCCACCACCCGAGCATCCTGTAGCGGCCTCGAAGGGGCCCCGGAGAAACGCAACCATGCCTGAGTAAGTGGCGTGCCCTGTGGCTCCACAAGCTTCCACTCCTGAAACTCAAGGATACCATCCGTTCCCGGCACCTTACACATCCCAAAGCTCAACAGCCTCTGCAAATCCTCAACAGATGGAAATTCAACCCTGAACATCCTATCAGCCATACTGACAAGGTCCCACTCGAACTCCCTCAGAGCCAACTCACGTAGTCTCTCAGACGATCCGTGTGTCTCAGCCACCTCTCCTCTGGTAACCTTGACTATCCCCGTGGTCGTACTCGTGGACTCGTCAGCAGCCTCTCGCTCATTTGGAGATTCAAAAAAAGTTAACTCAGCACAGAATACTCCATACATCATGATGGACGGTGCCTGATCACGCAGCATCGGACACTCCCCAGACTCGTGTGCCAGTTTACCACAGGTATCACATAACATAGCCACACACTCCGCGATGAAGTGACCCTTGTCTCCGCACCGGTAGCAAAGCATCTTTTCCTTCCTACGCGCCCACTTAGTAGCCCTCTCAGCCTCAGACCGATCAGACAACTCCGCAGATACATCAGACATCACCTCGTTCACTGGAACCTGCACAGAGGCAAGAGCCGTCACGACCTCCATAGCGTGGCCAGGCACGGGAGCCCCCTCGGCAGACCCGTCAGATGTCGTCTGGTCGACCACAACTGGTTGTGGCGGAGGACGTGGACGGTAACGGCCACCTCTGCCTCCTCGACCACCCCGAAAGCCACGAAACCCTTGTCGCTGTCGATGTCCCGGATACGAGGGCCCCTCGACGAAACCACCTGAAGGACCCAAAAAAGGCCTCTCGGCAGATCCATCACTCTGCCAGGCATAGCCACGGCCACCACCCGTTGATGAAGAACCACGGTGCTGGCCCGCACCATAAGCATCATGTCCGTCATCCCCCCATTGTCCTCGAGGTGCAGCCGTAGACCCCGGCGGGCGAGCAACGAGATGCGGAGGAGGAGCAGGGGGCCTAGTTGTCGCAGCTCCCCGGTCCGCCGCCGGCATGGCCGCCGAACTCTTCACAGCCGGGGGCGGTCTTTGCACCGGACCCGAGGGCGGAGGAGGCCTAGGCGGCATAGCCCCCCGGCCTAGAGCCACCACCGCACCCCCCGGAGCCGGCGGCCGAACACCAGCAGCCGGCCGCCCGGACCACCTCTCCCACCAGTAAGCACAGCCTGAGCCGGCGGCCTCCCGACAGTGCCCCCGGAAGCCACCCGCGCCACCGCAGCGGGAGAGAAGGAGGCACCACCACGAGCGGTAGAAGCGGGCACCTGTAATCCGCGTCCAGCGCCCGATCCTGGCGGCGTCACGCCCCGTCCAGTGCTCGTCCCTGGTGGCGGCATTCCCGCTGCCCGCCCCACCCCAGAGGAGGGCGGCTTCTTCCCGGGAGGTGGAGCTCCGCCAGGCCCCGCCATGGACCCAAGGGGAAGAATGCGGCGCGCACGGCCCGATCCAGTGGAACGACGATGCGGCGAACGACGAACCCTAGGGCGCAGCAACGGCGAACCTGACACAAGACGATGCGTGCATGCACCCCCTCCCGTCGTAGCGTTAGTTTCCACGTCTAGCCGGGCCTCATACCCAGTAGACAGTGGCCCAAACGCAGCCGCAGGCCCAACAAGGTTCGGCTCAACCCCGATCGAGCGCACGCGATCATGATCGTCGCCGGTGCTACACGACTCAACCGACAGAGGAACCACATCCAGGTTCTCATCCGCTCCCCCATGTTGGGCCTCATGCCCAAGCACAGGTCCACCGACGGCCCACTCATCACGGCCCAAAAGCAAATTCAAACGACAAACCCTAGCCGCCCGGATCTCAGCCGCCGAACGGCTCACCGGCGCCGGCGCAGGAAGGTCCGGTCGCCCCTTCCTCTTCTTCTTCTTACGAGTCACTTTCATCCAATCATCTTGTGGAATGAAATCGGACAGGGTTAAGGGCAGGATGCTTACCTTAGGCAATGGCCCCTTCCAAGGCCGAATCGCCGTCGCCGCCGTCCTCCGATGAACAATCCAGCGAACCACCTCCACCCTATCCGTCGCACTCAGCCCGAACCTCGCCGGATCATCGGCCGGCACGATCTCATCGACCAGTGCAGCGACCTCCTCCTCTGAGTAACCGGGGTTGAACGCCTCGCAGATCACATCGGAGGGCGACGGCGAGTAGTCAGCCGGCGAACTGCCGGTGGTGTCCCCGTCGTCGTCGTCCTCGTCCGAATCCGCAAGGGCCCAGAACCTGCCCCCTACTCGCCTCGCAGAGGTAGCCGCCGGCATCGGCGTCCGGCTCGCCGCGACTACCCGAGCCATCGCAGTCGCCTCACGCGGGTACTTTAACGATAATTGCATCCACTATCAACTGAGAATTAATTAAAAGAAGCAAAATGATTAAGCAGATGAGATTGAGCCGGATCCGCGTGGCATTGCTTAGCCAACCCAGCACGGCGAGGACACACCACCGCTTGTCCGCATCGCACGTCGGCACCGCGGACGGACGTGGCAGGGTTTGTGCACGAGTCCCTCGGCACGGCGGTGCTTGACCCGCACGTTGGCGTCGAGGCGGAGCCGCATGGCCTTGAAGGTAGACACATCAAACAAGGACGTCGACGATCTCCTGGACGCCGCAGCTAGGAAGACGGTGACGGCGCCGTGGACCACTCCAGCAGGATATGGAGTTAGATGAAAGAATCAAATTATGGGTTGCAAGAAATCCCATAAGATCAAATCAAGAAGGATAGATCATTGCAACATAGCAGTGATTTCCTATTAAATTGAAGCTTCTTCTCTATGTCCTCCATTCCGTAGCAAATGACATAACCACTGTCCCCTAATTTGAGAGCGAACATGAGCAAATCACAAGAATTTAAGCTACAAAAACAGGACCACACTACTAGGGAAAACCCTGGTAGTAGCGCGGGTTTTGAGGTTATCAGCAGCGCGGGCACCTGCGCTACGAATAAGGCGCTACAGCTAACCGTTAGTAGTAGCGCTGCCTGTACCCACGCTACTACTATTGACTATATCAGCAACGCATTTCCCGAACGCGCTACTATTAGTTAGCTGTAGCGATTTCCTGCTCCCGCGCTACTGTTATATCTTCCACCATTTCCCCATTCCGTCTTCAGTAAACTGCAATTTTCAGATACTAGTTCTACTAGATATCAATTTCATAAAGCATTATAAGTACTAGGTAGTACTCCCTCGGTTCCAAATTACCCGTCGTGGTTTTAGTTCAAATTTGAAGTAAAACCACGACGAGTAATTTGGAACCGAGGAAGTACTAGATTACAATTTCATACGTACTCAACATGCATCCTCAAGCAGTACAAGGTGACATCGACTACGATCATCATATTTAGTTCTAGATGATATTGACGACGATCATCATATGTAGTTCTACATGATATCGACGACGATCATCATATTTAGTTCTAGATGATATAGCCACACATATGTAGTTCTAGATGATATCAACGACGATCATCATCCTCAAGCCTGGGCGGTGGGTGTTCCTGATAGTAATTAGGATGGCCTGTCCAACACGAAGATTCTTGCCAACGAGGAATCTCTTCCACCCAACCGAGTTTAAGTGTAGCGACCGTCTGTGTCCATGCGGTAAGTACAGGTGGTGACGGAGTTCTTGCGGTAAGGCATAGTCCAACTGAGCCTTCTTCATCAGGCTCGATACCACAACTCACAGATAGGTTCTTTGGCAATTTCTGAATAAGAAAAACATATCAATTAATAAATAGCCTCACGCATACTCTTACAAATATATTTCTCTTAAGTCTAGATTTCTACACTATCAAAAGACACAGTGCTACGCATTTGTACTAATTAATCATGAATTCTACTAAGCATATCATTGGACTCTACACTAAGCATTTCATCGGATTCACTAAGCTTATCATCGGATAATTTGCATTTGTAAGTATAACAATAAAGCATATATATCATCAAATTACTACAGTCAGTACGTATAACATACCATTTCATGCCGATCGACCATGGTACTTTTCAGGCGGGTCACGAATGGCACCCCGACAAAGTCATCACGTGGCGAAATTATGTCCCATAGGTTGCACACCTCGTCCTCGCTCAGCCTCATTCTTTGAGATATGATGGCTTCATGAAGTGGGTCCTCATTATCTTCATCATCTTCGTGATCTTCATCATCTTCGTCATCTTCATCATCTTCCACCGGGTTGAGATAAATGACAGCCAGCTTGGGTCTTTCTGCTCTGAAGGAGAAGCTGATCAACTCACCACCTGTAAGACGCATGCGGGCGAGGAAACGGGCACATCCATCTCCTCCAATCTGTGACATATTGCGCCCTTTCTCGACCTCCATAGTGTACGACCCCCAGAGCCTCAAATGTCACAAAGGTTCCTCGTTAGCTTGTTGAATTTCAACCTCACATTGCATGGGACGATCTATGTAAGAAAAGCAAAATGACACAATGCAGTAATGCCAACACTAAAAATAAAATAGTTGTTACATTTCATCTAATTTCTTACCGCCGCATGACGAAAACTCGGTTGGAAGTAGATGCCGAACAGCTTGCCAGTTGCAAGGCTGCTGGCGCACCTTGACTTGCACAGTCGACATAGTGGTGGTGGTGGCGCCATTTTCCTAAAGCAATATTAGCAAAGGATTAACGATTAGATGACAAGGTACCACCTACCAAAGCATTTCGATGGCACCTATTGCCTAAGATAATTGATTAAAAAAACAAGTGGCAAATTTATCTAAATTGGCACCTACATTTTGCCAAAAAATAACTTATTACAAAAAAAACGTCTACCTATCCATGTACAGAAAAATAACAATAAAATGGTGCATACTAAATCAACTAGCATACTAAATCCACTAGCATACTAAATCAACTAAATGACACAATGTTCTAAATCAACTAGCCTACTAAATCAACTAAATCAACTAGCCTACTAAATCAACTAAATGAAAATGTTCTAAATCAATTAAATCAACTAGCCTACTAAATCAACTTAATCATATCAACTAAATCAAAATGTTGCATATAAACTAGTCTACTAAATCAAAATGTAGCAGGGAGGAGGGAGAAGGAGGGGCGACTCGAGGAGGGAGTAGAGAGTATGACGGAGGAGGAAGGCGGAACGAGGAGGGGCCGGCTGGCGGCGAGTGGAGGGAGGACGGAGGAGGAAGGCGGAGCGAGGAGGGGCCGGCCAGCGGCGAGTGGAGGGAGGATGGAGGAGGAGGCCGGTACCGAGTCCAGCGAGGAGGATGAGGTGACGGCGGCGCAGATCGGAGGAGGGGCGACGGGGGAGGACCGGCGGCGCGGGGGGTTGAGGGGGAGATCGAGTGAGAGTATGGATCTGTGGGTTATTGCGACTAGTTAACTTAGCAGCAGCGGTTATTGTGTAAATGCGCTACTGCTACGACCCGTAGTGCTCTTTGTATTAACGCTGCTGTCGCTTATAAACATTTCGCTGGGCAAGGCGTGGGAATTTTAGCAGTAGCGCATCTTTGAGTGTACGCGCTACTGATAAACTTGTTTCAACAGCGAGTTTTGTCCGCGCGCGCTACTGCTACTTAGTAGCAGCGTCTGATTTTAAAGCGCGCTGCTGTTAAGATTCTGTGTATAGGCTTTTCCCTAGTAGTGCCACTTTGCAACAACAACAATAGTAAATGGCAGACATCTAAAATGTCTTTATAATTATAATAAAACATCATAAACCAACAATTTTCAGCCGGTCAGCTGTACCTATGAAGACATCTCTGTAAACTGTCCTTGCCCCAAGAAGAAAAGCATCTGAATCTGATGTAAAACAGCCTTCCTAAAATAACATAACAATAAATAAGTAACATACATGACATTCAGGTTGTTAGGAGAAGTATTGTACTTACGCACAATATCTAACAACCACACCATGAAAAATTATAAGCCAGAACTTCATATGCCCATGCAATTTGTAGTTGCTTAAATAACCAAATAGATTAGATGTGCTACAGATGAATAGAAACTAGAACATGTTTTCAGTAGACATGTAAATTCAGTTGCATTAAATTATTGTTTCATTACAGAGAATGGTTTCAGAAAAGGAGGATGCATGTTAATCAAAATGCAGTCAAATAAAATCTGATGGAGTGTTTGACAAAAAAAATAAACACAAGGCTCCTTCCTGGTGAAAGTACAATTCAAAAATTTATACAAAAGTTGGCTAGTTCTCTTGAAAACTGAAAACATCGTGTGAATCAAGCTGCTCTCTGAATATACTGGCCTTTGACATGGTATGACAGCAATCACAAGAAAGAAGAGAAAATAAAGAAAAGGAGCCTAACCTCATGGTCGCAGCCGAGCAGCCGCTGCTTGAAGAACATCTCCCTCTTGCTCGTCGTCGGGCAGTTGGCCCACTCCAAGGCCACGTAACGACCTGCACGATCCACGAGAACCCTACAAAATCAATGAGCTCAGGGACATGGGCAAGATCTTACCATAAAACAACCAACGAATCAGAGAAATCACTGCACCTCTGAGCATACTTGCAGCAGCCCATCATTGTCGCGACGTTGTACACTTGTACTGTTCAGGCTTGCGCGTGGCTACATCCTAAATATGTCGAAGAATTCAACTTTGGTCTTAATTCAAATAGTAGCATCAATTAGATTTTACAAATGAGTAGATCTTTTCCTGTTAAATGTTAGCATGGAGCAACCGACAATAGTACAAGTATCCTGCTGTAGTGCAACTACAATCTGAAAAACTTCAAGGGAATTTTACAGCAAAGCCAGCATTTTGATTGAAAAATAGCATTTCAAAAGCAATAGTGCAGATTTCTGAGTACAATACAGTGCAAATTTCAATTAGCCTTTTAGTGGAACATATACATGGAGTTCCTAAGGAACATATACAAATTCTAGTATTCGTTTCCAAAGTACACCAAGTGGTACTTTCTGAAGACGCAGATGATTATGAAACAGTAACCCTAGATCAGGTTTGTGTGCTAAGCTCTTAATCCTAACAGGCATTCCCCAAGAATAAAAGATCCTACTGCCACAACATGCATCCACGGACATTGCTCAAGAAGAAAAAATATATGGGAACTTCCACAAGCATGGCGGCCTAACAGGGGAATCCATCTGATTCTTGAAACAAAGCTATAAGCATAAATATCCAGAATCCATCAAACGCAAGCCTAGATTAACCAAATTAATTTGGCCATGGCACAAGAAGAGGCAGGGGAAGGAGTAACCTCATACCTTACAGGGAGAACAAAAACAGATCAGATCCGGCGGGACAACGTCGATGGCGGGCTAAGGACGAGGGTGCGTCCCCTTCTCTTCCCGCTCGCACCTCAGATCAGGTAGGACGACGACGACGACTGCATAGCAGCGGGCCCCGTGCTCCTTCTTCAGAGGAGGGGAGAGGCAGTCAAGGAGGAGGGGACGGCGGAGGCTCGAGCTTGGCTAGGAGAGAGAGAGAAGAGAAGTGGCTACATATCATGGATGTCTTATCCTGTTCACCGGTAGTGATTGCAACCTCCTTGAGCTTCAGAGTGGGAGCGGTTTGGGCCTCTTCCTCGCCCGAGCGGACTTCTGCGGCGAGGTGGGATGTGGCGGCGCGGGGGGAGGGGAGGGCATAGGCGAGGTAGACGAGGAGGTTGCGTGCGAGCGCCAGGGGAGGGTGTATCTGGGGGAGAATTCCTCACGTGGGTCCAGTGCCGACGTGGAATACGTGAGCTCGGTCTGATTGGCCGTGCAGCATGCACGAAGACCTGCTCCCACGACGCGATTGGGCATCCGCAAATATCTCTCGATCTAACTGAATACGTGGCAGTCGCGAGGAAGCGCCCATGATGCGTACCTTATTGTTTTGGATTTTGCCTATTGCCATGCCCCTTGCTTGTTACGATCGCCATCATCATCTCTGATCTCGGGACTCGGCATTGCAGTCACACGTACGAGGAAGTCCAATCCTGGTTGATAATTAATTATTTTAGTATATTTTTATTTTGTTTAATCACATTTGATTACAATTTTACCACTATAATGAAGGTACTCTCCCCTATTTGGAGGTGGTACTCCTTAAATTTTATGTGAGAGTACCATATAAGATTGACTATTAGCTAGATTAGGATGGATGGGTGGCTCACAACAATTTTGAGGTACTGTAGAAGACCTTGGTTCACATGCAGTAATTAGAATCAACCAAAAACATGTTAAAATTCCTCCAAACCAAAGAGAACCTAACTTGACAATGACATGCAAGATACTCAAAGGAGGACTTTTCTTCCTAGTTGAAGAGTCTTTGCCTACTCAAACTATTTTATACCCTAATTAAAATGTGAGTATTTCACATGACTTCGATAGGACAATACAAGCCAACATGAAGGAATACAAGTCTTCTATTTTCTTTCAAGATTGTCATTTGCAAATACATGAATTATTTTAGCCATGTGCAAATATGCAATGACATTATACCTGTTTCAGTTCAGTGTTAATTTCATGTACTATAGCCTAGTGAAACTTGTACTTTTCAGCCTGTTACCATATGGTAGGTAGGAAACGGGAGAGGATTTGCAGCACGGAGGCGCGGGGCACTGAGTCTCTCGTGTGTGATTTTTCTTTTGGGTTTTCATTTTCAAACTTTCATATCTTTTGAATAAAAAGTTCAAATTAAGTTCCATTATTTTCATATTCGTGTTTCTTCTGTTGAGCGCTTGAAAATAAGATCCATTTTGAATATGTTTGACAAATTTTAAAAATAAATGTTAAGTTTCAGCTCTTGAAACATAGTACACACGACCGATAAAATCTCGATTTTTTTGCCTACGACCCACAAAATATGCTTTTAGTTTTGTCTATGAAACTTCACAAAAGCGAGAGTGAAAATCACAAGTATCAGATAAAAAATCATAAGTTTCAAAGATTAAAACTTAAAACTTATTATGCACTCGTGCGGGATCCAACTACTTCACCAATCCCGAGGCAATCGAGTGGTCGGGCAGGGCTTGGCAGCTGTGTGCCCCTGCGAATTTCCGGTAGTGAACTCTTAGTCTACATGATCAGGAAGGAGGTACAACCATAGGATGAGGGCTCGACCTAAATATGAGAGTGGTGGGGCTCGTTTTCTGCTCGGCCACGATCGCCTTTGTAAGTGGAGCAGTATCATAGTGATTGAGCATCCATTGAAAACAAATGGAAACCATGCATGGCTATGGCTGCATGCATCGTATTTATCCTCAAAGTGGAAAGCGCCAAATGGGAAGTTGACTGCAAGTTCGGTGATGTACGCTGCTAAAACGGTTGGGTGGGGCAGCCTCTCCTAGCTTGCTAGTTTCTTTTTTCTTGAATATGCACGAGTGTGCATATCATATATTGATAGAAGAATGGCGAAGAGCGCCTTCACCAGATATTTACAACATTGTGTTACATCTCACAAGAGAAGGAGAAACACATACAACTCCACTCCACACCATACTGGCATAAACTATTCCTCCCCAATGCTCCACCGCATTAGACCTGCAAACACATGCTCCACATCATCTTTAATGAGCCCCGTCATCAACCATGTTTTACCTTCCGCTGAGATCTTGCGTATAAGCTCAGCGACCGATGGCCTTGCCCCATCAAACACGACCGCATTCCTATGTTTCCAGATCTCCCACAACGTCAGCAATAGTATTGTGTGTAGATCCTTGTTGGAGATAGTGGGAAGTCCTTGTTTACTGCATAACCAAGTCTGGAGGCACTCATCAAGCGTAGGTGTCCAATTCAGCTTTCCCAATGCTTGACATAGGCCCGCCCAAACCGTCCTAGCGAAGCTTGCTAGTTTTCTCCATTAACTAATGGCGATCGACCACTCAATCACCACTGACTGATCAACTTGCATGTCGACGGAACCCCTTTTCAGTTTAACACATGATCTTGGAGACGCCTAGTGGAGATTTCACAAACCAGGTTGAGTTACACATGCAAGAGCGTCCGTACGAATAGAGTGGGGGTGACGAACAACATTGGAGATGTGTCGATCTCGTGCATGAATTGATCATAAAAAAACGAATCAATTGTATCTTTTTTGTTTGTCGGGGAACTAACAAATGATCTTGAGGGTCACCTTTGCGCTTGTGAATATCTTAGGTAAACTGATAATTCGCACATGTGCTGGTTGCCCGGAGTATCTGGTACCATGCCTTTGTCCCCGCAGTGATGTATCATGCCAATATAACATTAAGAATGCACGCACTACAAGCAGACGGAAGCTGGCTGCTCGTCGCTCCGACTGCTTTCTGCCAACCTCTGAGTCAATTCGATCCATGAACTGTCAGCTGCGTGCCCAACTAACGGTGGCCAACGAAGGATCGTGCCCAACTACTTCTTCAGCACATCATCTCTGGGGCACAGGCCGGAGGATGCGAAAACATAGGCTCATGGGCACTCCCTTATCTAGCCATCTAATTCTGCATCGCGATTCGTGCAAGAATTTTTCTCTTTTTTGTTTCTCTCATATAGTTCAACATATGAACTTCAAACTTTTCAGCCCAACAATATATTCTAACAAGAATGTGGGAAAAAAGTTTTAGATTATTTCATGCATTAGAAATACAAAAAATCTGAAAGCTTTATCCCACATTCTAGTAAGAATGTTTTGTTGTTCTGGAAAGTTTGAAGTTCATATATTGTTTTGTTTTGAAGAAACTAAAAAAAGAAAGTTTCATGTACTAGGTTAGTTGTGTAGTACGGGTCTCAAAGCAACATTGGAGGATAAGGATAAGAGGTGTCCAGAAACCTGAGCTCAAAAAATCCGTGTCCGATGGTCGTCAGTTCGTTCATGTCTTCATGCTCCCTGACTGTGTAGTGCTCCACGGCCTTGCAGTAGCCCTGCACTTGCCAATTCATACGCGACAGAGTTGCCCATTTAGCATAATTCTTGGGCATGACCATCCGGTTCACCCAATTCTGCACTACTACTTGTACCTCGCTGCCGGTCCTCATCCTCCTGCTCCGCTCATGACTCTGCAGATGCACGCACTGAGGAGTGTGCATGGTGGATGGCAAGCAAAGGCTCCAGGAACACACCCCTGACTCCATAGTTTAGGCTTGGGAATCGAACGGCCAATTCTCGGTCCGTTCCGCCTACGCTGCATAGTTTGCTGGCAGGGAGGTGGCGCCTGCGGCGGATTTTTGTTAAAGATCTAGGGCACCTCTCAAGTGCCGCTTCTTCACCTGGCTGGCCATGAGGAACAGATGCTGGACTTCGGATCGACTGGCCCGACGCGGCCTCCCGCACCAGGATGCATGCCCATTTTGTAACCAAGAGGAGGAAACCATAGACCACATTCTTCTAACGTGTGTGTTCGCCAGGACTGTCTGGAGAACCCTGTGCTCAGCCCTTGGGAAACCGCAGTGGACACCAACTACACAAGACACCCTCAAGGAGTGGTGTGTTGCAAGAACGTCAGGCGTGCACAAGCCGAAGGAGTTGAGGGCGCTTCTTACTCTCGGCCTTTGGGAGCTTTGGAAACACCGCAATGCGGTTGTCTTCGATGGCGCCTCTCCATCACTAGAGGTGGTCGTTAGGGCGGCTGTCATGGAGGGTAGAGCTTGGCAGCACGCGGGCCTGTTGAAAGGTGAAGTGGACAGCACGCTTCAGCTTCTAGCAGGGTGGGCAAGCAACGAGTAGTCGGGTTAGTTGTTGCGCAGGTGGACTGTCGGCCGCGCTGTGTGCTGATGTGATGTTATGTAGCGTTTAAATCTTTGTAACATCAACGGTGGCTGGAATTCTTTCCCCCCCCCCCCCTTCTTCTTCTATATAACATGATACACACACTCGTGCGTATTCGAGAAAAAAAAATCCATGCAAGCTTCCGTGAATTAAATCAAATCTGCAAAATGATAAACAAGAAGTTAGAAGAAGAAAAAGAAGAAGACTAGAAGAATACTAGAAGAAGAAGAACACTAGAAGAAGAATAAGAAGAATTTTGGAAAAGAAATAAGAAGAAGACTATAAGCTTATTATGTAAACTTGAGCATTTTATGCTAACATAAGTTATTTTGGAGCTAACCTATAGGAGACTAAGCATATAAGCTCTAAGTTAGTATATTAGAGCCAACTTAGGTAAAATGAAGCTAGCCTATGTCATTTTGGAAAAGAAGAAGAATAAGAAAAAGACTATAAGCTTATTATGTAAACTTGATCATTTTGTGCTAACATAAGTTATTTTGGAGCTAATGTATAGGAAACTAAACATATAAGATCTAAGTTAGCATATTAGAGCCAACTTAGGTAAAATGAAGCTAACCTATATTAGAGATAACATAGGTAACTAAGTATATATATATCATTTTGGAGATCTGACATACCTGACAAAGTTCAGTTCTCATGCATTGTTCTTCTCCTTCTCCTTCCTCAGTCTGATGCGCCAAGAGCGGGCGAGGCGGTGGAGGCGGTGGAGGCAGTGGGATGTAGTCTTCACCTCAATTGGCGTGGTCATGTCGCCCAGCTGTGGGATCGCTGGCGCCACCACCGGTGCGTGCTCATTGTCGTGCACCACCACCATCGCGAGGCCATCTTCGTGCACGACCATCACTAGGTCATCCTCAGCCACCTCCATCTCTTGCCCATGGTCAGCCACCACCATCTCTTGCCCATGGTTAGCCACCACCATCTCTTGCCCATGGTCAGCCACCACCATCTCACTACTAGAAATACCACTACTAATGGCGCACCTAATATGGCCATTAATGGCGCATCAGAGGTGCGCCATTGACAGCACGCCATTAGTAATTTTTACTAATGGCGCACCAGCTGGTGCGCCATTAGTATCGGGTATACTAATGGCGCACCCCCGGGTGCGCCATTAGTATATGCAAGGGTGCGCCATTAGTATGCCTCCTGTGGCATGTATACCAGTGCTTTGGCATACTAATGGCGCACCACCTCCGGATGCGCCATTAGTAACCGCAGCATACTAATGGCGCACTTCCCGGTGATGCGCCATTAGTATGCACCGTCATACTAATGGCGCACTGTCATGTGATGCGCCATTAGTATGAATATTAGGTTTTTTTTATTTTTTTATTTTTTGTTTTTTGCACAGGTTACAAAATGTATAATTTGACAAAATATAGATAGCACACATCAACAATAGATTCATCAAATACAATAGAAGATTAGTCCTTGAATACAATTCATCATATTAGTCTCCTAATACAATTCATCATATTAGTCTCCGAATTGAAAAGACCGAACAAAGATAGAACATTATATTACAAGTCTCGAGACCGCGAGTAGCGAAGTTTATCTTCGCATTACAAGTCGATATCGATCATCTAAACTACCATCACATAGAAGAGAGCTGCGGTCATCACGATGAGCATCATCACGATGAAACTCGCCTTCATCCGGTTCCTCCAACGCCCCTCCCTCTCCCGCTAGATAGCGGGCGATCTAGATTCGCCTCGGCCCTAGTGGTGTACCCTTTGTAACTGTTACCGCTGAATCGGTGAACCTGTCTCCGACACTCCTCCCGGTCATCGTAGACTCCGGGAACCTTACCTTGTACACGACATACGCCGGCATCGCTATGCACTAGCCAAACGTAAACGTTAGTACCAATTCACAGACAATACATAAGCAATATATAAGTATGCAATGTAACGATCGGAAGAGAAAAGCAAGACATTAATAGCATCGATTACATCTAAGTTGAACAACTCTCGAAACCAAAGAGACATACTACAAGTTCATTAAATTTTAATTACAACATGACCCAATCGATGTTTCAGAACTAGACAACTCGACTCAAGGGACCGGAGCGTGGATGAAGCCGCCGTCTATCGTGGGAGTCATGAAAGAACGGGCGTTGTCATCCTGCATTTGTAGCATTGTGTCGATGTCACCGTTGGACGGTTGATTTCGAGGTAGAACTGCCCCGAGGTACGGCGACATCTTGATGGATGATTTCCGCAAACTCCCATCGGATGCGAAAGAATTCTTGTCGGAGGTCCGCGTCTGGATTGCCGACACGCCGCGGCTCAATCTTGGAGTTTACTCGGTAGCGAAGTTGATGATGGTCCCGCACGATCGCTCGCATGTGATGGATGGCGAGTAGGCACCCTTCCGACCGCCAGGTGGCTGCTTGACGCAGCGTAACGTCAGATTGTGGGAGAACACGTGCTTGCCGTACTTTCATTTAATAGGCCTGGTGAAGGTGCCTCCAGATTTGGCGAGCCGGGAGAACATCATCAAGAACCTTCTTGACATTTGTGTAGTCTACGCTCAATCGACGGTCCGGGTCGAAATACGTGGCCATGGAATATTTAGGGCTTAGGAGGATGAGCGTGCAACGTGTGTCACCGCAGAAAACACGGAATGTTAAAAGAAAACGATCGAAATGTAAGAATTCATATATTACGGGCGGTTGAGGGGAGGACTTACTCGGGAAAGTAAGGCACGAGGAAGTTATCCTTTTCTTGGTTTGCCATAATGACGCCTTCGAGGTAAGAACTCGCGACTTGCCGGTCCCCAGCGCTGCCCAAGATCTTGGCACGCATGTAGAAGGGGTCGACTATCACGATGTCCGGTCTTGTCGCGAATGATCCGCATCTCCATACTCAAATAAAATAGCCGAACGAAGGTGTAGTGCAGCGGATGAAGGTTCAACATAGCGTGGATGTCATCAAAACGCAGGACGATCGTGACGCCCGATGGAGTTATCCACAAAGCCCTTGCCCTTCCGCACCTTGGCCGCGAAACCGGTATGCGACATCCTTCTCCCTGAGACGCCGCTTCTCCAAAGAAAGAACACTGTCATGCAGACTCCGCATAGCACCGGTTCCAGCATTGAGCATATTTGTCGGTAGCATCGCCCTACCCGCCACATGCACCCTCCTCGAGATATCATGCGGTGAAGGTGGCCCGTCCTGAGCACGGATCGCATTTCGGTGCCGGCTGGCTCGCACCCTTCTTAGTCTTTCTTTTGCGCGGCCTTCTTCTTCTCCTGTAATGGGACCGAGTTTTGCTCACGCACCGCCTTCTTGAGTGTGTTGGGGCTGATAATATTTTGCACCTCGCCTATCTCGAGGCTCGGTGAAGTCGGCACCGGAGGCGCTCTCGAGAGCTGAACGCCAGACGGCGCCTGTTGCAAGGTAACTTGGCTTCTCCGCTGCACGAGCTAGATCGCACACGCCTTTTGTTGGGTTTGGTTCTTGAGAAGGAGGCCCCATGAAGTCGCCATCGCACTCCATGCTCGGCAAAGTAATCGATCGACGTTGCCAAATGTATCATAGTCGCTGCCGCCGTCATTTTGATCCCGTGCCATATGCATGTTTGGATCCAGTGGCATAGGGATGTCCGCACCGTTACGGGCGGTCTTGCCATGGGGCCGACTTGGCGCCGCACGATCGGGCGGTGTTGTCTTTGGGTGGTGTCCCCGCCCCAAACGAATCGCTCTTCGCCAAAGCAGGGCCAGCTCAGCAGCGCTTAGGGTCATCACGTCATCATCGCCGCCCCGACGGGTCGATTCGGAGGTAACAAGTCGTCGCAGCTCGGCAGCACCAACCAGTTGAACCCTAAACAAGTTGGATGGCATCCGGGTACCGTGGAACAAGGGGTTGCCCGTTGAACGATTTTGCCCTTGGCGACATCGACCAACTCGTTGTTCACGAAGTGGAGGAGAGTGAACGAACGCCGGCGGCGCCTCGCGAAAACATGTAGGGCGCCGGGGATGCCTACCAAAGGCAAGGAGATGAAGTCCTCGGCCGAGAGGCTTAATTAGTTACCGTGATGATGGCGCCGAGCTCGGCTATCGTAGAGGCACCGCCAACGGCGGGCGCGGCAGTGGACGGAGGGGCCGCTTGCTGCAGAGGTGCCGGCCGGGCGACACCCGGTGCATTAAGCTCCCGTGCGGCCGGAGACACCAATACGCCCGCTGGAGGCACCAATGGCCCCGCCATCGCATTATGCGAGTTGCTGGCCGTGAAGCTAGGAATCGGGCGGCCTGTTGGCGCCCGCAATCCACGCACTCAACCCCGAGATCAAGGTAGGCACAAGGGCGGTGATCGCCGCCCGAGTCGTTGTTCCACTTGCTCTTGGACAATCTCCGAATCCGCGCCACCTGTGCCTTTGAGTTCTTGAACCTCTCGCTACCGGCTTTCCGAGCTGGTCTTTTTCTCCTTCCGCACACCAGCCGTATAGTATGACCCCATTTTGTCGACAAGCCTTTGCCGCCACACGACCACCGACGCCGGCCATCGAGCTTATCCTTGTTCTTCATTACATTCAACCCCTATTTAGAGTGGTGTCCCAAGGGTTGCTCGAGTCGACCCAGCCATCGCTTTCATCGCTGCGGAAGGAATGTGAACCATTTAGAAATTCGCTTCATTAATTAGAATGCAACCATATGGAGCTAATTACGCTGGGTGTATTCCTTACCGTAACAAGCTCAAGCTGCCCGGTCTTCGGATCCGTGGTAAGCTCCTTTGTTTTCGGGTCCTTCTTGTACCGGCCCCGACAAAGTTCCTGGTCCGCTTGTCACCGCCAGATGTATCGAAGAGGGCGGTAGGCCTTGCTCGGCACGGTCCGCCTCCTCCTTGTCCCATATAGGCTCCGCCACTCAGAACCGCCGGACCGAGTGTGTGTTCCCTCATGTTCAGCTCCCAGATTTGTTTCCCCCACTCACTTGATTGGGAGCTTGCGGTGCTCGAGCAATTGATCTTGAAGTCGTTGTAGTCATCTTCGGTGATCGAAGGATTTTTCTCCTTGATCTTCTCATAACTCTCACCTTTCTCGATCATTCTCTTCACATTGCTTTTCCAAGTAGATGTGGCCTTGCTCATCTTCGTGAGGGAAGCATTGTTCACTTTATTCCCTTTGAGGCTTGTGTTTTCAAATTCAGCGGGAACTTGTATCGCTCGTGCAGCTTCGTGAAGAGGAGGTTGCTAAATTCCTCGGTCAGGATGCCTCGGGTTCTCGGTGTTGATCGAGACGGTGCTCCGGACAATGCACCCGAGCTGAAGCGAGTACCCTTGACTATTCGCTCGGGCGCCGCTGGATTCCCTGCTGGAGTCCACTTCAGAACTTCCTCCTTGAGGGTGCGGAGCACGATCGGGCGCCGTCCTTCCGCTGCCTCTTCGGCCGGCTGCCATCTCAGGCGCGGCGCCGCCATCATCGATGGTGGCATCCTCGACGGCACCATCGGTGGTGGCATCGGTGGTGGTCATCCTCGGCGGCACCATCCGTGGTCTCGTGGATCGGTGGGGAAGGCGGCGGCCTCATACAAGTGAGGTTGTTCCTCCATCTCCGGACAGCTCCTGTAATGCCTTGCCGCCAACCCCCGGCCTCATCGTTAGGGCCATGTTTCTCTAAATAGAAACACAGTTTGGTCAAAAAGTTGGTTATTGTCAAGGAACAAGATCATGGTCTCATCATTTAGGGTTTGTCGACACCGAGGCATCCTAAAATCTAAGCTTTTATCATTGAGGGTTTTTCGACGCCAAGGCACCCTAAAAGCCTAACTTTTCATCATTTCGGTTTTTATCGACACCGAGGCACCCTAAAAGCCATGCATTAGTCACAAGTACGCCGGGCACTTGATCCTACTTAATTAACTACTAAGATACCCCGCCCATGCATTAGTCACAAGTACCCCATATGTCCTATTTTTAGCAAAGTCATGCTAAAATTCACGGAAAATTTCAGCATGACCTTTGCTGAAAATAGGACATATGGAGTACCCGAATTTGCCGAACGGAAGTTAATCGACATTCCGCAAACTCAAGGGCCTCTCGGGTACCTGCAATATCATCACGACACGATGGTCGGAGACAAAACCCAGCAAACTAGCAAAATCATCACAAATTGTTTTCTGTTAAAGATGATCATCATCTTTACAAGTCTTTCTCAATGTGATCACAAGTAATTCAGAGGCATCACAAGTAATTCAGAGCATCACAAGGCATTAGTAGTTCAAGACATGAACAAGTTTTAAAAGCACATCAATATGTATTGTATTTCATTGTGGAGTTATATACGATGTTACAACAAAGAAACAGCTTAATCCATGCCTCACTTATCAACAGTCATTACTTGTCAAATACGTAAGAAGGAACAATTTACTTGTGACATAGTTACAAATGATGATGTAATAAAGCAACACCCTACACTAGCCTAAAAACAAGTGAACTTTCACCCATATAAGAACAAGTGAATTCTAGTCCCATTGACACTCCTGGTTTTCTACAAACACCAAGTACTAGGGCACACAAAAGTTCTGAAATTTGTGTGCCTAACTGAATTTACTGAATTTTCAAGAATCAATAAACTGAATTTTCAAAACTGCAAGAAGCCAATTAAAAAAAATCCTCTCATCTCATATGAGGATTGTTAATCGCTGCCAAACAGGTTCGGGACAGACCCATGTTCATGTAGGTGTGTCAGAGCTGTTTGGTACTTGTGGAAAGGACGAAACAAAATGTTTGGCTCTCTAGATTTAATCATGATTTTGCCATTGTTGAGATATAGGGAGGAAGTCTGAGCTTGAGGATTTCATAAGCTCCCTAGTGCAACAAATTACCTAAAAACCTTGTACTAGTATCTTATCTTTTGGTTAGGGTCAAAGACCCTATACCTTATACATACCATGTATCTTTAATTTTGTTTTATTAATACAAGACTGTAGGAGCCTCTCCTACTGTCCCTTCACAGATTCAAAAATGTATAGACAATGCAGCTTTCCGTAAACTGAGTAACCAAGAAAAAGATGTACAAAAGATAAATTTACCTAAGTTTTTCGACCAAGATAGCACGTTAGCAGATCTTGTGTGATCGCAGTTCGATCCACTCCTTTTCCACCCAACTCCCCGACTAGAAGCAAAAGAAGCACGTAACCAAATGAAAATAAAGAGAAGTTGAGTCAACGAAGAAGGCATATGTGCAAACCACAATGTAATCATGTAGAGTATGGGAAACTGGCTTTTGTGGCAAGGATAGTAAATGAAGCCACGTCTATTGCCAGGTCCAGAAAAATAAATGCTGGGACTTAATCATGTAAAGAACTTAATTATATATCAGCATCCAGAGGAAACGAAAGAATTCCCGCATCTAACTAGCTTTATGCGAGAAAGAAAGAGAGGACATGACTAGGCTAGATGCTTTGGAAAACCTATGCTCAAATTTCATCGGTGGACTCCACACTTTGCAAAAACATTTAAACTAAACCATATCCGGTTTTGGACGGTGGTTTTGCAGTTCAGGATTTACAAAATTCATGGAAAATCAGGGTTTAGGAACATTGTGAAATTTAACCTACAAGAAATTCCTCAAAAAATATGACTATTAATTTGTGATCTACTACTCGAATATTGGTGTCACATTGGCAAGCAATAAATCAGATATGTTCTTGACACGGCACAATCTATTTAATATTGTTTTTAGAAAAAATCTTTTAAATATTAATTTGTGGTTTTGTGCTCGCTAAAGAAAAATAAAGCACAATATCACATCGAGTACTACCGAGAACAAATGAAAACAAAGAGATAGGCAGAGCTAGATGTGTTAGATGGTGAAGTTGTATTTCCTAAGACAATGGAGTGATCATCGGTGTCGAGGGAGGCGGGTCGAGGGAGGCGGGTCGACGGTGGTGAAGTAAGTACCTTGGGCGTGGTCGAGGGAGGCGGGTCGACGGTGGTGTGGACGGGCGGGTCGAGGTGGGGCAGCGGCTGGGCGGGTCGAGGCGGCGCTGGGCGGCGGGCGGGGTCCGGGCGGCGGGTCGGGCGGCGTCTGGGCGGCGCCCGGGCGGCGGGTCGGGCGGCGTCTGGGCGGCGTCTGGCGGCGGGGCCTGGGCGGCGTCTGGGCAAGGGCGGCGGGTCGGGCGGGTCGAGGCGGCTGGCGCAAGGCCCCGGGCGGCAAGGCCCGGCGGCGAGGAGAGGGCGGCGGAGGGAGAGGGCGAGGGCGAGGGCGAGGGCGAGGCAGCGGCGGGCGGCGGTGGGGCGAGAGGAGAGAACTGGGCGAGGGATCGGGCGAGGGGGATCTGGTCGCCGCCCAACCGCGACTAAAGGGTTTTGGCGGGTTTTTATGCTCGCGCTTCTCTTTTTAGTCGCGGTTGGCGACGAGACCATGATTAAAGGTACCTTTTTAGTCGCGGGTCGCCTCGCCCAACCGCGACTAAAGGGTTTTTGGTGACCAAAGGCCTTGTGCTGCCTCACGCCTAAAAGTTTAGTCCCACTCGCTAGTTGAGAGAGCTCGAGAGTGGTTTATAAGCGCCGCGCCCACCCTCTCGAGCTCCTCTCAACTGCAGGCTTTCGGCCTAATCTGTCACTAGCTATGTGTCTCAGGCCTACTTGGCCTCCTGCGGCCCGAATCTCGGCCCATGTAGGGTTTCTAGTCGTATTCAGCCGTGGGGGTCCAAAGAGGGCGATTTTTTTCCCCTTTTTTTGTTGTGTTTTCTGCATTATTATTTATTTTTTGTTGTTTTTTGCTTTATTTTTTAATTCTTTTTGCTTTTAGTTTTAGAAAAATTATAAACTTTCTGTTAGTGCCATTAGTTTTCAAATTTGAAAACACTTTTTTGTTTTCTTTGTTGCTTTATTTATTTTATTTTGTTTCTACTTACAACAAAATACTTATTGTTGCTATTTTAGTCATGGTCGCCTCGCCCAACCGCGACTAAAGGGTTTTTGGCGTGGTTTTATGCCTCATGCTTCTCTCTTTAGTCGCGGTTGGCGCATTTAGACCATGATTAAAGGTACCTTTTTAGTCGCTGGTCGCCCGCCCAACCGCGACTAAAGGGTTTTTGGCGACAAAAGGCCTTGTGCTGCCTCACGCCTAAAAGTTTAGTCCCACCTCGCTAGTTGAGAGAGCTCGAGAGTGGTTTATAAGCGCCGGCCGCGCCCACCCTCTCGAGCTCCTCTCAACCGCAGGCTTCGGGCCTAATCTGTCACTAGCTATGTGCCTGTGGCCTACTTGGCCTCCTGCGGGCCTGAATCTCGCCCATGTAGGGTTTCTAGTCGTATTCAGCCGTGGGGGTCCAAGAGAGGCGGCACTATTTTTTCCAGTTTTTTTGTTTTGTTTTCTGCATTATTATTTTTTTTTGCTTTATTTTTTAATTCTTTTTGCTTTTAGTTTTAGAAAAATTATAAACTTTCTGTTAGTGCCATTAGTTTTCAAATTTGAAAACACTTTTTTGTTTTCTTTGTTGCTTTATTTATTTTATTTTGTTTCTACTTACAACAAAATACTTATTGTTGCTATTTTAGTCATGGGTCGCCTCGCCCAACCGCTGATTTAAAGGGTTTTTGGTGGGTTTTTATGCTCAAGCTTTCACCTTTAGTCATGTTGGTTCGCCAACCGCGACTAAAGGCCGCCGCAGGTTTAGGGTTTTAGCCCCCCAAACCCGCTTTTCTGCTTAATTTGTATTGTTTTCTTTTAATTTGTATTGTTTTCTGCTTTAATTTGTATTGTTTTATTTCTTTTGTGCTTTATTTTAATTTTGAAGGAGTTTCACATATTCTACGGTACTACATACATGCATATGAATGTACAATTTCAAACAAATTTGAAATTAGAACCAAAAAGAATTCAAGAGGAATATACAATACTAAGAGGGAGAGAATCAAGTAGGGGGATCGAGGAAGGGGATCGGGCGAAGGGGGATCGAGGCGAAGGGGTTACAATACTAATGGCGCACCTCATCATGTGCGCCATTAGCATGTTCACTAATGGCGCACCTCACCGTGGTGCGCCATTAGTATTTTTTTTTTTTATTTCCACAAAAGCCAAAAGGTTATCTACTACTGTAACTCATCCATGTCAAGCCCACTCTACTAGCTCGACTGGTCAGCCTCCAGTTCTCACACCAGGAGGTCCTGGGTTCGACTCCCAGGCTCCACAAAATTTTTTTTTAGCATTTAAAAAGCTATTTGATACTTATTTGTGTTTAAAAATGTTCAAACTTGTTTAAATAATAACAGTAATATTTTTTATAAGACAGTAGCATTTAAAAAGCTGTTTGATACTTATTTTTTATAAGACAAGAGTATTTTTTTATAAGACAAGAGCATTTTTTATAAGACGGTAGCATTTAAAAAGCCATTTTAAAAGATGGAGGGAATCGAGGGTGCGGGGTCGGCGGCGGTGGACTGGGGGTGCTCAAGTAGGGGGCCGGATCTGGCGAGGTGGGATAGCGATCGAGATGGAGGGATCGAGATCGAGTGTCCATGAAATTTAAAAATATTCATGATAGTTAAAAAGTACCCATGAAATACAATCGAGAAATGAAGGCTACGATTTAAATACAATCGATCTTAGCTAGCTATCTGCTCACAATCTTCTTGCCCTTCTTTTTCGCAAATGGAGTTCTTCCGTGGAACGGACGTCCTTTAGGTAGGGTGGTCCTGCTTCTTCTTGTGGTGTATGCTGCTACTTCATCATCGCCGCCATGTTCGATCCTCGGTCGCCGTACTTGTCAAGTCTTGCTCATTGGCTACTCCATCCATTCCGATGATCTTCCTTTTGCCTCTCCTCACGACAACACGACCGGGCTTTGGCGGTCGGTAATGAAGAAGCATTGGTCCACTTGGGAAGCCAGTACCTATGGCTCATTTTTCGCGGTGACGCTTATGCTCATGGGTCTTGGATTTGGCTTCGGTATAACCATGGTGGTGAAATACCGGTCTTCTTTATGACGTTCTTGGCCCATCTCGACACGGAACATCGGGACCTTCTCTCCAACAGAGCTCAGCTCCCAGATCTCCTCGATCCTTCCGTAGTATCTGTCCTTGTCGTTACCGTGTAGGATTCCATCGTTACCCGGAGTTCGATAACCATCGCTCTTCATGTCCTTGGCCTCGGTGTAGAATGTGTAGCCGTTGATATCGTGACACCTCATAGGTCATCAGGTTGTGCTCATACCGTGACAAGGCGAATATGAGTTGTTCTTCCGGAAGAATCCTCATGTAAAGGGTAAGATGTAAGCTTCGCTTGAACCAACGCGTGAAACATGAGTTGTGCTCTTTGAGTGTATCTCCGCCCCTCTCTGTTGGCCTCGGTCATTGTACGCCTTTTTAATAAAGGTTTTGTGCTCTACCACCCAAGGATCGACCACGCCTATGTGTTGTAGCGCCGACTAGGTTTGCTCTTTCAAAGTCGGCGAAGTCGACCCTCGAAGTCGACATGCATTTCGCAGAGCGACCCTCACGGTGACCCCATCCAGCGAGCCCGCCGAGGTGCCCGCTGACGGCAGACCAACGGGTTCTCGATGCCTAGATAATTCGTGCAAGAGGAGATGCACTCTTCGGTCGAAAGCCCGTGGCTATGCTTCCTTCCTGACGTGACATGTTGCGAACGTATCCTTTGATGACACCATTCATCATTTCGAACGGCATCATGCTGTGCAGGAACTTCGGCCCGAGTTGGATTATACCCTCCACTATATGGACCAGCAGATGCACCATAACGTCAAGAATGCGGGCGGAAGTACATCTCAAGCTCGCATAGTATCACCACGATCTCTTCCTCGTAGCCTTCGAGTTGCCTCACGCCAATCGACTTCCGAGAGATGACGTCAAGAAGTTGCATAGGCCAAATAGCGTTTCACGGACGTGGCCCATGATCCCACGGATTGCAATCGGAAGTATCTGCGTCATCAAGACGTGATACCGTCGTGAGACTTCATCCCGCTGAACTTCGCTTCACTGGGTCTAGGTATCTGCTTATCTTCCCACAGAATCAGAAGGAAGTTTTACTCCTAGGAGGCAGGTGAAAACTGCTCGATCTCCTCCCCGACTTAGAGTGAAGCACGCGGAGGGTAGTCATTTCCGGTCTTCTTGGCCTTTTTGCCTTTGGCGACGACTTTCTTCGTGTCCTGCTTCGCCTCATCATCATCATCATCATCATCATCATCATATCTAGCGTGAAGCTCCTGCCTGATGCCCATTGATTTCAAGTCTGCCCTTGCTTTCGGCCCATCTTTGGTCCTCTCTGGCATGTTGAGCAGGGTACCAAGCAGACTCTCGCACACGTTCTTCGTGATATGCATGACATCAATGAAGGAAATATGCCCTAGAGGCAATAATAAAGTTATTATTTATTTCCTTATATCATGATAAATGTTTATTATTCGTGCTAGAATTGTATTAACCGGAAACATAATACATGTGTGAATACATAGACAAACAGAGTGTCACTAGTATGCCTCTACTTGACTAGCTCGTTAATCAAAGATGGTTATGTTTCCTAACCATAGACATGAGTTGTCATTTGATTAACGGAATCACATCATTAGGAGAATGATCTGATTGACATGACCCATTCCGTTAGCCTAGCACTTGATCGCTTAGTATGTTGCTATTGCTTTCTTCATGACCTATACATGTTCCTCGTAACTATGAGATTATGCAACTCCTGCTTAATGGAGGAACACTTTGGTACTACCAAACGTCACAACGTAATCGGGTGATTATAAAGGAGTACTACAGGTGTCTCCAAAGGTACATGTTGGGTTGGCGATTTCGAGATTAGGTTTTGTCACTCCGATTGCTCGGAGAGGTATCTCTGGGCCCTCTCGGTAATACACATCACTAAGCCTTGCAAGCATTACAACTAATGAGTTAGCTGTGAGATGATGTATTACGGAACGAGTAAAGAGACTTGCCAAGAACGAGATTGAACTAGGTATTGGATACCGACGATCGAATCTCGGGCAAGTAACATACCGATGACAAAGGGAACAACGATGTTGTTATGCGGTCCGACCGATAAAGATCTTCGTAGAAAATGTAGGAGCCAATATGGGCATCCAGGTCCCGCTATTGGTTATTGACCGGAGATGTGTCTCGGTCATGTCTACATTGTTCTCGAACCGTAGGGTCCGCACGCTTAAGGTTTCGGCGATGTATATATTATGAGTTTGTGTATTTTGATGTACCGAAGGTTGTTCGAGTCCCGGATATGATCACGGACATGACGAGGAGTCTCGAAATGGTCGAGACATAAAGATTGATATATTGGACGGATATATTTGGACACCGGAAAGGTTCCGGAGAAGTTTGGAGCTCCGGAGGTTACCGGAACCCCGGGAGGTATATGGGCCTTATTGGGCCCATGTAGGAGGAAGGAGAAGGAACAGGAGGGGCGCGCCCCCAAGCCCAATCCGATTGGGGAGGGGGCCGCCCCCTTCCTTTCTCCTTCCCCTCTTCCTATTCCTACTACTAGTACTACTTCCTAATACTAGTACTCCTTCCTTCCCTCCAAATAAGATAAGGAAGAGAGGGAAACCTACTTGGAGTAGGTTTCCCCTCCCATGGTGCGCCCCTTGGGCGGCCTCCTCCTCCCTCCCTCCTTTATATACGGGGGCAGGGGGGCACCCTAGAAGACACAAGTTGATCCTTGAGATCGTTCCTTAGCCGTGTGCGGTGCCCCCCTCCACCATATTCCACCTCGGTCATATCGTAGCGGTGCTTAGACGAAGCCCTGCGTCGGTAGAACATCAAGATCGTCACCACGCCGTCGTGCTGACGGAACTCCCTCTCCCCGGAGCTTTGCTGGATCGGAGCCCGTGGAGCGTCATCGAGCTGAACGTGTGCCAAGAACTCGGAGGCGCCGGAGTAACGGCGCTGGGATCGGCAGGATCGCGAGGAGAACGTACGACTACTTCCTCTACGTTGTGATCGCTTCCGCTTACGGTCTACGAGGGTACGTAGACAACACTCTCCCCTCTCGTTGCTATGCCATCACCATGGTCTTGCGTGTGCGTAGGAATTTTTTTTTGAAATTACTACGTTCCCCAACAGTGGCATCCGAGCCTGGTTTTATGCGTTGATGTCATATGCACGAGTAGGACACAAGTGAGTTGTGGGCGATACAAGTCATACTGCCTACCAGCATGTCATACTTTGGTTCAGCGGTATTGTGAGATGAAGCGGCCCGGACCGACATTACGCCAGACGCTTACGCGAGACTGGTTTCACCGCTACGAGCATTCGTGCTTAAAGGTGGCTGGCGGGTGTCTGTCTCTCTCACTTTAGTTGAACCGAGTGTGGCTACGCCCGTCCTTGAGAAGGTTAAACGGAGTCTATTTGACGAAGTATCGTTGTGGTTTTGATGCGTAGGTAAGAACGGTTCTTGCTCAGCCCGTAGCAGCAGCCACGTAAAACTTGCAACAACAAAGTAGAGGACGCCTAACTTGTTTTTGCAGGGCATGTTGTGATGTGATATGGTCAAGACGTGATGCTATATTTTATTGTATGAGATGATCATGTTTTGTAACCGAAGTTATCGCAATCGGCAGGAGCCATATGGTTGTCGCTTATTGTATGAAATGCAACGCTCTGTAATTGCTTTACTTTATCACTAAGCGGTAGCGATAGTCGAGAAGCAATAGATGGCGAAACGACAACGATGCTACGATGGAGATCAAGGTGTCACCGGTGACGATGGTGATCATGACGGTGCTTCGGAGATGGAGATCACAAGCACAAGATGATGACGGCCATATCATATCACTTATATTGATTGCATGTGATGTTTATCCTTTATGCATCTTATTTTGCTTTGATTGACGGTAGCATTTTAAGATGATCTCTCACTAAAATTATCAAGTAGTGTTCTCCTGAGTATGCACCGCTGCCAAAGTTCGTCGTGCCGAGACACCACGTGATGATCGGGTGTGATAAGCTCTACGTCCATCTACAACGGGTGCAAGCCAGTTTTGCACGCAGAATACTCAGGTTATACTTGACGAGCCTAGCATATGCAGATATGGCCTCGGAACACGGAGACCGAAAGGTCGAGCGTGAATCATATAGTAGATATGATCAACATAAGATGTTCGCCATTGAAAACTACTCCATCTCACGTGATGATCGGTTATGGTTTAGTTGATTTGGATCACGTGATCACTTAGATGACTAGAGAGATGTCTATCTAAGTGGGAGTTCTTAAGTAATATGATTAATTGAACTTTAATTTATCATGAACTTAGTCCCGGTAGTATTTTGCAAATTATGTTGTAGATCAATAGCTCGCGTTGTTGCTTCCCTATGTTTTTATATGTGTTCCTAGAGAAAATTGTATTGAAAAATGTTAGTAGCAATGATGCGGATTGGATCCGTGATCTGAGGTTTATCCTCATTGCTGCACGTAAGAATTATGTCCTTAATGCACCGCTAGGTGACAGACCTATCATTGCAGGAGCAAATGTAGACGTTATGAACGTTTGGCTAGCTCAATATGATGACTACTTGATAGTTTAGTGCACCATACTTAACAGCTTAGAATCGGGACTTCAAAGACGTTTTGAACGTCATGGACCATATGAGATGTTCCAGGAATTGAAGTTAATATTTCAAGCAAATACCCGAGTTGAGAGATATGAAAACTCCAACAAGTTCTATAGCTAAAAGATGGAGGAGAATCGCTCAACTAGTGAGCATGTTCTCAGATTGTCTGGGTACTTCAATCGCTTGAATCAAGTGGGAGTTAATCTTCCAGATAAGATA
Organism: Aegilops bicornis; assembly: GCA_021605145.1. Taxonomy (NCBI): domain Eukaryota; kingdom Viridiplantae; phylum Streptophyta; class Magnoliopsida; order Poales; family Poaceae; genus Aegilops; species Aegilops bicornis. The sequence continues at coordinate 135,001,652 of CM038671.1, forward strand.
GTGATTGACAGAATTCTCTAGTCACCAACACTAAGTTACTAGAACTTCGTGATGAACTATAGTATGCAAGGGATGACGAAAACGATTCCCGAGCTCTTCGTGATATTGAAATCGTGAAGGTAGAAATCAAGAAAGAGCATCAAGTGTTGATGATTAACAAGACCACTAGTCTCAAGGAAAAGGGCAAAGGGAAGAAGGGGAACTTCAAGAAGAACGGCAAGCAAGTTGCTGCTCGAGTGAAGAAGCCCAAGTCTGGACCTAAGCCTGAGACTAAGTGCTTTTGCTGTAATGGAACTGGTCACTAGAAGCGGAACTACCCCAAGTATTTGGCGGATAAGAAGGATGGCAAAGTGAACAAAGGTATATTTGATATACAGATTATTGATGTGTATTTTACTAGTGTTCGCAGCAACCCCTCGGTATTTGATACTGGTTCAGTTGCTAAGAATAGTAACTTGAAACGGAGTTGCAGAATGAATGAAACTAGTTGAAGGGAAGTGACGATGAGTGTTGGAAGTAGTTCCAAGATTGATATGATCATCATCGCACACTCCCTATACTTTCGGGATTAGTGTGGAACCTAAATAAGTGTTATTTGGTGTTGAGCATAAATATGATTTGATCATGTTTATTGCAATACGGTTATTCATTTAAGTAAGAGAATAAATTGTTGTTCTGTTTACATGAATAAAACCTTATATGGTTACACACCCAATGAAAATGGTTCATTGGATCTCGATCATAGTGATACACATATTAATAATATTGAAACCAAAAGATGCAAAGTTAATAATGATAGTGCAACTTATTTGTGGCACTGCCGTTTAGGTCATATTAGTGTAAAGCGCATGAAGAAAACTCCATGCTGATGGACTTTCGGAATCACTTGGTTATGAATCATTTGATGCTTATAACCGTGCCATTTGGGCAAGATGACTAAAACTCCGTTCTCGGAACAATGGAACAAGCTACCGACTAATTGGAAATAATACATACCGATGTATGCGATCCAATGAGTGTTGATGCTCGTGGCAAGTATCGTTATTTTCCGACTTTCACAAGATGATTTGAGCAGATATGGGTATATCTACTTGATGAAACATAAGTCTGAAATAGTTGAAAAGGTTCAAAGAATTTCAGAGTGAAGTGGAAAAATCATCGTAACAAGAAAATAAAGTTTCGCGATCTGATCGCCAAGACGAATAATTGAGTTACGAGTTTGGTCTTCAATTAAAATAATGTGGAATAGTTTCACAGCTCACGCCACCTGGAACACCACAATGTTATGGTGTGTCCGAACGTCAGAATCGCACTTTATTGGATATGGTGCGATCTATGATGTCTCTTATCGGTTTACCACTATCATTTTGGGGTTATGCATTAGAGACAGCTGCATTCACGTTTAATAGGGCACCATCTAAATCCGTTGAGACGACACCATATGAACTATGGTTTAACAAAGAAACCTAAGCTGTCGTTTCTTAGAAGTTTGGGGTTGTGATGCTTATGTGAAAAAGTTTTCACCGATAAGCTCAAACCCAAATCGGAGAAGTGCGTCTTCATAGAATACCCAAAGGTAACTATTGGGTACACCTTATATCACAGATCCGAAGGCAAGTTTTCGTTGCTAAGATGGATCCTTTCTAGAGAAGAAGTTTCTCTCGAAAGAAGTGAGTGGGAGGAAAGTAGAAACTTGATGAGGTAATTGTACCTTCTCCCTTATTGGAAAGTAGTTCATCACGTAAATCAGTTCTAGTGATTCCTACACCAATTAGTGAGGAAGTTAATGATGATGATCATGAAACTTCAGATCAAGTTGCTACCAAACCTCGAGGGTCTTCCAGAGTAAGATCCGCACTGAATCGGTACGGTAATCATGTTCTGGAAGTCATGTTACTAGACCATGATGAACCTACGAACTATGAGGAAGCGATGATGAGCCCAGATTCCACGAAATGGCTTGAGGACATGAAATCTGAGATAGGATCCATGTATGAGAACAAAGTATGGACTTTGATTGACTTGCTCGATGATCAGCAAGCCATGTTAAAAATGGATCTTCAAGAGGAAGACGGACAATCGATAGTAGTGTTACTATCTACAAAGCTCGACTTGTCACAAAAAGGTTTTCGACAAGTTCAAGGTGTTGACTACAATGAGATTTTCTCAACCGTAGCGATGCTTAAGTCTGTCCGAATCATATTAGCAATTGCCACATTTTATGAAATCTGGCAAATGGATGTAAAAACTACATTCTTTAATGGATTTATTAAAGAAGAGTTGTATATGAAGCAACCAGAAGGTTTTTTCAATCCTAAAGGAACTAACAAAATGTGCAAGCTCCAAATGATCCAACTATGGACTGGTGCAAGCATCTCGGAGTTGGAATAAACGCTTTGATAGTGTGATCAAAGCATATGGTTTTATATAGACTTTTGGAGAAGCCTGTATTTACAAGCAAGTGAGTGGGAGCACTACAGCATTTACGTAAGTATATGTGAATGACATATTGTTGATCGGAAATAATGTAGAATTATTACGCAAAGCATAAAGGAGTATTTGAAAGGAGTTTTTCAAAGAAGGACATCGGTGAAGCTGCGTACAAATTGAGCATCAAGATCTATTGAGATAGATGAAAAACGCTTGATAAAGTTTTCAATAAGTACATACCTTGTCAAGATTTTGAAGAAGTTCAAAATTGAAAAGTCAAAGAAAAGTTCTTGCATGTGTTGCAAAGGTGTGAAATTGAGTAAGACTCAAATCCCGACCACAAGCAGAAAAAAGAAAAGAGAATGAAAGTCATTCCCTATGCCTCAGTCATAGGTTCTATAAAGTATGCTATGCTATGTACCAGACCTATTGTATACCTTGCTCTGAATTAGGCAAGGGAGTACAATAGTGATCTAGGAGTAGATCATCGGACATTGGTCAAGAACATCCTTAGTGAGGACTAAGGAAATATTTCTCGATTATGGAGGTGATAAAAGAGCCCGTCAGAAAGAGTTACATCGATGCAAGCTTTTTACACAGATCCAGATGACTCTAAGTCTCAATCTGGATACATATTGTAAGTGGGAGCAATTAGCTAGAGTAGCCCGTGCAAGAGCATTGTAGACATAGAATATTTGCAAAATACATACGGCTCGAATGTGATGTAGACCCATTGACTAAAATTATCTCACAAGCAAAACATGATCACACCTTAGTACTCTTTGGGTGTTAATCACATAGCGATGTGAACTAGATTCTTGACTCTAGTAAACCCTTTGGGTGTTGGTCACATGTCGATGTGAACTATGGGTGTTAACCACATATAGATGTGAACTATTGATGTTAAATCACATGGCGATGTGAACTAGATTATTGACTCTAGTGCAAGTGGGAGACTGAAGGAAATATGCCCTAGAGGCAATAATAAAGTTATTATTTATTTCCTTATATCATGATAAATGTTTATTATTCATGCTAGAATTGTATTAACCGGAAACATAATACATGTGTGAATACATAGACAAACAGAGTGTCACTAGTATGCCTCTACTTGACTAGCTCGTTAATCAAAGATGGTTATGTTTCCTAACCATAGACATGAGTTGTCATTTGATTAACGGAATCACATCATTAGGAGAATGATCTGATTGACATGACCCATTCCGTTAGCCTAGCACTTGATCGCTTAGTATGTTGCTATTGCTTTCTTCATGACCTATACATGTTCCTCGTAACTATGAGATTATGCAACTCCGTTTACGGAGGAACACTTTGGTACTACCAAACGTCACAACGTAATCGGGTGATTATAAAGGAGTACTACGGTGTGTCTCCAAAGGTACATGTTGGGTTGGCGTATTTCGAGATTAGGTTTTGTCACTCCGATTGCTCTGGAGAGGTATCTCTGGCCCTCTCGGTAATACACATCACTAAGCCTTGCAAGCATTACAACTAATGAGTTAGCTGTGAGATGATGTATTACGAACGAGTAAAGAGACTTGCCAAGAACGAGATTGAACTAGGTATTGGATACCGACGATCGAATCTCGGGCAAGTAACATACCGATGACAAAGGGAACAACGATGTTGTTATGCGGTCTGACCGATAAAGATCTTCGTAGAAAATGTAGGAGCCAATATGGGCATCTAGGTCCCGCTATTGGTTATTGACCGGAGATGTGTCTCGGTCATGTCTACATTGTTCTCGAACCGTAGGGTCCGCACGCTTAAGGTTTCGATGGCGATGCTTATATTATGAGTTTGTGTATTTTGATGTACCGAAGGTTGTTCGAGTCCCGGATATGATCACGGACATGACGAGGAGTCTCGAAATGGTCGAGACATAAAGATTGATATATTGGACGGATATATTTGGACACCGTAAAGGTTCCGGAGAAGTTTGGAGCTCCGGAGGTTACCGGAACCCCGGGAGGTATATGGGCCTTATTGGGCCCATGTAGGAGGAAGGAGAAGGAACAAGGGAGGCGCGCCCAAGCCCAATCCGACTGGGGAGGGGGGCCGCCCCTTTCCTTTCTCCTTCCCCTTCCTATTCCTACTACTAGTACTACTTCCTAATACTAGTACTCCTTCCTTCCCCCCTCCAAATAAGATAAGGAAAGAGAGGGAAACCTACTTGGAGTAGGTTTCCCCTCCTATGGTGCGCCCCTTGGGCCGGCCACCTCCTCCCTCCCTCCTTTATATCACGGGGAGGGGGCACCCTAGAAGACACAAGTTGATCCTTGAGATCGTTCTCAGCCGCAGCGGTGCCCCCTCCACCATATTCCACCTCACCATATCAGAAGCGGTGCTTAGGCGAAGCCTGCGTCGGTAGAACATCAAGATCGCCACCACGCCGTCCGACGGAACTCCCTCTCCCGGAGCTTTGCTGGATCGGAGCCCGTGGAGCGTCATCAAGCTGAACGTGTGCCAAGAACTCGGAGGCGCCCGAGTAATCTTTGGGATCGGCAGGATCGCGAGGAGAACGTCGACTACTTCCTCTACGCCAGATCGCTTCCGCTTACGGTCTACGAGGGTACGTAGACAACACTCTCCCCTCTCGTTGCTATGCCATCACCATGGTCTTGCGTGTGCGTAGGAAATTTTTTTTGAAATTACTACGTTCCCCAACAATCAAGGCTGTGAGGCACACGGTGGATCTTCCAGTACGGCAAGTCCCAGAAAACAGACCTCGTTTTCCATACCTTCAAATGCTCTGGCGCCTTCGCTTCTTTCCGGCTCTGGCGCCTTTTGCTTCTTTCCGGTGGGCAGTCTTTCCAATTTTCCAACAGCTTGTCTATTTCCTCGCCGCTCCTCGTACACGGCTGCTGGGTTCGGTTTCACCATCGAACAGATCCTTATGCTTCCTCCACGGGTCATCGTCATGAAGCCACCTTGATGTCCCATGAACACGGTTTTCAAGACCCGGGATCTCTATCTAGCTGGCGATACGTTGTGTCATCCATGCACCTTACGCATCCGTAAAAATCCGTGGACTACCTGCCCCGCGACATGTCCGTGAATCGAGATAGTCGTGCACCGTCGTGAGCAAAGGCGGCTCTCATAGGGAAATATTCTTTCTGCGGCGTCCCACGTATTGGCTGGCGTTTTCCACAGCGTGTCAAGCTCCTCTTTCCGGCAGCCCCATACAGATTGATGTCGTTCCTGGTTGTTTCGCCCTTCAATTAGCATACTCATGTGAATGTACTTCCTCTTCATGCACAACCAGGGGAAGGTTGTACATCCACACAAACACAGGCCAGGTGCTATGTGTGCTTCTCACGGCTGCCAAACGGATTGACTCCATCGGTGCTCGCGCCAAAGACGATGTTCCTTGGATCGTTCCCAAATTCCGAGTCTTGAAGTTCAACGCTACACCGCTCGCATCCTTAGGGGTGACTCAAAGCATCTTGTCTTTTTATCTATCTCCGGATCATTTGCGTCATCTTCCCGCTTCTTCTCCTCCCTATCCGCGTGCCAACGCAGGAGCTTTGCTACCTTAGGATCCGCGAAATAGCGCTGTAGACGAGGAGTGATCGGAAAGTACCACACCACTTTTCGAGGAGCTTTCTTCCTCTTCTTGTATCGAGTGATGCCGCACACGGACATATGGTAGACTCCGCGTGCTCGTCCCGATAAATGATGCAATTGTTCATGCACACATGGTATTTCACGCGGCGGTAAATCCAGAGGACACACGATTTTCTTCGCCTCCTCCAAACTGGTCGGGCACTTGTTCCCCTTGGGAAGACGTCGTGCGAATGACATGTTCTCGCCGAAGCTACGCGCCGGTCATTTTGTGTTTTACCTTCATCTCCGTGGCCATGAGCGCATTTTCAAAGCGGTATCCTCGGTCCTGCATCCTTCATACAATGGAGTAACCGCGTCTAACTCAAGTTGATCCATCTTGGCTTTCTCTCGGGCGGCAGCTCTTGCGTTATCCGTCTGCTTGAGAAGCAGCTCTTGAATATGAGGGTCCTGCACCCAGCCCATCGATGGTCCAGCGTCATCTGCTCCGCCGGCATCATCATCTTCATGATCATGCCCGTCGCCTGCTCCGGCATCTTCCTCATCATCATGTCCTGCATATTCTACATGATGACTGTCTGACATCACCGGTCGTGATCATCGCCGGGATTCTTCGTCTTCTCGCCCGCCCGAACCGCGGTGGTTGTCTTGCTGCCCTTCCTCATTTCTTGCCCGCCCGCATGGACGACTTCGTAGTCATCTTCATCACCTTGCCACCGATAGCCATCCATGAAACCACGCAACAGCAGGTGGTCCCAAGCACCTGCTCGAATCCGGGTCCGCAATAAGGCTCTTCAGCTTGCATCTTCGACACGGACATCTTATCTCCGCCTCGTTCTTTTGAAGCATCTCGGCCTTCATGACCTCAAAAACCTATTCACGATGCCTTCGGTCATCGTATGGACCATGGTCGCCTCAAGGGTAGAGCAAAACGATATTTTAGAACCAAGAAAAATTTGGCATGACTTTCCTAAAAATAGGACCAAAAGGATGCTTAATGCCAAAATTTCGCCAAACGGAAATGAATCAACATTCCGGCAAAATATTGGCAACTATCGCATTTCAAATACCGGTACACCTCCAAACACAAACACATATGCAAACACCACAAACATATGCAACACCACGAACATACATAGATCTAGCTAGGCCGTAAAAAGTGCATGTGCACATTGTTGTAAGGAGAACAACCTAAATATAGCTTCCCCTTACTTACCTATTAAAACAAGGTAATTTAACCACTTAATTTGAATGAATCTATGGTGGAAATGAGGTGAAAAGAGGAGGCACCCGAGACAAGGAGGAGGTGGAGAGAATGAAGTGGGGAGAAAGTGAGTGTGTGGGTAGGAGAGGCTGTCCCAAATATCTTGTTGCTGCCCACTTACTAATGGCGCACATCTTGCATGGTGCGCCATTAGTTGTTACCACTACTAATGGCGCACCTAAGCAGGATGCGCCATTAGTATGTTTGGACAGTTCAAAAAGTTTCTATACTAATGGCGCACCCACACACAGGTGCGTCATTAGTAGTTACAACTACTAATGGCGCGCAGTGTGGGTGCGCCATTAGTATGTTTGGACAGCGCACTAGTTTAAAAAAAAAAATTGGTACTAATGGCGTTAATTGGTGCGCCATTAGTAGTTACAACTACTAATGGCGCACTCGGGAAGGATGCGCCATTAGTATGTTTGGACAGCGCACTAGTTCAAAAAAAAGTTTCTATACTAATGGCGCACCCACACCTGGTGCGCCATTAGTAGTTACAACTACTAATGGCGCACCGGGTGTGGAGTGCGCCATTAGTATGTTTGGACAGGCGCACTAGTTTAAAAAAATTGGTACTAATGGCGCACTCAAGATTGGTGCGCCATTAGTAGTTACAACTACTAATGGCGCACTTTCGGACAGGATGCGCCATTAGTATGTTTGGACAAAGCGCACTAGTTAAAAAAAATTTTTGGTACTAATGGCGCACCCAAGGCATGGTGCGCCATTAGTAGTTTAGACACTAATGGCGCATCGTATGGAGGTGCGCCATTAGTATATACTAATGGCGCACCATCTTTCCGGTGCGCCATTAGTGTCATTTCCATCTATAGCCCTTTTCCTAGTAGTGTCTCTTGCCCTTGGTCAGCCACCACCAGCGCTAGGTCATCCTCAGCCTGATGCCCATCGTCATCCTGCAGCTCCTCATCCCAACTCTACTCCTCTTCTCCCGCACTCCAGTCCGGATCATCCTTCTTGTTGTCTATGCTTTGCCGAGAATCGCTGCTTGCTTCGCTTCTGACCAGAATCGTTGTTGCTTTCTCTCTGACCATGGTCGCTGCTTTTGTTACAGCCATGGTCGCTTTGCTTTGGCTGTAGCCATTGTCATTCTTGCTGCTCCCATTACCTGTCCAAATTTGAACTATGACCGTTAACTCTCGATGTGAGACTAAGCCAAATGTAGAGGAATAAGAAGAGGCAGAACGTCTGCATCATAATCTTCAACAGAAGCGCATCGACACATAGTCGCGTTGAACACCTTCACGATGAGCATGGTGGCATCGTCGTCAGAATCAAGAGAAGGAAGTACCCCAGCCGCAGGTCGTAGGCACGGTAGAACTTCTCCCACCCATGAGACAAGTACATGTGGCCCTTCTTGATCACCAATTCCACATCCCACAGCCTGCGAAACCCGCTGCCGACTGTCGCACCTTCACATTATTTGGCGGATCTTCACCCATCGGCATGTTCTTAAAACTGTCAGCAGCCTCTGCAGTTTGGGACAATGAGTGATGTAGGCAAACAACAGATATCATAATGAGATGGGTGAAGCTAGGGGAGATCTCTCATTTTATATACCTGCGTCATGGATGATACTGAAGTCCCAAGTATGATAGTGAAGAACTCGGAAGCATCCAACTCATACTGCGGTGTCGCAGAGCAGCGGTGGCTGCTTCCCGCCATCTCTGATAATTAAGCAGCAGAAGAGACCAATTAGTACCCTTACAACCGAACAAGGCAAGGCAAGGTATTAAGACAGATGTGAACACATGAGATAAAATCTAGAGACGTGAACACATGAGAACTACTCGTCATCATCACCAATATTGTGACCAGTGTGATCTTCATCATCACTACCATATTGCATCATAGTTTCATCGTGGTCATCCTCCAATAATTCAAACTGATTGTATGATAAGATAGCAGAGAGATACATTCCAAACTGTGAATGTGGTATGGCAATGGACTTGTAATCATTTCGTTGTTCATAGCTAAAATAACACCTTGTATATAAGAACAAATCATGATCTGGCAGACATATAGATTTACCAGCAAACTTGTGTGCCTAACTATCTATATCTAGGAAATCAAAGTTATTTCAACTTTGATGTTTGGAATATACCTAGAGAAACATGATTTATTTATTTTACTTCACACTCACAACTAAACAGCATTCCAAACGCTGGAAAGAGGAAACGAAACCCCTGGACCATTAGCCATCAAGAAAACAAGGCAATTCATTTACGAATGACTTCGGTATCTTGTTAAAGCAGTTTAATGGAACATTTAGCAAACATATAGGCCTATATATTTGGATCATCATTCCCTTTAGGCAACAAAGTAATAATGCCATAGTTAAGTCTTCCTACATCCAACTTTCCATTAAAAAAATCATGAAACAGAGGCATCAAATCATAGTTAATGTTCCATCCTTTCAACTTTTTCTCACTACTCTAACTCTATTTTGCCACTTTTTCTCATAGTTATCCAACTTTCCAAAATTTTCTTCTGTTTTCTATAAAACTTTCATAGTTGTATCGAAATGAAATGCATTCCAAACTTTGCTGGCCACCTCACTTAGATGCTCTCTAAGAAACCAGAAATACAGGGGCGGCACGGTAGCGGACGTCGGGGTGGGGGCAGGGGGTGGGCGGGGTCCTGGCCCCGCTTGTGGCAGCTCCGGCGGGAGGCGGGCCGGAGGAGGAGGAGGGCCATCTTCTTCTCGCCGCCGTCATTGGCGCCGGCCTCCCAGTCTGGCCGGCTCCCATGGTCGACAGACGGACATCGGTGGGGGACGGGCGGTGGCGGCAGGGGACGGAGGGGACGGATGGGGCGTGGGGTCGGGGTCGGGCGGCGGGGGACGGAGGGGACGGAGGGGCGCGGGGCGCGGGGCGGGGTCGGGCGGCGGCGGCAGGGGACGAAGGGGGCGAAGGTCGGGGTCGGGGTCGGGCGGCGGGCGGGGATTTGAGGGGCGCGGGCGCGGGGCGGTCGGGCGGCGGGGGCGGGGGGGCGAGGGTCGGGCGGCGGCGGTAGGGGATGGAGGGGGGCGTGGGGCGGGTCGGGCGGCGCGCCAGGGGACGGAGGGCGGGGGGCGGGCGGCGCATCACAGCAGAGGGGCGACGGTTAGCGGAGGGGCGATCGAGTGGGAGGAAGGGAGGAGAGGGAATAAGTTTTTTGTCAAAAGTTAAAAAATTATTGGCGCACTGTCACCAGTGCGCCATTAGTAGTTCTAACTACTAATGGCGCACTTTGCCCGGATGCGCCATTAGAATGTTTGAAAAATGAAAAAAATTGTTTTACTAGTGGCGCACCTTTTGCACAGTGCGCCATTAGTGTATTCCACACTAATGGCGTATCTCCACCAGGTGCGCCATTAGTATATAGTAGTGGCGCACCACTTCTCTGGTGCGTCATTAGTGTCAATCCTATCTTTAGCCCTTTTCCTAGTTGTGACACGGGTAAATAGGGGCCACATGCCATTTCGGTGGAGACCCTCTTTATGATAGGCGGTAGCACGTTGGATTTCTTCCTTGAGCCTCATATTCTCTCTACATAGGCGTTGGCACTCCGAGGTATCCGTAGTTTGTAGCATCACCCCTGCAAATTTGAGGCATGTCTTGTTTTGCACAACCCACTTGATGGCTTGGTTTTCATCTTTTAGCTTCTGGTTCTCTCCATGAAGATTCTTTGACACCCGTAGCTGCATCCTGCCCTGCATTTATTAATTTCAGGTATGTGTCATTTTAGTGGTTAGCAAAGTATGCTACCATGTTCATGAAGAGAGTATAGTAGTACATTGTATTATCAGGATGTCGAACAATGCTACTGTGTTCTGTGGAGTTTCTACTGTTTAATAGTAAAGCTTGCATAACTGCATGTCTTAGGTGACCCATGCGGCCAAATCTCATGTACTTCACCGTGGAAAAGAATTGAATATGTATACCTTGCTGGAGGTGTGTTTGTTTTGGAACCAGAATTTGGCCTGCAGGGCACTCATGCCAAGCCTCTCACCAAGGTCTTTCCGGAGTTTCGCATCTGGATAAGGGCATTCCCGGAACACACTACATATTACGTTAATGAAAATGGATTAGTACACATTATCTTCGATAGGTAAGAAACATTGATTGAGTATGTATTGTACACTTTAAGTTGATGAATTTGTTCTCCGCGGAGACGGTGATAATTGGCACGCCTTATCACCGTTCTCTGCTCATTATATGTCTCTCCATCGTTGTTGTTACCTTGGTCTGCAACAACAGCATGCACATCATCAGTGTTGCCCACGTTGGTAGTGGCTCCAAACAGGCCATACATCTCATCTCCATGGTTGTGCTGGAATAGGTGGTCGTGTTCGTTCGTCATGAAGAGGTCAAGCTCATTTTGCATAACACTGTTATATTGCGGCCACTCCCCGTTCATCGTGATCTGTTATCATCATGAAACATAATGTTTATTCTCCTATGTAGAGTTAAAGGTAGCAGTGAACAAATATTTTAAGAAAAAAGAATGTAGCCGTGAAAAATGAAACCGCATGGAAGGAAATGCCATCGAATACTCTACAGCTTAAAGGAAATACAAATTTAAATTGCCAACATAGTCGGATGTTACTCCACTTTAAGAATACTTGAAATTCATCCGTATGAGTTTCCTAGACCGAGGTGTAATCAAGTAGACTGTAATTACTTTCCTGACTTCAGTATAAGATATTCATGATCATCTGTGGCTGATTACTTCAATAATTACCAAACATATATGCGCTAGCTATATAGTGATGCAAAACTTTTACTTGCCCGTCTCATCGGGTTCTTTTATATTTATTTGAAGAACTATACTATATATACATTGGGATCTATCTCTCCAGATTCCATTTGTGTGATATATTTAAATAAGGCCTCTTTGTGGTTCTCTGGCAGGTCTGGAAGGCTCGGAACGATGGTACCTTCAACAACGCCGGGCACCATGCCGGCGACATCCTCACTAAGGCGGCGGATGACCTCCTCCACTGGAGCCTCCTTTTTATGTCCCATCCAGGGACCGGATCCTGTCGATCCGTGTTTTCTTTCTGTCGGAAGTTTAGCTGCCCCCCCCCCCCACCCCCTCTCTCTCTCTCTCTCGTTGTGTTGTTTGTTGTTTCTCTTATCTTGGTGTTTTTTATCCTTTCGATGAAAAACTCTGTATGACTGCCCAGTCGCTCCGAGCAATATAACAACCGGTGGGGCCTTCTGCCCCCCCTGTCATTCTCGAAAGAAAAGGACTTACATACAATAAAACAAGTACTAACTAGTCCTACAAATTATAGATCCGAGATATTAAAATATACTCTGCGAGGGAAATCATATTAGCCATAAATAATAGAATCATAGGCACGATAATACAATCAGATCTATGAATATATACAATCAAATCTATGAATATATACAATCAAATCTATGAATATATACAATCAGGTCTATGTTATCTCCTATGTTTTACATTGCAAAGACCAGCTAAATCTATATCAAGATGCTAGCCATCTCCCAAGCAAAACGATGAAACACTACTTTCTTTGTGTATCCACTTACTCCATCGTTGATCTACCTTTTTTCTAAGCATGCATGGAATAACAGACGTGATGGAGAATTCGTGCTCAAGTTTAGAATCTATATATCCAAGGATAACTAGAGTAAAAGGGTATAAACATTACTTGATGAACGACTTCAGGAAACGCCATTGGCTTCGGTAGTTGTCTTCCTTAAAACTTCCTTAGGCGAAAAAGTACATGAATCTATTTTGTTCCTACTGAGATATCAAACTCATTCAGCAAAGTAGCTATGACCATCAGAATTTAAAGTCGTGAGCAGCATGCAAAATTTATGCCATGACCCATGGTTAATGCAAGAAATTTCTACTACCCAAATATGGCTCATATATAATGGATTTTCGCATGACAAATATATCGGTCATATTTAATACTCATTAAGCATATTTTTGAGTGAATATTGGCATATTTATTACAATATTTTTTTTTGCAAGGACAATATATTATGTTATTAAAACAATAGGAAATTGCTTGCTTAGATATATGGACATAAAGTGTTCTTCATCCAATCATACATACAAACTATGTTTTTCTGCAAGAAAAAACTTCCAATGTATTCATCAACTGTCAAGGCAACGCAATAGAAAAGAACACCAATAATAACTTGTATCCAAATATAAGGCTCACATGTCATGGATTTCGACCGTTGTGGCATGAACTATATATAGGGCATAATTAATACTCATTAAGTATATTTGTGTAGTGTATTGTCGGTGCTAAATCCGGCAGATCTCGGGTAGTGGGTCCCAAGCTTAGTGATCTGAGCTAGATGGTAATAGAAGAAGTAGGGGCACGATGTTTTACCCAGGTTCGGGCCCTCTTGATGAGGCAAAACATTACGTCCTGCTTCTTATATATTTGATTGTGATGGGATGCAAAGTACAATGCGATTTACGTTGAGATGGTATGAGGGAGTTCTAAGCTCTAAACAGCGTATGCCCGTCTCTATAGACTAAACTCCATGGCTTATATAGGCACCGGTGGTATCTAGGGTTTATAAATGGTTGGTGGTGATCTAGCGATTAGCATGCCGATCCTTGATAACCCACAAGTATAGGAGATCGCAACAGTTTTCGAGGGTAGAGTATTCAACCCAAATTTATAGATTCGACATAAGGGGAGCCAAATACTATTTGAAGGTATTAGCAACTGAGTTGTCAATTCAACCACACCTAGAGATTAATTATCTGCAACAAAGTGATCAGTAGCAAAGTAGTTTGATTGTTTTGATAATAGTGACAGCAGCAACGGTAGCAGTAATTTGTAGTAAGTGTAACAGTGATGATAGCAGTAGTAACTTAGCAGAAACAATATAAGATAAATTTGTAGGCATTGGATCGATGACTTGTTGGATGATATTCATCATGTGGCAGTTATAACCTAGGGCGATACGGCACTAGCTCCAGTTTATCAATACAATGTAGGCATGCATTCCATAAATAGTCATACGTGCTTTATTAAAAGAACTTGCATGACATCTTTTGTCCTACCCTCCCGTGGCAGCGGGGTCCATATTGGAAACTAAGGGATATTAAGCCCTCCTTTTAATAAAAAACCGGAACCAAGCATTAACACATAGTGAATACATGAACTCCTCAAACTACGGTCATCATCGGGAGTGGGCCCGGTTGTTGTCACTCCGGGGTTGCTGGATCATAACACGTAGTAGGTGACTATAACTTGCAAGATCGGATCTAAAACATGGATATAATGATGAATTCATAAACGGTTCAGATCTAAGTTCATGGCACCCGGGCCCAAAGTGACAAGCATTAAGCATAGCAAAGTCATAGCAACATCAATCTAAGAACATAGTGGATACTAGGGATTAGGCCCTAACAAAACTAACTCGATTACATGATGAATCTCATCCAACTCCTCACTGAATAGCGAGTCTACAAAGGAATTACTCATTCCCGGCGGGGAGCATCATGGAATTGGCGATGGAGATTGGTTGGTGATGACGAAGAACGAAGATCCCCCTCTCCGGAGCCCCAAATGGACACCAGATCTGGCCTCCCAAGGAAGAACAGGGCTTGGCGGTGGCTCCATCTTGTGCAACACGATAATTATTTCTCCCTGATTTTTTCTCCGAAAGTAGGAATTTATAGTATCAGGGTTGAGGTCTTCGGGGCCACTAGGTGGGTACAAGCCACCTGGGCGCGCCAGGAGAGGGGGGCATGCCCTGGTGGGTTGTGCCCACCCAAGGGCCCCTCTCTGGTGGTTGTTGGCTCCAAAAATCCTCTTTTATTCCATAAAAAATCCTCGCAAAGCTTTGTTTCATTCCGAGAACTTTTATTTCTGCACAAAAACAACACCATGCTAGTTCTGCTGAAAACAGCATCAGTCCAGGGTTAGTTTCATTCAAATCATGCAAATTAGAGTCCAAAAGAAGAGGAAAAGCGTGAGAAAAAGTAGATACGTTGGAGATGTATCAATCCTTTAAACGCATCGTGAAGTGTACACCAAGTCTTTGAAGATCTTCATTGGAATGACAATGAGGGCTAGGCCAGTTGAGACCCATTCATCGATCACCGGTAGGTCCTCGGTGCGGCCCATGAGTGATGGGCCGACATGATGCACACCCCCTAATCCGGGACACTGTAATAGCCCCTGAAGTAGTCTTCAAGCCGAGGATACCACATGTCGTATTCAGAACAGTTCCACAACTTTCAGTCTTTGGCTTCGCAGAAGTTCTCGATTCCGAGGATATGCTTGGCTCCGAGGTCCTTCTTACTTGTAGGATTGATAATCACATAACAAATGGTCTTTTAGCAAGACCTCCCTCCTTGACACATTTCAGCAAGGCCGCATAGCCACGAAGGCGCGCCGTAAGAAGTTTGACCAGGTCAAAAATCCTGACAACTTTTCAACCGAGAACCGAAATGTCACCTCCCGTGGAAGATATGATCTGTCTAGTCAACAGTCATTATTGAGGATATCGTGGCCCCGAGGCGTTTTTATTGTCTCATCCTGTCAATGAAAATATTGTCCTCCCGGATTTCTAGCGATGCCATTAACGCACCTGCTTTAATATTGGTGCCCATAGGTAGCAGAGCACATCGGGAAGCGGCGATTAAGTCCCTATGATGGGGTGACCAGTGGTCTTCAATTGCCCTATAAACGGAAAAGGCGGTGAATCTAGTTTACCCATACTTACACCCAATGCTCTAGTGCAAAGGACGGGCCTCACATCAAGATTTAGCTCTTTAGCCCTTCTTTCTCCTACTTCTTCTCTATATAGGATGACTAGCACATGGAAGAGATCTGCAGCCAAAAGTGAAAGTGCTAGTTATCGACTAGAGGGGGGGTGAATAGGCGATTTTTATGAAAGTCTTCAAAACGTGGGAGTTTCTAAGACAGACAATAGAAATGAACCTATTGATATGCAGCGGAAGGTAGACTACACTAGACAAGCCATAGTCAAGCAAGTAATGAGGTGAAAGCACGAAGACTATTAGCAGGTAGGTAGTATAGATCAGGATGGAAGATACTATGAAGCCAAACAACAATAGTCGTCACAAGTGAAGTCAAACATATCAGGCAAGCATGCAAATGACTTCACGAAGACAAACTGTAAATAAGTGAGGGAGGAGATAGAACTAGTTGCTTGGTGAGGACATGGATTTGTTGGACCAGTTCCAGTTGCTGTGACAACTGTACGTCTGGTTAGGGAGGCTGAGATTCAACTCAGAAGACCACGTCTTCACCTTATACCCGTTGAGCTAAGGCACTTAGTCCTCGCCCAATCACTCTGGTAAGTCTTCAAGGTAGACTTCCAAACCTTCACAGACTTCGTTCACCGGCAATCCACAATGACTCTTGGATGCTCAGAATGCGACGCCTAACCGGCTGGAGGATTCACAGTCCTCAAGTGTAACAAGTCTTCAGGTCACGCAGACAGAAAGACTTCAGTGATGCCTAACACTCTTTGGCTCTAGGTGTTTTGGGCTTTGTCCTCGCAAGGATCTCTCTCTCAAATGCTTCGAAGGTGGGTTGCTCTCAAACGACAAAAACCGTGTACTAACTCTGAGCAGCCACCAATTTATGGTGTAGGGGTGGGCTATTTATAGCCAGGAGGCAACCCGGCCTGATTTGTCCGAAATGACCCTGGGTCACTAAGAAACTGACACGTGTCCAACGGTCAGATCTCAAACACACGCGGCATCTTGACTTGGGCTGCAAGTAAAGCTGACTCATCCAGCTCTAGATAAGATTCGCTCTCATTGTCTTCGTTCGAAGACATAGGATTTGGTTGAGCATCACTTCAGTCACTCTGACTTTGTTCACTTTGACCCCACTTAACACTACGGTGGTTCCTATGACTCAACAAAGAAGAAAAGGAAACTATGAAACAGCTATGTCTTCGCACTCCATAGTCTTCATGTGAATGTCTTCTCGAGTCATAATCTTCGTTCTGAATATCTTCACATACCACCATTGTCTTCAATGTCTTCACACATTTTTATGGGTCATCTCTGGTAGGTAAACCGAATCAATGAGGGACTACTACCTGTGTTATCCTGCAATTCTCACAAACACATTAGTCCCTCAACCAGGTTTGTCGCAATACTCCAAAACCAACAAGGGGTGGCACTAGATGCACTTACAATCTCCCCCTTTTTGGTGATTCATGGCAAACTAGTTGAAGTTTTCAACGGGGATAAAAGTATGTGAAATTGTAACGGTTAAGGTATTGTCTTCACAAGTAGCAAAAGGCTCCCCCTGAAGATGTGCATATGAATAGTTTGCATTTGAATGCAAATGCACATGGCAGGTTTTACTTGTGGAGATCCTATTCAACTTATGAAGATAATTCATCATGTATGAATGGATATTACGAAGATAATGACATGCATAATGAAAAATGGACGTCTGCAGAATGACTTCGTGCGGAATTTATCATCGCACATGCGGCATTTATCATCGCATCACATAGTTGACAGAAAAGATAGCAGACGACCATCAAGTTTAAGTGTTACAACTCAAAGAACCAAATGTATCAAAAGAGAGAGTTCTAAACACTTGGCAAAAAGTATAGCAACCACCCATAAGAACCCGCTTGAACTATCAACTCATATGCTTCTCCCCCTTTTGTCAGTAAGGACCAAAGAGGTTTGAAGACATAGAGCTTCTACTCATTCCCGTGAGGAGTAGGTGAAGGTGCAGGGTCGATGTTGGAGTTCGGTGGTGTAGAAGAACTTGGTGCAGTGTCGATACGTGGCGAAGTTGTAGTTGGTGAAGTAGCATCATCTTCGTCATCGACGACTCTTGCATTAACCGTAGCAGCCGAGGAGGAAAACTCTGAGTCTTCTAATGATGGAGTACGACGCAAGACGGCATCGCGGGGATGCGTGGAATCAAACTTGTAGCACTCAGTGAAGCCATCTTCGTGAAGATCATCTTCAGAGCTTAGCAAAGTCAGACTCTTCCATGACCTCCGACAGGCTTCATGTGATACGAAGGCATTCTTGGTGGAAAGAATTCGAATGCGATTAACATCCACCGAGAGGCTCTGCATCTAACGCTTCAGCCAGTCATGGTGCTTATCCTGTTTCTGATGCAATGCCACGAGAAGCTCTTGGTCATTGAGAACGCGAGATCGCTTCCGAGGCCTTTGAGAAATAGTGCTTTCAGTGGCTTCAGTGGTTGCATGACGAGGTGCACGAGTGTTACCAGCCAGAGGATAAACATGAGTTGCAGCAAGAACTCCTTAAATGGGTTGCGTGAAGCTTTGGCGATCAACATTGTGAAGATATAGTGACTCCTTAGCAGGTTCAGGGTAGATGGCTTCGACAGACATATCAACCTCTGGCAGGAAGATAAGATGGTTTTGTGCAGAGGGCTGATAGTTGACAAAAGAGTGGAGCTCAATGAGGTGCATTACCCATGGAGCGTAAAACTTCAAACCAAATAGATCAGAGCCAGATGTAGCAAGTTGCCTGATGAAGAAATCCTGAGCATTGAAGTTGATGCCATTGAGGATGTAGAACACAAATCCCTTCATTGCGCCTTCAAGCTTTGCTGCAGGAGAATGTCCTTTGACAGGCCATAGAGTTCGCCTTATAATATGATAAATGGTGCGGGGCAGATACTCTAGGTCTTCAACAAAGAATTCCTCTGGATATTCAGCATCTTGTGGCAGAGGCTTCATCATGCTCAGCATTTGGCTCATATTCAGCTCAGGCTTCTGTAATATGCTTTCCAAAGTATTGCGGTGAAGCTGACAACCAGGTTCATAGAGTTCACCTGGAGTGGGCAGGGCAGTAAGCTCAATTATATCTTGAGCTTTGGCTTCATTGTGTACATCGCCTCATCCACTCAAGGACCCAAGTCTTCGGATCCCTGTTGTAGCCGCGAATGTGAAGAGTGGCATAGAATTGTAGCAGAAGCTCCTCATTCCAATTTTCTTTGTCGGTCACAAACTGCAGAAGACCAGCATCTCTGAAGAAGTCTAGGGCTGCTTCCAAGCAGGGCAGGCCAGGAATGGCTTCGCGGTGTAGACTCTTATGGGGAGGCGCCCTTGATTGTATAAGAAACAAGAGTAATAACTGCGCTGCTGATAGCTCCAGAACCAATCATATGAAATTCTTGGCACTATCAAACAAGGTGTTGTGTGCTTTGAAGCTATTCACAATTAACGATCCTGGCGAAGTCGCAGTACCTGGAAACCTTGGCAGCCAGGGCTTTGGCTTCTGGACCTGAGGTCTGTGCTCCACATGATAGTAAAACTGCGGTTCGGGAGTAGGCGGAGGAACCAGAATGGGCCAGCGGACGGTGACAAGTTGACCATGATCAAATGCTTGCTCAATGGTGTGAGGCCTTCGAGGCGGTACAGGAGCAGTGGCATTGTCCTGAGCTTCAAGCTGCAGATTGGCTTCAGGTGCAACAATCACTTTAGGCACCATATTCATTTCAGGCACCACATTAGCTTCAGCCGTGATCACGTCATTTGGCTTCATAGTGTTGTTGGTGGCCGCCTTAGTGTTTTCAACCTCCACTTGAGTAGTTGGAGGGTCGGGTACAGACTCGTTCTCCTCAAGAACAACTTCTTGGTTGGTGGAGGGTGTAGCAACTCGCTCTTCTTCTTGACGGGGTTCTTGGTGTTCTTCGGCTGATGCAGCCAGCATGTCTTCAGCAGCTTTGGCTTCAGACACAGAGACATTCGCAGTTGGAGTGGCATCAGGAAACACTTGTCGTGCTACTGAGTTGTTTTGGACTTCTCCTTCTAGAATGCTCGGCATGGCAACCTGTGGCCTAGGGCCTTTGCGAAGCCTGCAGAATGCGGGCGACGCCTTTGGAGATGGGTTGGTCTGCACCATGTAATTGTCATCATCAAGTACCGGAGTGGTGACTTGAGGAGGGGGAGTACTGGGTGTGTCTTGGGGGTGATCAGCCCACGATGCATCCTGAGCAATTGGCGTCAAGGGACGACCAATGCTGATGAGTGCACTATTCATGAGAACAGGCGATGATACCGTTTGGTGTTCGATCTGAGGAAGGACTTCATCATCATCTACATTGTCGTGATGACCAATGTCTTCAGCTGTGATGGGGTCAACAGCTAGAATGTCTTCAGCTTCAGGAGCCTCTGTGAAAGTAGGCTCATGAAGTACTAGCTGAAGCTCTTGGTTTGCGGGACGAGCAACTGAGATGGGCTCGACAACAAAGGGCACTGAGGGAGCAGCCCGATCTTTCTTTAAAGACTTTGTCTTCCGCTTCATGGTCTGTGGTGCATCGTTAGTGGCATTCTTGTTCTTGCGCTTCCTGGCTTCGGCCTCATCTGCCCTTGTCTTCTTCAGTTCTGAAGCAGCTGTGGCGACCTTAGGCTTCGAGCCTGTCATGCTGGCAGGGAAGACAATGCGAGGTACTTCCCAACCTGATGCTTCAGCTGGGGTCACAACAGACTTCTTCTTTTTGGCAGCCAACTTGGGGTCGATGCCAGGACGCCCAAGTGCCTTGCGCTTTTCAGCCTCATTATGAACTTGAACACATTTATTTGCGGAGAGTTTCATCCGCTCTCTTGATCCTTTTGCTGCTTCACGTTTCTTTTGAAACTGCTCTTTGAGGTCATGCAGCATCTTCTTGAAGCTTTGAACATCAGCCACACTGAGATTGGCCATGGTCCTCTTGAATTGAGTTTTCTCATGATCAAGCTTGTTCTTTAGTTCGACGATCTTCTGAGCCAGAGCCAGCTCATTTGCAATGGCACTGTGGAAAGAGACACTGATGCCAATTGGAAGCTCCAGATCATCGATGCTGGTGCTTGGGTTGTCAAACCATTCATCAATGAAGTTATTCAAAATATCCGCATGAAAGAGGGGTAGATCGTTGAAGATATTTGCCTCCTCCTTGCTCTTTATGAGCATCTCAAGAGCATCATCACCAAGATTGTCATCGCTGGACAGATCAATGGTGGCTTCTTCATTACGCAAAATATCAGTCGGGGTCAGTTCTTGCCCAGAACTCTGGATGGGCTTCTTCTGCTTTGAAGACTTCTCGGTCTTCTTGGAGATGCGAGAAAGATCTTCACACTGCACACTTGCTTTAGGTGGTGAAGTGGCCAGTGGCTTCACACGCGAAGGTTTAGGTGCAGTAGAGGGCTTTGAAGCTTTTGTTCTCTTCTGCTTCTATGGCTTAGGTGGAGCAAGCGCTTCATCAGTATCAGAGTCATCATTAGAGTGCTCCATGGCTGCCCCCTGAACAGCAATGTGAGTGAGGAGACCTTCGAGGTTGTAGAAGGGCCCGATGACATTGGGTTCAGCATCACGTGTGCCATCAGCCCGAGGAGCAGATGGACCGGGTTTGAAGTCGAGTCCAAATGCTTTCTTGTTCTTCACAGCAGAATCCTTGGCAAACTTGTAGTTGCATTTGAACAGATAGTTGTCACGACACCATAACAGAGAAGATGGGTCGGCATTAGCAGGTTGTGGTCCACGGACCATGCAAGGGTAGAAACCCTGACCAATGGCTTCAGATTCGGTCTTGGCTTGAAGATTTTTATAGATAATATCACCCCAAGGACGCTTGATGGCATTCCTTTCAGCGTATTCCTTGCTCACGAACCTGTACTTGAACCATTGCTCGGCCCAATATCTTCGAATCCATTGGATTCGTGTTTTGCGTTGGCCATAGCTCTCTTTAGGACCAGTCTTGTATAAATCATATAGATCTTCAGGCAAATCCTTTGATGTGCCCCCACGGCGCTGCCTACCGCCCTTTCTAGCTGACTTTTCTATGGTCATGAAGTTCAAACTGAATGGCTTTAGAACTTGCAAAGGCTTCCATCTGCTGGTCAGACATGAACTGGCTTCAGGAGAATTGATGTGACGTTGTAAGAACTCTACAAATGAATGCAGACTATGAGAACCAAGGGATTCTCCCACGGACATGTACCTGTGACAGCATTAGAGATGCGAGGGAAGGGGAAGATGTCATATGCATTCTCAGAAGATTTTGAAGATAAATCAGTTTGAAGACATTGACCTCACAGCGCGAAGACATTCACTTATTTGTTGAGAGTTGGTTCTATATTTGTACAAATCCAAGAATAGGTACAAGTGAGGAATCTAACTAGTTGTGAAGCATAAGTGAATATACTAGGCATGATATGAGATGCAAAATAGGATAGATCCAATTTTGTAGGTTTAGAAACCACTTTTGGTGGAGAAGGATCGATCTATCGGATAAAAAAGGTAGTAAAAGTAAGTTTTAATTACCACACGAAGAACTACTAGGTGGAGTGGAGTGGGAGGCCGAGCAGTTCAATCTCCCGTGCCCTAACTTGGAGACGAAAGACACCTACCGCGGCGGCGGAGTAGACGAGGTCCGCGGCCGGCGTGAGGACGGCGTCGGTGAGGTCGCGGCAGCTAAGCGCTTCGTCGCCGGCGTCGTCAATAGGTAGCGGTGGCGCTAGGGTTTGTGTGAGGTGGAGAGGTGGGAGAAGGATTTTGACTGTGATGTGATGTGTATTTATAAGGAAAGGGACAGCACAACGCAATTACGGAGGTGCCCCTGGCGGTTCACATCTAAGGGACACGTGGCAAGCATGCAACACATTGGAAGTTGCTCCGTGTTCCCACGCACGCCTGGACTGTCAGGTGGTCGTTCCGGCTTCTCCGAGTTTCAGGCAATAAGGATATAGCATTTAAAACGGATTCAAGTTTTGTCTCTGTATCTTTTGCTGACAAGGACGCAGAGAAGACATTCGACAGTTTCAATAGAATGCATATGATTTGGATAGATAGAATTTGAGATAGAAGCATAGAAGAGGTTAGGGTCCGATCACATTCACTTAGATCAAAAGATTCAAGAAAGAAGACATAGCTATAAGTGAATGTTGTAGAGGACAGAACACAAATGTATGTATATATCTGAATAAGACCAAATCAACATTGTGAAGATAAACATGAAGTCAAATCAATGTTGAAGACAAATTAGATGCGAAGACTTTGCAAATGACACGCCAGATGAAACACTTCAAACAAGAATTTGGTGGTGGCGTTACCCACCGTATAGGAAGTATTAGACCCAGACACGGCACACAATTATCATGGCGCTCCGAAGTCAAATTCCGCGTTAATGTATTCACACTTAGAGTGTATGTCTTCATTGATTGAAGATATACGTTACTTCGTGTGTTGCACATCTAAGTCATCAATATGCATAAGTGTTAGGATGAGTGTCCAACCACAGGACATTTGAGGATTCTAAGATATTTAGCTCCCACCGCAACTTGCAAAACCTTTTCTCATCCAAGGGCTTTGTGAAGATATCTGCCAATTGCTCTTCAGTGTTGACGTGAATGATATCAATATCTTCCTTCATGACATGATCTCTAAGAAAGTGATGATGAATTTCAATGTGATTTGTCTTCGAGTGTTGAACTAGGTTGTTGGCAATCTTCATGGCGCTTTCATTGTCACAGTAGAGTGGCACTTGCTTCAAATGGATGCCATAGTCCTTGAGAGTCTGCTTCATCCATAGAAGCTGAGCGCAAAGAAGATCCAAAGACAATGTATTCAGATTCAGCAATGGAGAGAGATACACAGTTTTGCTTCTTTGAAGACCAACAGACAAGTGATCGTCCCAGAAAGTGACATGTGCCTGAAGTGGACTTGCGATCAACCTTTTCACCAGCATAATCAACATCTGAGAATCCAACTAGATCAAACTCTGAGCCCTTTGGATACCATAAACCTAGTGTTGGGGTGTAAGCCAAATATCGAAGAATTCGCTTCACAGCTAAGTGATTCGATTCCTTTGGTGCCGCTTGGAATCGGGCACACATGCAAACACTAAGCATTATATCTGGCCTAGATGCACATAAATAAAGAAAAGAACCAATTATGGATGCGTATACCTTTTGATCGAACTCTTTGCCATTGGCGTCGGGACTCAGATGACTTTTGGTTGGCTTTGGCGTCGTGTAACCTTTGCAATCTTGCATTCCAAACTTCTTCAGGCAATCTTTGAGATATTTTTCTTGAGATATGAAGATGTCGGTGCTCTGCTGACGGATTTGAAGACCAAGGAATAACTTCAGCTCACACATCGTGGACAACTGATATTGCTCTTGCATCATGTGTCCAAACTCATCACTGTATCTCTTGTTAGTGCAGCCGAAGATAATGTCATCTACATAGATTTGGCACACAAACAGTTCTCCATCATATGTCTTCGTGAAGATTGTAGGATCTAGAGAACCAGGTTTGAAGCCTTTGCTCTTCAGGAAGTCTTTGAGTGTGTCATACCAAGAATGAGGGGCTTGTTTGAGGCCATACAGTACCTTGTTGAGCTTGTATACCATATTAGGATGTTTTGGATCTTCAAAGCCAGGTGGTTGTGCAACATACACTTCTTCTTCAACCTTGCCGTTGAGAAAGGCACTCTTCACATCCATTTGATACAGGAGGATGTTGTGATGGTTGGCATAGGCTAGCAGTATGCGAATGGCTTCAAGCCTAGCCACTGGAGCGAATGTTTCATCAAAGTCAATCACTTCAACTTGAGTGTATCCTTGAGCAACGAGACGAGCCTTGTTTCTGACAACTTGTCCATGCTCATCTTGTTTGTTGCGATAGATCCATTTGGTGCCTATGATATTGTCCTTGCGAGGGTCAGGACGCTTGACCAATTCCCACACATTGTTCAGCTTGAACTGTTGAAGTTCTTCTTGCATAGCTTGAATCCATTCAGGTTCCATGAAAGCTTCAGCAACTTTCTTGGGTTCAGATATTGAAACAAATGCAAAGTGCCCACAAAAATTTGCTAGTTGCGGTGCTCTTGAACGAGTGAGTGGACTTGGTGCATTGATGCTATCAATTATCTTCTCAATCTGTACTTCATTTGTAACATGAGGATGAACTGGACGAATATTTTGCTCTTGCTGATCATTGTCTTCATTTTGAGCATTAGCTTCAGGCTCAGCATTGTCTTCAGGTTGATTAGGCGCATAAATGATAAGTTCCTCTTCAGCCTGTGCCTCAGAAGCTATGATTTCTCCAGTTCCCATAAGCTTGATTGATTCACTAGGAGGGACTTCATCTAGCACATTTGGCAGGTGCTCTATTTGCGAGCCGTTAGTCTCGTCGAACCGCACATCCACAGTTTCAACCACTTTATAGTGAGGTTGAAGACTCTGTAGGAGTGCGAATCCTTTCCGTAACCAAGCATAAAACCTTAGTGTGCTTTCGGTGCAAATTTTGAAGTGTGATGTGGATCCTTGATCCAGCACCTAGCACCAAATACTCTGAAGTAGCTTACATTTGGCTTCTTACCAGTCAGGAGCTCATAGGATGTCTTCTTCAGAAGCTTGTGAAGATAAACACGGTGTATGACATGGCATGCAGTATCAATGTCTTCGGGCCAGAACTTCCTTGGAGTCTTGTACTCGTAAAGCATCGTTCGAGCCATCTCAAGGAGTGTTCTGTTCTTGTGCTCCACGATGCCATTCTGCTGAGGTGTGTATGGAGCAGAGAACTCATGAGTGATACCCAATGTATCAAGATAAGTGTCGAGGCCTGTGTTCTTGAACTATGTGCCATTGTCACTTCTAATGTGCTTGATCTTGATCCCATAGTTCGTCATGGGACGATTGGCGAAGCGTTTGAAGACATCCTGCACTTCATTCTTGTAGAGGATTATATGCACCCATGTATATCTTGAATAATCGTCAACAATGACGAAGCCATAGAGACAAGAAGTAGTAGTAAGAGTAGAGTAGTGAGTAGGGCCAAATAAGTCCATGTGAAGCAGCTCGAAGGGTTTAGATGTCGTCATGATTGTCTTCGAGGGATGCTTGGCCCTAGTCATCTTTCCAGCTTCGCAGGCACCACACAGATGATGCTTCTTGAACTTGACGCCCTCGATGCCTACGACATGTTTCTTCTTCGCGAGAGTGTACAAGTTCCTCATACTAGCATGCCCTAGCCTCCGATGCCAGAGCCAACACTCTGAAGCTTTTGCTAGAAGACATACGGCCAACTGTGGTCCTGCTGAGAAGTCTACCATATACAGATCATATTTCCGATACCCTTTAAAGACTAGAGACTTGTCAGATTCCATTAGAACAAGGTAACAATATTTTCCAAATATCACAATCATGTTCAAATCACAAAGCATTGAGACAGACAATAAGTTGAAACCAAGGGATTCAACAAGCATCACTTTATCCATGTGCTGATCCTTTGAGACTGAAACTCTACCTAGACCCAATACCTTACTTTTACCAGTGTCAGCAAATGTGATATGACTCTTGTCAGATGGACGTAAGGTTGAGTCCATGAGAAGACTTCGATCACGAGTCATATGATTAGTGCATCCACTGTCCATAATCCATTCTGAAGCATGAGGTGTCATAGCCTTGGCACCATGTGCCATGAAGCAGTAGGTGGGGGCAGAGTCGTCCTTGTCATTAGCATCAGTGTTGGTGACGGAGCCATTGTCTTCAGTGTTGAAGATGGACTTGGCAACGTAGGCTGTGGCTAGAGCCAGACTTGCAACGCTAGAGTCGGACTCCTCCTCAGACTCCACCTCTGCCTCCTCGGGCAGACTCCTCCTCTGAATCCATCTCCTTGCCAACAAAAAGCACGAGCCTTGCCAGATGAGCTCTTCTTGTGTGATGAAGACTTGGACGAAGACTTGGAAGAAGACTTTGAGGATTTCTTCTTCTTGTCATCAGAATCATATTCCTTGCTCTTCTTCTTCTTCTTCTTGTTCTCATTGTCCCACTGAGGATACTCAGAGATGTAGTGACCAGGTTTCTTGCACTTGTGGCATGTTCTCTTCTTGTGGTCATGAGTAGAAGCTTCATCATTTCTCGAGCTGGATCTTGAAGACTTTCTGAAGCCTTTCTTCTTGGTGAATTTTTGGAACTTCTTCACAAGCATAGCAAGCTCCTTTCCAATGTCTTTAGGATCCCCAGAACTGCAGTCAGATTCTTCTTCAGATGAGGAAACAACCTTTGCCTTCAAAGCGTGAGTACGTCCATAGCTAGGACCATAGATATCTCTTTTGTTAGATAACTGGAATTCATGTGTGTTGAGCCTCTCAAGTATGTCAGACGGATCGAGAGTCTTGAAGTCGGGGCGTTCTTGAATCATCAAGGCTAGGGTGTCAAACGAGCTGTCAAGTGATCTCAGGAGTGTCTTGATGATTTCATGCTTGGTGATCTCATTGGCGAATGTTAAGGGACCATCCAGATCAAGGTGTGAAAGAACATGACAAGGCATCCTATCCTTTGAGATAATACCTCAGACACAATATCTAGAAATCATGAGAGTTCCTCCTCTCGGCCGAGCTCACCCTTTGAGAGGAGAGGCAGACAAGTTCCACCCGTTGAGAGGAGAGGTAGAACATGACGAAGAACTCATCAGAGTTCTTCCTCTCGGCCGTGCGTCATTGACTTCACTTTGCCGGCGTGCTCGCCTCCTGCACCGCCACTGAAGCCTCCGCCGCGTGCTCGCTTGCCGCGCTTGCACGGCTAAGGAAGAGCTTAGGGTGCCACCGCGGGGTCATCATCGCGTGCCCACACTCTAGTCCAACAACGCCGTCGGCCCCTAGATCTCCTCCAACACCGTTGCCAGCGTGCCCACTGTACTCCAACACCACCGCCACCGCCATCTCCGAGCCATCTCCCACCAAGGTACATATATATTACGGTTGACCCATCTGCTTCAAGTAGCATGAAACATCATTATTTGAGCAATGCAAGGTGTTCGATGAAATGTCTACACCGGTTTATTTGCATGAACTAATATGAGTGCTAATGTTCTGATGAAACATTGATTAATTTCCGTTTCGTCAAATTTCTATCACTCAATATGCAAAGATCATGCCAAAATTTTAACTCTTTGCCAATTTTGCAGTTCGACAAATGGATCCCCACACCAGAACATCATCTCAAGATGCTCAACGACAACAACTCTAACGTTGAGATGGGCACCACCGACATCAAGACGGGCGACGACCATCTTGAAGAACCGCCCATGGGGCGAGGAGCCACACCGACGAGACTTCATCCAGCACCGCCGCCAGCAACAAGAGCACGCGTAAGGCTAGGCAACTGAACAAGCTTCACGAAGGCATCATTATAATAACCGTAGCTGGCCCAATAGGAGAGCCCGTCGCCCCAAATGCCGTGGCAAAGATATATAGTAAAAATGCTAGGTTGCATCTTGAGAAAAAATGTCTCGATCGGCTGCAAGGATATCGGCAGACCCCTACCAGAATAACCTTATATGCCTACGGCCTTATCTATGCCGACGGTTGCCGTAGGCATAGACGGAGCTATGCCGATGGCCTGGCAAATACCGTAGGCATAGAAAAGCCGTTGGCGTCGCTCCATCTATGCCTACGGCAGCCGTAGGCATAGTAAGGCCGTCGGCATACACCGATCTATGCCTACGGCAGCCGTAGGCATAGTTAGGCCGTCGGCATAGAGGTGTCCCTAGTGGCCCGGGGACAGACGGCGGGCTGAAGCCGTCAAATCTATGCCGACGGCGGCCGGCGGCATAAATATCATCTGTTTTCTTTACTAGGAGCTGCCACGTGGCAGAGCTATGCCGATGGCAAAGCCGTAGGCATAGTTTTCCATCTATGCCTACGGCAAGGCCGTAGGCATAGCCCCGCCACATGGCGCCTCCTGGTAGCTTCGAGAACTATGCCTACGGCATGGCCGTAGGCATAGATATCATCTGTTTTTTATTTTTTATTTTTTTAAGTTAAAATTTGAATAATTTAAATCTAACTTATCTAAACTTAAACAAACACAAATTATACATCAACTTGGGGTAGAATTTTCCATAGTTTATGAATATCCAGTTTGTTTTTGTTTTTGAGTACGTTAGAAATGTGACCTCGTGTACTTTTGTTGTTGAGTATGTTAGAATTTTACATATACTTTGTTAAAAGCATAAGTAATTGATACTTGGATCGATTTTGACAAATTTATATGGTTTTTTTATCATAATATTGAAAGATTCTGTTGCTATACTATGTTTCAAATTTGAACAAATTTAAATCACGTTTGCTTCAAATTTATAGAAAACACCCTTTTGTTTTGAATTTTTTGTATATTTTTTGTTCCTTGGCCAATCGAGACAAATTTTATATGTACATCCATCAAATTGTTTCAAGGATTGTGGTGGCAGGCGCAAACACCCAGCAACCGGCTCCGGAGTGTGACCCCTTCATGGACGGCGATGCCGTCAGGACTTGGAGGTGGAAAACGGCCACGTTGGGTCGACACGGAGAGAATCTTATGGTGGGTTTGCCCAAAACCTTGTTCTCAAGTGTTACTATGGGCTGACCTATCACAACCAGGTGAAAACATCGATTGGTCAAATCTCGTATGGTGAAAGTCAAAGGTGTAGATCTCCGGGTCAACTGGTCCAGGGTTAGGCCGGCCTGGGCCTTCGGGGGTAGCAATGCCACCAGAGCATCGCGTCGGGTCCTCATACATGTCTTAAGGTGTGGTGGCATGTCAAAGGTTGTCCGATGAAAGTCAAATGCCTAGATCTTTGGGTCAACGGAGCTAGGGTAAGGCTGATCGGGGGCCTTCGGGGGTAGCAATGCCACCAAAACTTGCATTGTGTCTTAATATATGTATACAAGTGTGGTGGAGGGTTGAAATAGCCAACGGAGCAACGGGCAGTATGCTTCCTTCACAAAACCGGACACGTTCTCTCTCGATAACCAGATACTACCTTGGAGATGGTGCAGTTTACAAGCGATCCCCGGCCAGGCTTTGGCAAAATGCGTTAAAACTTTCACTACACCCTACAAGGGCAATATGATGACACAATGCAAGTTTGGAGCGAGGTATGAGTAGAAGATGATGAAAGTCGACGCAGCGCTGAGCCAAACCCACTCCTTGCCGACGCAACCTAGCTGCGGTTCTCTTAAGTCACGAAGCTGGATATATCCTTCACCGGTAGCTAGTTTGATCTATCCTGATGGACAAGCTAACATACATAGCAGTAGTTGCTTTTTTTATCATTCCCCCACCGGCCAGAGCACAACGTACACACACCGAGAGAAACCTCTAGTTAGCTTTTTTTTAGTTTGTCCTCTAATTAGCATAAACTACTCATTCTTACTCCCCGCATGTGGCTGGCAGTATCATCCTTGATCTATATTTTTTGGATGATTAGTCAAAGAGCACGTGATTAATTAATCAAAGAAAGTGCAGGTTACTTTGTTGTTTCCGCTAGATCTGTTATGACGAACATGCATATGCATCACACTAATCTGCTTCATCATAATTATTGAATCCAAGCATGTAAGTCGCCATAGCATTTGCACATCAATCCAGATATATTTCATTACTCCAGTTTCTACCTTTAGTTTTATATATGGGCTAGCTACTACACAATTTAATCACTCTGCATATTTTGTATTACCTGAACATGGATAAATTGCATGTAAAATTTTGGTTCCCATAGATCTCTCGGTTGAGTCAAGGACTCTCGGTAGCAATTTTTTCTATCTCAATTTCATTTTCTATAGTCAGTTACTATTTCGCATTAATATGTTCAGATTCCCTATTATGATTAATTGATCATTTGCCCAACAAAGTATATTTGGTTCATAGTTCTAATAGATGGATGTTATTTCTCTTTCTTTTTTCAGATATATCACTCGAGCTTTCCGGCACGCTCGGCAACTGTTTATACAATGCAAAACCTGCAAAATTAGAAGTATAGTAATACATATTTTGTTGCCAGTACAATACATGAGTATTGAATCTCTGTGGGCTCCTTTTCCTTTGTTTATCAGGGTTACTGATGCTCACCTCATGCCTCTCTGCTTTGTGGCACAGTGCCCTGTTTTTAGTGAACTCACTATATTCCAGCTTTTGGATCTTCGAAAACAATCAACACTTTATCTGCACTATTTTCTTTCACATTTACCATTTTGTTCATATCTGTAGATCTATTTATATATATATATATATATATATATATATATATATATATATATATCTTTTTTGTTTCTGCCAACCCACATATGCATTAATTTGAATGAACTTAAATTTGATCCTTTGTTTGGTATTACCTATATATAAATTGATTATCCATCTCTTCTTTGATGCACAGGTAGGTACCGCTGATGTACTGGAGCCTTGATGTTAATTTTTCTTCATTGGTAATACTATCATCTCTCAAGAATTCCTTTACAGATATATGTAGTACAGCGGGTCATTATTTATTTGTTGCTGTGATGTCGACCTCTGTTTTCTTTATTATGACAAGTTGCAAAATTAGTAGTGGGAAGTAAACTTTTGTTAACTTGTTGGCTGAACCAATGGAACTACTGTTATATTTGATTTGTTGCTCAACTAATGCTGCAATGATGGAACCGATGATTGTGCATGATGCATCCATCCACTCTATCGGAGAGGCTGTGTTTTTTTCTTCTTGTTCTAAGATTGATAGCATCACATATCCTATTATTTTGTTTCTCAAGTATAGCCTTGTGAGTTGATGTGTCTGCCATCGTCCTCGAATGGTTGTGCAATAATAATGGTCCTAGCTAATTACTAGTATGCGTTGTTGCTAAAAAAAACTTGCTCCTCGTTTGATTTCGAGGATCCTGTTGCTGCTAAAGTAGCAACAACAACAACCACACTTTGGTTCCCCAAAATTCAGATGGCACTTGCATCTCTACATACACACACATATGAATATGCACCTCGGTTTGGTTCAGTTTGCAGGTTTACATTTGCTTTAACTTTGACTGAAACTATCTTGGTGACACTTGCATCAATGGTGTGTTCTGCCCTTGTAGATGTCCTTGGAGAAGATAGCCATTAGAGCGTAGGGAAGGAACAACCTTGTCTTGCTCGAGGAGGAGGAGGACCACCCGATCTCGACGACGGCACGGCAACAGGTAGCACTCGCCTCCTTCCAAGGTGAAGGTCTGATCCGCCTGTTTAGTTGGTCTGCTCTGGTCTTATGCATGTGAGGGGAGAAGAACGCCATTGGGCTGAATTATATTTGCATGTGAGGGGAGCGATCCTTTTGGTAGATGCAGAGTATAGATTCACAAAATTCACCACATGAGTGTACCACCTATATCCAAATTCTGGATACCAGTTGCATCTTTTGTATGTACACATGAAAAAGCATGACGGTTTGCTTCAGTTTGTATGTACACATGAAAAAGCAGAAGGAGAAGCAGAAGGAGGAGAAGAAGGAGGAGAAGAAGGAGGAGAAGAAGGAGGAGAAGAAGGAGGAGAAGAAGGAGAGGAAGAAGGAGAGGAAGAAGGAGAGGAAGAAGGAGAGGAAGAAGAAGAGGAAGAAGAAGAAGGAGAAGAAGAAGAAGAAGAAGAAGAAGAAGAAGAAGAAGAAGAAGAAGAAGAAGAAGAAGAAGAAG